>CM076092.1:6266993-6794589 GCA_038088585.1 Chrysina gloriosa | reverse complement strand
CTGTAATTTTTTTCTTTAGTGAGGGAATAACGCGCGGAATATTACGCGGTGATATGGGTCCGATTTAAAAGTTTGATTTGTAAAAGGTTATCCGACAAGCACGTCAGAAATTTAAATGGAAATAAAACAAAAAGTGACATCAAGGTAATTTTGCGTTCATTTGAAAGACAATACAATGCCATTTATGTTTGAAAGTATTGCCATGTTGCAAATGTCCACCACGAATAAGATGTACGAAGTGCATCTTACCAATCCCATTTTTCGCAGCTCCTTCACATAATTCTGGTGTTACATCGCTGATAGCATCGATAATGTTGGCTTTTAAACATTTAGCTAATTGCGGTTGATCAGCATAGACATAGACCAATTTAAACCGATATGGTATGAAGTTAGTCATAAATCCAATCCATAAAATCTTTCTTTCGATTTCAACCTCAGAACGCATCAATATGGTAAATAGAGTTTGTTTCCTTAGAGAAGAGCACATTACGTCATGAAAATATGCGCGAAATGTGACGTTTCATTCCCTTACACCGAAAGGTACAAAGGGTAAAAGATTATATATATATATTATTTGTAAACGGGTCAGTTCATGTCAATCTGCCAAATTTTTCGAATGGTTCCCATTTGACCACCTTCAATTTTATTTAAAATTTTACACAAGGTTTTTGGGGGCTTGCAGACTTTAGCTTAATATGAGATATCGTTATGATACTAGGTGACCCTATAGGAAAGATGGTTGGGCAACGCGGATGAATTAGTTGAAGTTTTTACCGAGTTTGATGTTTTATTATTCTGTACGAGAATCAGTTTGCATCTTGAGGTTTGGAATTCTGGGTCAGTTTTTTACAGAGAATTAAAAAATGACATAACCAAAGACTGAAGTCCTATAAGTTTTATGGAATTTCATCCCATGTCGTAACACATTCAAACCCTACTTTTAGAACCATTTATTAAATGGCGGTATCAATTAAAGAAAATGGCGGGAACGAAGAATATACCTTAATAGTGTGCTACGGCCCGAACGACAATGCGACAGTTGAAGAAAAAGATACATTTTTAGCGATCTACAAGAAGAGATAGATAACACAAATAATAAGGTAATAATAATGGGGGACTTAAACGGAAAAGTTGGAAGAGAGAATGAAGGAATAGAATGGTGCCTGGGAAAACAAGGAGAGAGAGTGAGAAATAATAGTGGAGAACGAATAATAGAAGTAAGTTTAGAAAATGAGTTAAAGATTGACAACATACACTTTAAGAAAAAGAAATCCATAAAATAACTAGACAAGTAATATCAAGAAAGGAAACATCTATTATAGACTACTTCTTGATACATAAGGAAATTTGGAGAAATGTCAAGGATATTAAAGTAAAAAAGAAGCCCGGAGATAGGAAGCGACCACTTTCTCTGACAGATGTTACTAAAATTTGGAAAAGAAAACATCGAAAAAAATAAACACATGATTGTAAACTCTAAAATAAAATGCTATAAACTAAGGCAGAAGGAAATAAGAGAGGAGTATCAAAAGAAATGTGAGGAAAAAGTGGATATAAACAACGAGGAATTAGGAATAGAAGAAAGATGGAGAAGATTTAAAGATATAATTTTAATCCCGGCCCTGTGCACCTGTGGCGCATCAAGGATAGTAAATAGAAAAGTCAAAAAGACAAACTGATGGACAGATAGAGTAAAAGTAGCGGTCAGCGATGAAAAGAGAGAGTGAAAAAATATATTTGCAAACAAGGGACCAAACAGACTATGAGAAATAGAAACAACGAAGGAAAGAGGCCAAAAGAGTGATAGCGGAGGAAAAGAAAAGATCATGGCAACAATTTGGAGAGCAAATGAAAAACACGTATAAAGAGAACCAGAAGCGTTTCTTCGGTGTAAGTAGGAACATGAGACAGAAAAGAGCAGGAACAATATTAAATATAAAGGACAATGAAGGAAATATCATAGAAGAGGAAGATAAAATTATGGACAGATGGAGATAATATTATAAAGATCTTTTAGAAGGGTAGGACATAACCACCGAAAACCAACATCTAAGTGTAGAACTAGGGCACGGAATAGAAGTAACACAAACAGACGACACAAGAATGAAGGAAGTAAGGGAAGCAATAGCAGAGTTAAAATTGGGAAAAAGGCACCTGGACATGATGGAATCACAGCAGATATGATAAAAACACTACCAGAGATATTCATACAAGAGCTTACGATGATGATGAATAGGGTAATGGTAGGTAGTGCACCAAGGGTTGGACAACAGGTATAATAACACCAATTTACAAAAAAGGAGACATAAAAGACTGTAGCAATTACAGAGGGATAACACTAACTAGCACAGTATCAAAGGCATATACCAAATTATTAGCAAAACGTATGAGAGATAAACTGGAACATAGTTTGGAGGAAACACAATTTGGATTTCGATCGGGTAAAGCGGTAAATGATGCAATATTTATAATGAGACAAATATGAAAAAAGCAATAAAGGAAGATAAAGAGGCACATTTATGCTTTATAGACCTACAGAAAGCCCTTGACAAGGTTCATAGAGAAGACATATGGACGATACTAGGAAATAGGAAAATACCAGAATTATTAATAAAAGGAATACAAAGCTCAGATAAAGAGACAACAAATCATGTAAGAACAAAGCAGAGCAAATCAGATATGTTTGAAACAACTAGAGGTCTCAGACAAGGATGCATTCTAAGCCCGATGCTTTTCACACTGGTGTTAGATGAGGCAATAAAGAGAGTAAAGAAAAAAGGAATAAGAGCGTATGAAATAGACTACTGGAAAATGAAAAATATAAAAATATCGGAGATATGCTATGCGGATGATATGGTTATAATTGCAAAGGACGAAGAAACACTTAATATGAACATACAGTGTTACAAGGAAATATTGGAGGAAATAAACATGAATATAAATATAGAGAAGACTAAGACAATGGTAGTGGGAAAGAATCCGCAAAAACACACAATAAAAGTAGGAGAAGAAATACTAGACCAAGTAAAAAGAATTAAATACCTGGGCTCAATATTATCAGAGGACGGCAAGATAGAGGAAGAAATAAAAGAAAGAACAACAGCAGGAGGAAGACTATTCAATTGTATAAAAAATACATTTCTGGGGAAAGAAGAGATGCCGAAAGAGGTTAGAGTACAAGGTTTTAAAAAAGTAGCTATTCCAATACTTTTATACGGTGGGGAAACATGGACCATGACTGAGAAACAGAAAAGAAAAATAACAGCTACAGAAATGAGATTTGGGAAAATGGTAAATAAAACAAGAAGGGACAGAATTAGAAATATGAAACTCAGAGATAATCTGAACCTGAGACCAATGGAGGAAAATACCGAAAAAGCACAGCTGAGATGGTATGGACATGTGAAAAGGATGCCGGAACAGAGAATAGTTAAACAGGTATTTGAAGCCGGGACGAACAAGAAGAGATCACGAGGAAGGCCCAGACGGACGTGGCTAGATAATGTAATAGATGCATTGGGTAAAAGAGCAATATCGTGGAAGGAAGCCCAACAAGCCGTAGCAGATAGGAAGCGATAAAGGGAAATATGCAACAAGTCAATCTTAGAGAACTCAACTCCACACACGCCTTACACCCCAGGACAGGGGTAGAAAAGGATTAAGGATTAAGTAACTAAGTAAGTATTAAATGGCAAATGCTTTTCGTGATTCAAAATTTTAGGAATTTCGGGTCCAACTTCCTGGCAGTAGAGTGTAGAAGTAGCAAACATATGGGCTTTGTAGTTTTTGGAATACTATTTAATGAAGTTGCCTCCGAAAATTTAGAATGTTACATCTAGGTCATTTCTAGAGGCCAATTTCTCCCAATGCTTCTTTGTTTATTCTGGGCTTACCACTTTCAGGGTGTCAAAAGACCATTGAAGATGCACAATATATCTGGCAACGCACATGTTCTAAAAGCTAGGAATAAAGGCGGGTTTATAGTTGAATCGCGTCGCCGGCTACAATACTTGCATTTTTTTGCATTTAGTTACTTGTATTTATAGTCAGGCGTGGTCTACTGCTTGGTTTCCAATGTATCTCGGTCAGTGTGAACCCATTGTTTGAACATAATGATATTCTCAGGACCAATTTCTTGAAAAATCGCTTGCAAAAATCCATTTAGTCCTTCTTTTCCGGGACATTTTTCACATGGGTCTTTTGATTCTAAACTGCAAACAGTTTTGCTGATCAAAACTTTGTACTCTTTGATCACTGATATAGCAACTAGTATTAGCTTAACGTTTTGGTGGATCATGCATACATGATTGATTGCATTCCTGCTGAACCAATTGTTATACACCACTTTGGTCGCAACTTGCAAAATTTTGAAAAGCCAATGTCTGACTTGTTTTGATCATTTTCGGGTGTATTTTAACAGCGATATTCAATAAACATTTGTTTCAAATTGCTTAGGAGAAGGCATTTTGCATCTGGACTTTCCTTCCATCAATTCTAATAGAGACGATTTTTTTTTTTTTCATAAATGTATCACTTTATGTGCCACATCTTCAGAAAACGCCTTGTTCCGTTTGTCCTGCGGAATTCCTAATATTTCTTCTTCTCTTACTATGTTTTCTGAAACTGTAAATTCATTCATAGTTTTCTTTATCGACCAGCTACGTGGCGCTGGTGTTAAAATCTGTATTTGTTCTGGACGTTTGGACACATGTAATTTGTGCTTCAAGTCTTCCATAACTTGGTCATAATCCAAACAATTTGTCTATTTTTGGCTAGTATTGGGTTCCACCAACTTGCAGTAATCGAAGTTACCTTCAGCAGCAATTTTTCACCGTAACTTTTTGGGTTTTGAGCAAATTTGGAATCGAGGGTGGTGCAAACGGGTACAAACGACCATGAATCAGATTCCGTTGGAAAATTTTCGATTTTCAAAAGTCGGGCGCGGGTCGAATTTTGAAAACGCTGTAACTTTTTGGGTTTGAGGTACAAATGGGTACAAACGACTTACAATCGACTGATAATTTCAAAAATTTTCTTATGAAAGTCGTCTGCCAAATTCACAGGTTTTCTAATAAAATAAAACCAAATCAAAACCAATAATTTTCCTTGTGGTCCTAAGTCAATGACCAAGGACTGTATATGGCTTTTCCTCATATTCAGAATGGGATTCTTCAATCCTCCTCCTTATTTATTTCGAGTTGACGAATTACCCATAATATTTTACAGCGTGTAATAATAACAACTAGCACCATATTACGTGTGAAAAATGTAAATTTCACGGACGCGTGGTAGTATTGCGAGTAGGTTTCCTTTTTAAACAGGATGTGGCTTTCCATTTCAGTAGTCACTTAATTTATCTGAATTTGATACCGGCTACTTTTATATTCTAAATGTGTCCTATACGTATTTAATCTGCGACCTAGGTCCGAAAATAACGATAGGACCTTGTATTCGATAATCTATTAATTCTTTTAATAAACAACGTATTCCGGCGTGTGGAAAATTACTAACGAAAAGCTGTCAAAAGGTGATAATTTTTATGTTTTTGGAAAGTGGTTGTTTCGCGTGGCGTTTAAGAGATGGCGATCTCCAGTACGCCCTTTTATTATATCTGTGCCATGTTCATTTCGAAGCAACGACCTTATCGGAGGCAAGAAAAATTTTTCTTCCATTTTTTTTTGATTGTATCCAAACTAAAATTTGTTGCGAACCTTTTATGTGGTCACTATTTTGACCATGTTGTGAACAATTTTGGGATACATCCCGTTACGATCTATAAATACCACATTTGTATAAAAAGACAGCATGATGTGTAAGATAAGAAAACCAGGAAATCGACATGTAGAAAAAATTAAAGAGAATAACTACCAAAAATAGTAAGAAATAAGAAGCCGAGATAAAAAGGACCACTACAACAATAGGCCCAAACTCGACAATGTTAAGGAAGGAGGAAGAGGAAATGAAAGAATAATGAAAGGAGGAAGAAGGAAAGCAAGAAGGACAGGAAGAGGTAAAAGGAAATCAAAAAAGAGGAAATGGAAGAAGAAAACCAAGAAAAGAAAAAGAATAAAAAGTAGAAGAGCCACCTGGTACGATCATCTTTTAACCAATTTTAGTACAATTTCTAAGCTTAACACTGCCAACATCGGTAAATGTCAAGGGTTGAGTAAGGAAGAAATAGTACAATACTAGAAAATCAAATTAGGAATGTCTGTGGTTTAGAACTGAAATAAATTAGCTCTTAGCCTGGCCATACCGATTTTTCGGAAAACAGCAAATGCACACTCTGACCACCAAATGATCTTCACCAATGGAGAAGACAAGTGCAGTAGTGTGAGGTGGGTGAGAGTGAAGTGTGCTCGTTTAGAATATCGTTAACTAATTCTTACGAATGAAGGTTTCTTTTCTTTGTATTCTCTCCTCAGGATGGGCTCCTTGTTGGTCGAAATGTGTATTTGGTGTTTATGCAAGAATCTGCTAGATAAGTTTTTTTTTCTTAATTTTGAAATTTTTGTAATTGGTAAACCCGTCGACATATATAGACAACTTTCTAAGAACGTTCCTGTATTTTCAATCGACAGTTTCCGAGAAAGTTAAATCTTCTGCAAGGGTTAAAGTTTACATCGTACGTAAGCACTTTAAGCTCAAATCCCCCAAGTAAATGTGAGACAGAAAAAATGATAATCGTCTTTCTGGCAATTTCGATTGTTTCCCAAAAGCACCAAATTATCACAAAACACAAATCACCATTTCTTTCGTTAGTGTTTTTGGTAATTTTTATTTGGGAGTGGTACCAAATTTAAGACACAGACGACGTTCGAGAAAATATTGTAGCTTTATCATTAGATTTTAAGTTACACATTTTCTGTTAGTCCAGTTTTTAGAGCCTGTATTCGATTTATGTTTTTGATGCTGCCATTGTCAATCAGGTTGCAATGTTTTTTTGTTTTTTTTTTTTTTTTTTTTTTTTTGTAAGTTGCTAGCCGTGTCAAAAATTTATACACAAGACGTATTCTACGTTCAATCGCCTTGCAAATAATATCCTACCCAATTTAAACGTTTCAATTACATAAAAGATAAAGTGCCCAGAAAGAAAGAGTTTTATTCAAGCTAAAAACACCGCCAACAATGAAAACCCAGCTGCCAGATCCAACACATCCCTACGACTAAAGTTTTTCTCTAATCAGAGCGATTACTTCATATCTCTACACTCCACACAAAAGTGGTTAAGGGGGTGGCTTGAGAATTCATAGTCAGGAGATGACACCACAATCGAAAAACGGCACTAATTTGTAGGGTGCAAAAATGGAAAATGGAGCATTCTTTCTAATTAAATCATTAACAAACCGAAAGTGAAAGGAACGAACAAGGGTGTGGTTGTATTATCAATCTAAAATACGTCGTATATTCTAAGAAAACATGTTTCAAACATTGCAAATTAAAAAAGAAAGTTTTTAAAATCAAACAAAATATATTACAAAATTTTGCTGCGATATTGTACATGTGAAATTTGTAAGAATATAAAAATTCGGTATGTATAGAGAATAATTTGTATCGGCAAAGTGAACGTATTGAAGGCAGTTGATTTAAGAGCCCTCAGAATCCTGGTAAAAGTGTATCCATTCTCCGGTAGATGGCAAAATTAATATTATTCTAAAAATAAATGCCAATGAAAAAACTTCAACTTTTGATGCAGCATTTTCCTCATATAAATATAGAGACGTAATGCGCCTTGTGAGACATTCTTCTTGCCAACATTATGAAACAGAAAACATCTCTGTTTCGCTTGTTGAGAGAACAAAGAAGTGCGCTTGCGTTATAAACGCCAATCATAGTCCGGAATTCAGCGCTTTGGCAATCAGCGCCTACCTAGTGTGTCCATGTATTCTAGGCATGTATCCGCGATATTGTTTTATATGCAGCAGTAAATAACCACGTAGTGGAAAAACATACTGCAGTTTTTCCGAGTGAGTTTTCATGTTTGCTGTAAGAAAAGATGATAATAACGGCAGATTTTACAGATATACAAAAGCGCAGACAGGAAAACTTATAAACCCGAGTACAGAAGTTATTAGAACTTGCACAATTGCAGAGGAAGTATTAAGGGAAAATATTCCAGCATTGTTAAAGAATAAAATTATTAAAAGATTGGCCCCCACGTTTAACTGTCTACATTAAGATTAAAGTATTATTTAACTGTCTGCATTGAGGATCGATTAAGATCACAAAAAGATACAAACATTTGGCACAAATATATTAAATTAATTTTACTTAATAAGCAATAAGTGTATATGTATATGTACTAACTAATGTTAAATATTGTCTTGTCTGGTAACGCCTGCTTCATCAGTTCGCTTGTTTAAGTTTTGGTTGAATTTTATAGTTTGGTTTACTCGTATTGTAAAACATTTTGAGATTTACGTATGCATACATATACATTTAATATATTATTTCTAGAATTAGACTTTTTTTATTATCTTGTTATAAATCCTATTCTGCTTAAAGAGAAAATAGTTCCTTAATTGTTAAATATTTTTATGTATTTGACTTTATTACATTTAAAAACCAACTACGTTTTTCTGTCCATATTTATAACACCTAGAAGCAATTTAAAATGTTCAATCTAAGAAATGGAAATAAATACAAAACAAATTTAACATTATTCACCGTTAACATTTCGACCCAAAATTGGCCAGTTGATAGAAAATACCGTTGTTAAACGTCATCAAAATCTATAAATTGAGGTTACGTTATTCAAGTTATAGGAAAATAACATTCCTGAATGCTGCTAAAATTTGAATGTATTTTTACTCATGCGCATTTTTGAGCAGTTTCAAAGAGTGGGATGACACTTCTATTTTGTTTCACTTTGATTTCAAGACTTTCTACGCATTGCGACGTTAACTGAGGTGAGACATCTGTTGATTAGTAGCAGAACTAACACTTTTTCCACTCGAAAAGTCCAATCCCTACCACAGAACTCGCCCCCTTAAATCAAAAACGCGCTTAAGACAGTAATCAGGCGTTCTTCAGAAATTACTCTTAGGTCCACATCTTTTGCAAATTTTTATTTCTACTATTTCCGCAGGCAACCTCCCTCAGGTTATTATTGTAAATTAAGAATCACAAAATTGAAATATCAATTGAAGCATTTTGTCGGACTAAACTTCCACATGTAACTTTTTTGTAGTAATTGTGAATAGGGAGGGAAACACATGCTGTTTTTAGTTTCTATGTTTCGACGATTTTTAAATTAAATATTTTGGTGCGCTTGACCAAAGTCTAAAATTTATTCGCCGTATCGTTGTGTTGTGCTAACAACAATTTCCATCCATCAAACATGTTTACCGAAGTCGTTTTTTGCGCCTCGCTTTTTTTGTAAACATACACGTTCGTACATATTTCGCTATCGAATTTCCAATTAGATCGTAATTCGTGCTCGGGCGCACGCACGCATTCCAAATTAGAGATAATTGGTTGGGCGACGTAAAAAATTTTACGCCGAAAGTATCGCTAACCTGTATATCAGCGACGGGGGCAGCGAGCTTTTTATCTGTCGTAATCAAATATCCCCGCAGGCAAACGCCTCCGGTTATTCCCCGATGTATCGTCGCGTTTATCCGCGCCGTTATTTTCCCTCGCGCGTCCGGAGACTTAATATGGCCCCGGTCTCGGACCTCCCGATTCTGCCGTCGCTTTCGATGATAGTCTTCGTCAAATGATAGCGAATACCGTAGCCCTTGGGGATATCTAAACGTGTAATGAAGTTTCTTCGAGGATGATAATAAAACGGGGGAAGGAGTGGTTTTTGCTTACGAGACGGAACGGTTATGAACTCTATGGTCTAAAAAGTATGTAATAATCTTTTAGTGTTAAAGGAAAGAAAAGTGTTATGGGACCCTATCGTATTTTGCAAGATAACTGAATTTCCAAAAGGGGGCATCGCGACGTGGTACCAATCGATTTTAATGAAACTTGTTGTAGTGATCGGTAATTAAGTCGAGTGTTTTTAGTAAACGAATACGACGTACTACTAAACCATCAATAATTGCCGATCACTATAACGAGTATCGTTGAAATGTATGGGTACGGGTGTTTGTGGGAATTCTTCATATCTCCCAAGTAGCAGTAAGAGATAAGTTCGGTGCTCCTTCTTCTGATCTTCCATTACCAAACACATCCACAATTTTAGGCATAGTTCAACTACACATAAAAACCATATTATCGCCAAACCACGTCCGATTATTTTGCGTTTTTCATTTTCTTGATAGGAACCTTGCCGATTTCTCCGCAATAAATCCGGAATTATCGCCATTTCCTTCTGGTATACGCGTCATATTGCGATAATATACGCCGTTATCGACCTTCTGTACCGTAAGCTTCGTCTTTGTGGCCAAAATACGCGTCCAATCGCGAGTGAGGTAATCGTATTGCAAAGTCAATATTAATTTTTCGCGTCCTATCTGTAAAGCTGGTATTTACGCTTTTACACCTATGTACGTATGTATGTGTATGTATGTACATATGTACTCGTTTGTTTTATAGGTTACACACGGGTACGGGTAGTGAAAACAGAACGAGAGAAAAATGAAACGATAAATACACACATGTACGGAGAGATCTAATCTTATCAGTATTTAAAACAGATAAAGAATCCCGTTACTTTATTACCAATAACACGTTCGGAATGTGCGCAAATAAGAATCGTGATTGGATAATCCCAGATTAAACGGTCCATATATACAAATGTAGGTAATTACACTTGTAGGTAAATAGATTAGTGCCTTTTTGATAATGTGATTGTATATCGGGCGTTTTAATGAAAGAAATGAATGGTTTGGCGTAGAAATACCTTTAATTTCTGTTTTACTTTTTGTTTCTTCTACCCTTCAAAGTGACAAATATTTTTCAGAAATTAACTGCACGCAACTGTGAACTATCTGACAAGGGGAACGTCAAGGTTGTGAATAGCGGATTATGATTGGTCTCGAATATGTTATAGAGGAACCTCCCTCGAGTACCTGGCTACCAGCTTTTGCCCTACTTCTCTAGAAAATTGCAAAAGTTTTTTCTGCCCCACTTTGCATACTGTTAATGTTAATAATTTTCTAACAAAGCGAATGTGGCACAGTGGGTAAGATTCACCCTTGCTGCACTGGTGCTTCGTGTTCAAATCCTACCAATGGACTTTTTTCAATTTCATCGCATACGATATTAAATATATTTGATTTCATGCAAAATTGTTCAAAAATAATACTTTTCGCCATGGTAATTTTATTAATAGAAATTAATCGTAAGCAAATGTGCATCATGGCGTGTATTATAAATTTCACAATCAAATTTTATAATTAAATCGTTTCATTCGCTATGAGTTTCCACGCTCTCTACGCCTATACAAGATTCCGGATGATACTCGTCTCAAAAAGACCGATGAATTTTATTGATAAAATTACCATGGCGATAAATATTATTTTCGAACAATTTTGCTTGAAATCAAATATATTTAATATCATATGCGATGAGATTGAAAAAAGTCCAATGGTAGGATTTGAACACGTACCGCCGGTGCACCAGGGATGCATCTTACCCACTGCACCACACTCGCTTTGTTAGAAACTATTAACATTAACAATATACAAAGTACGGCAGAAAAGACTTTTGCAATTTTCGCGAGAACTAGGGCGAATGGCTACAAAAGCTGGTAGCCAGGTACTCCAGAGAGGTCTCTCTATAACATATTCGAATTACATCAATATCCGTTATTCACAACCTTGACGTTCCCCTTGTGAGAATGAGTTTTCAATAGAGTTGGACAGCTTTCATTTGGAAATCCTGAAATACGAGTTTTGAGTAATACATATAATCAAAACCTGGTCGCCATCTGATCTAATATGCTGCTGCAAACTTTACCTGAATTTGCAATCTCGTGTAATCGTTTTGATTAGAACTGTCAGGGCATGTCTAACATGATTGAAAAAATCTTCATGTTATGAAAAATATTTTTGGAGAAGGTACAGTTGAAGTTTCGCTAACGCATCACCCTCCACTCTATTATTATAAAGCTAATACATTTGCTACGATATTGTAGCTGTTGTCATGTTTTCGAGACTCATTATAACCCTATTTAAAGGTGAATTAGTCCTAATTGTCCTTTATGTTATAGTGATTGATCTGTTTTTGCTTTGATACTATTTTTTTCCATTCCTTCCTGTTTGGTATTTGCTTTTTCCACTGTTCTATTTTCATCTCCTCCACCTCCTCTATTCATCTTCTTTTCGGCCTTCCTCTGTTATACTTCGGATCCCTTTCCGTGACTCTTTTACTCCTCTGAAGTTGGCGCCCGAATTTTCAAAAAAATCCAATTCTTCGAATTCTGAGACAAATAAGTATAGTTTTGGAGTTCTTGCATAAAATTTTCAATAGTTCTGCAAAATTACTCTAAAAATAGCAACGATCATGTTTCAGGGCTAGCGCCGTAATTTATTCGTTGGAGATATTATAGATTTTTATGCAAAAGTTCATTTCGATGTTCGATAGAACTCTTCGGGCTACCCAGAACTCTACTCAGAACTCTACTCAGAATTATTCTTACGAAACCAAAAATTGCAGCTTTTGCAAAAAAATATTTCTGAACCATTTCCGAATACACGAACTCCAGAACTATTACCTGTAAGCTGAAAAAAACCATCAGCACTCTCCAACGAACAAATTACGGTGCTAGTTCTGAAACATTATGGTTGCTTTTTTGGGGTAATTTTTCAGAAGTATTGAAAATTTTAGGCTAGAACTCCAGAACTATACTTATTTATTTCAGTTCTCTAAGAATTAGAATTTTTTTGAAAATTCGGGCGCCAACTTCAGAGGAGTGAAACTTTTTATGGCTGATACCTTTTGTCGCATAGATTTTATAATTGTTGCAATGTTTTCATTTTCTAATATTTCCTCAATTTCTTGCTTTATTAATTCTCTGTGCTCATCTTCATTGATCCTCTTTGGATCCACTATCGCTCCCACCACCTTTCTTTCAAAAAGTTTAAGCTTTTCTCCTTCTGCCGCTGATAATGTCATCGTTTCAGCCGCATGTGTTACTATCGGTTTTATGATCGTCTTCTTATGAATTCGTAACTTTGTCTTCTTCCGTAACTTCTTGTCGTTTACCATCCTTTTATTGCAATAGAAGGCCTTAAATCCCTTTTGAATGTTCTCATCTGTATCTTGTTTTCCATTCCTTCTGTTTACCAATATCCCCAAATATTTGAATGTTTCTACTTCTTTAAATAATTAGCTCCATAGTTAAAACTTGACTGGATTACCTTTATTACAGTTTTTTTATTATTCTTTCTAACTCCTCTTTATTTCTTGAAATAATTGCTATATCATCTGCGTATGCTATTACTTGCCTAAGACTTTTATTAATACTATTATTATTCCCTCAATTCCTTTTATTGTCGTGTCCAAACTCAATGTGAAAAGTACGGACGACAAAGTGTCTCCTTGTCTTACTCCTTTCTGTACTTGTATTTGATCCATTATTCCTTGCCCTGTGTTTATTATCGCATTAGGATCTTCCATTGTAGTTTTTATTAGATTTGTAATTTTCGCTGGTATTCCCATGTCTTTCAAGTCCCTATTTAACTGTTCTCTCTTTACACGGTCAAATGCTTGTTTAACATCTATAGTAACTATGTGCATGCTTATGTTGTTTTCGTAGTTTTTTTCTAATACCTGTCTTATCATATGAATTGCATCCACCATCGATCTTCCTTTTCTAAAAGCATTCTGATAATCTCCTATTATGTTTGCTGTATATTTTTGGAGGCTTGTATTTAATACGTTAGTTAATACTTTATAGGTAACATTAAGCAGTTATATGCCCCTATAATTTTTACATTCTGACATATGTACGTATCTCCCTTTTTGTTATCGGAATTATTAATCCAATCTTCCACTCATTAGGCATTTCTTCCTCTCTGCATATCCTTAATATTAATCCAAAAATGTTTTCATACAGATCTTCTTCTCCATTATTTTATCGCATCTGGCTGCTATTTTCTTTTTAAATCCTTCATTGCGTTCTTGATGTCTTTTCATCTATATGACCTCTTTCCTCCCCTTCTTCATCATCTGCGTATAATTCTTCAAAGTGCTTTTTCCAAATTTCCTCATTTATACTCATCATTGTTCTTTCTTTTCTTTTCTCTTATATCTGTATAATAAGCTCGTGTTATTATTGCTGCAGATTTGTTTCTATTTCGTCGATTTGCCTTTCTATCCGTTGTTGCTTTTTCAATTTACATAACTTTGTAGCTTCTTTTCTGATTTTTCTATACAAATTCGCTTTACTTTGTGGCATATGGAATTTGACTTTCCCCATAATTTGTTTCCTATATTTTCTGCCCACTGATATGATTTGGTTACTACTTATTTCGGAAGTTTCGCTTTCCGCCGCTCATTGATGATCTGTGCTGGAGGCCTGGTCATATGCGGAAATCGGAGAAGAACTCAAACAAAACAAGTTCTCATCAACGTTGAAATCAACTGGATCTGGCGCTCCGCATACAAGGTAAAGAATTTGCCAATCTATTTTACCTCCTGAAGGACATGGATTATTCAACGTTTCGCAAGATTTTAGCATCCATAGCGACAGTGTGTCCACGCATCGTGGCACGACGAGTGCGGGCAAACAGCGGTAACAACGTACAATTAGGAAATAAGTTACGACAGCATCGCCGACTTCCCACTCTATTCAGTAAGCTGAATGCGAGTAGTTTTGCGTAGATGTAGGTTGTCGTAACTTATTTCGTAATTGCCGCTGTTTGCCCAGACTAGCTATAAATCCCTTAATAGTCATAACAACATTGCGATAAACGAGCTCAATCCTCCCCTTCGGTCTATTATATCCACACCCTACGCTGTATTAGTCGGAAAAAGTTTCTGTTTGTCTGGGAGATCACCTGGCAGCCGTTTAGGAAGCAAGTTCTTACGTGTTCCTTTCTTTTACATTATCAGCTGTTTGTTTCTGTGTAGTCAACCCCGCGAAACACCGTTATAAAGCATGTTTTTTCATCTACTTTTAGACGTTAGAGCTGTGCTTTTTTCCAATGTTCTAAACGTCAACTGTTTTTTGTTTTCAAATTTCATCGATTTTCATTAATTGGCCGTTCGGAATATGTATTTTATTTTTCGCGTTTATGCTAAACAAACCTCGCTGATATGCATCACCAAAAAATAACTCGAATGTAGTGCTTCTATCAACATGTACCTTAAAGTAAATATCTCTCGTAGATTTGTTCGTTTCGTGATAATTTTAGCGTAATTTACGAAATATCTAGATCGTTCGATCAGTTTTTGTTTTGCCGATTAAACGACACATTTCGACGGCGTAGAAAATTACGATTTTTCGAAAACACGGCGCTGTTTACAGAGACCGGCACGGTAATATTCCGTCGAGTTCAAAATATTTTCTCTTCGCGAAGCTAAAGTTACATCGGTCACGTTTGCGATAACGGCGCAGCTAACGCGCTACATTTATCAATATGCGTTTCGTAGAATTATGGAAAAAGATCGGTGCGTTAAGAATCAGGAAGAGGAAATAATTAGCGTCCGATATATTAGATTTCTTGTGATTGGAAATGTTGGATTTTCCGCGCGGTTAAACGCGATAAAATCGCATATGGTATTTTCACATGGACGTTATGGTCTCAAAATCTTCGGGCCAACTCTGATCCAACCGGGCACACACGAGTGGGATTTCCGAAGGATATATCCCGGCGTCCAGATCTGTCATTCCCCTTAGCTAATTTAATCTGTGACAGAATAGATGTGTCGTTCGACACTAGCGTAAATATCTCATCGTCCGACTTACTAAAGATTTCGACTTATAAAGGGACAAATCTTTCGCATTTTGAGAGGACTAGCTTTGCCAATCCCGATCTGTTGTCTGTCACTAATATACAGATAAATGGTCAGAATTGATCCGTGGTGGAAGAGATCGTTCGGAAATCGCCCTTGTGCGTATCTGTCGGATTCGATCTGCTTAGGTAATAGCGACTTGGTTAGAATTTCGACGCCACTGAGCGGGCCAGGAGTGGTACGGTATACGTATGTATACAGCGCAGTGTCTCCGAACTCTTACACCGAAAGGTATAAGGGGTAAAAGATGATTATGATGCTCTACGGCCAATTGCTACTTTTCTGTTTTAATATTCTGTGATCTCTCGCTTCAACGTTTGACGTGTGGATAGTGTCCCGCGCTCGTAATTTTTGATTCAGTGCGCACGTGGGATTTATTCCGCTTGTAATGTTGCGATTGGACAGATCGGTTTCCGTGCCTAAGTTATTCCGTTTCGCTTTTAAATCTCGTTTCGAGGATATACACGGAAATTCGACGCTGCGAAGTGTATAATATCGTTCAGAGAATCTAGAGTTCCTTTTCCCCAAGTTTTGCTGTTCAAACTAATCGTCCACGTTGCTTTTCCCTCAATTGAAAGTGAGTCTTCCTTTTTTTGTTAATTACATGTCGTTATCGTTTTTTTTTTCGTTGTAGGGAACTAGTAAAGACCGTATAGGCTGATATAATTAGTGTAGGCTAGTATAATTAGTGTAAGCTATACTAACGAGTATATACGAGAATAGAACTATCTTAGGAGCTAGAAGCTAGCCATCTCGGACAACTTCCGTCCGATACCGAATACCACGCCGTGCAATAGTCGACAACAGAAAATTACATTACGCTAAGCCCCGCTTTTCTTTGCTTTATTTATATTTTGTATCATTGAGTTTTTGGGGAATATTCCCTAGAATCTGGTAATTATTTTTAAGGTTAGAAATTGCAGATTTGTGGACGAGTATATAGGGGTTTCCTTATTTGTGTAAACATTTCATTATTTTAGTACTTTTAGGGGTGGGGAATTCAGATTTATTTTCGAGTAAAGGGGGTTTCCTTTTTTGTTACGTTTGCGAATTACTATTATATTTAATTCTATTAGTAGTTTAAGGGAGGGAGAGGGAAAGGGGGGTGGATTATCGGTACCCCAGTCGAGCATTTGTGGGATTTATTCGAACACAGGATTGATCAGTAATGCACAAAAATGTGATGATCCAAGAATGGAATACAATTGCTCCCGAGGAAACAACAAAATTAGTGGATTCTATACCAAAACGCTTACAAGAGGTTTTACAACGTAGGGGGACTCTCTTATCAATTTTTGTTATAAAAAATAATATTTTTAGTGTTCTGTTCCTATTAACTTATATTCCTGTTTGTTTTCTATTCAATATAGTATTTTTAAACTAAGTATAAATTATTGATAAACAAATGAAATGTAATTTCCAGTTTCTATGACCAAATCATGATACTTCTCTTTTAAGTACATACAACTCTTTACGTACCGGTTGTACTCGAAAGTTTTTGGTGGACATATGTAAGTGCCAAAGATTTCTGGATGTCTGACACTTAACCCTTCGAAACGAAAACAAACGTGTCTTTCCATAAAATTTAATAACATCGTCAGTCGTTCATTTAATTTCATCTTACGATCTTTACTTTCTGCAAGGTATCGTGTACCCAAATGTAGTCAACATCACTCGTAAGAACATCGACCTCCACCGATATCGTTTCTGCGTGTTTGTTTCTACTACGTCTATCCTAATTCCGTCGATAATCAGTGCGCGATATCGGGCCTCGGTAATTCGGTAATTAAGTGCGCGTCAATGACGGCGCGGGCGGGATCGCTTTTCGGCGATTACAGCGTCGCGACGACCGCACGTGCCCGCGTAGTTACGGCGAACGACGGGCGACGGCGACCGCTCTCTTTTACTGGCGTTGCGAACTTGCGAATCTGGTCGGCCGGCAGGATTTATCGAGCAGATTGGCGCCCCCGCGCGCCAAAATGTAATATGCTACCTCCAGTCAATGTTACTCTTGACGTCATAACCTTTCATACAGACACGAACGTCGTTTGCAGATTAAAAAGTCGTATCGCGAACGCCGGATTCAAGTGGCGCGCAATTTATATTATATATTCGCTCGTAAAAAAGAGAAAGATAATTCCTGCTGTTGCTGTGAGGTATGTCGTCTTGGAAATTCGTGATTGGCGGTCGAAGTAAAGTAAATAATTGATTTTGGATAAATATTTGCGAGCTTATGTAGGATTTTTTTGTAAATGTGTACACATGTAAACGAAGAAAACTAACGCAAATTCTGTCGATGATGACGGGCTTTCGAAAGACATTATCGGGTTGATAAAGGATCGTTATGTCAATGAACGAAGAAAAGTAATTGGGAGATGACACAGAAGCTAGCAGAACATTCGGGGGAAAATTCGCGGCAGCACATTAGGAAAAGGAGCGACCATCAACCTTATTACTATTCTCGTAATGTAATGGCGTCAAATCAGAAATTTAAGAACAACAATATGCATGCAGCGATCAGTTACAAGTAATGAGAAGTAATAAAGTATAAAATTGCATAAAATTGCACAAATAACAAATCCTTCAATATAAACAAATAAAATACTGCGTAAAGTGCAGCACACGAACTATGTGCCTTCTTAAATTTGTGGTTTTACGGCATTATACAGGGCGAATTACCAGCTATTGCCACCTAGAATAACTCCCAAAGTATGACACACAACACACAAGTTGCATGGTACATCGGGGGCTCTTATATGACGTTAATTTTTTGTTGCTAGGTGGAATCGCTTCCGACATTTAAAGGTCAACTTTGTTTTTTTAGATAGGATGCCATATTTTGGTACTTATTTTGTGATAGCGGCTATCGAGACGAATTCAATGATGTGCAACATTAAGGTCTTTGAAGGTCAAGAAGGTGAAACGAACTTATATTTACAGAAGGTGTTCCAACTGATCATTGTTGGTATCAATGCAGTGTTGCAATCCGCTTACCACGGATTGAATGGTATTCCTTATCACTTCGGCACTTATCAAAGTACATGCTCCGACAATTCTCTCTCTCTCAATTCTGTTCCTTGTTTTTAAAGGTATTTCTTTCAATAACTGACCTAATGTTTCTTGCAGGATTGTGATGTATTTCCTACCATTAAGATTTCCTTCTATGAAATAGAGGCGTAGAATGCTGTCCTCAATCTTCGTACACCATACATTCACTGAGCACTGCAAGTTCATTCAAAGTAAGTTCATTGCACCTTTTTGACTTTCGTTGACCTTCAAAGACCTTAATTTTGCACATCGTTGGATTCGTCTAGATAGCCGCTATCAGAAAATAAGTACCAAAGTATAGCATCCTATCTAAAGAAACAAAGTTGACCTTCAAATGCCTGAAGCGAATCTACCTCGCAACAAAAAACTAACATCATATAATATCGCCCATTGTCCCATGCAACATTTGTTTCAAAACTTTTCTACTACTATCATACTTTCGGAGTTATTCTAGATGGTAATAACTGGTGACTCACCGTCTATTACGAAAAGTGTAATAAGCTTGATTGTCGCTCCTTTCCCGAATGTTCTGATAGCTTCAGGGTCATGATTTGGAGTCCACAAAACAAATCCGAAAGAGTTAACTAACAACAATAACATACGTAGGCTTGACATGCACCGGCAGAGCACTATAGCAATTTCAGGAACTGGAATTGATTGCAACGCACGCAAGTATGTTAAATATACGAGGATGAGATGAAATGTTTCCGACCTAAAAAGGAAAATACGAAACTTATATACGAGGATGGGCCGAAGAGTTTTGGGCTTAATATGGAAACAATTGTTCCGATGAAACACACTGCTTTAACGCGTTCAAATACCAGTTGGCGCCTTGCTCTGCGAAATACACATTTACGGATTGTATGACCTGCTCATTCGAAGGAAATCTCTGTCCTCCGAGCCAAACCTTGAGCTTAGGAAACAGAAAATAGTCACTCGGGGCTATATCTGATGAATATGATAGTCAATCAGTTCTAACATATTTATGAATTTTGGCCATGGCGACTGCCGAAGCGTTAGTCGGTGCGCTGTCTTGTCCAACTGTGGTCGTTTTTTGTGCAATTTCTGTCTCCAGCTGATTAAGTAATGATGCTTTGTACTTCTCCGTTATTGTTTTACCTCTTCCAAGATAGTCGATGAACACAATACCAAGACTATCCCAAAAAGCGGTCGATGAAACAGTTTTCGCCTTCGTTGGAACAGGTTTACCCTTTGTAATCCACTTCTTCGACTATTCCTTCGTTTCAGGATGTAATGGTGGTTCCAAATTCCATCAACATTTATGCCTCGACGCAAAATACCCTTCTCGTATAGCTTAAATCGCATTGAACAGAAATTTACTGAGGCCAAACACGGCGGAAAAAGAAGCAAGCAAATTAAATCACATACGTTTATTATAATCATTGATGTTACAGCTTTTGATACATTAATGCTTTTTCTGATTTGAAAATTCATTAAATTTTTCAAATATTTACGTTTTAAACAGCACAATAGTAAAACTTGAAAAAACTTGATATTGAACGACTTCTTAGGGGCCGTAGTTTATCAACTCTTAAGATAGGATATGATGCACCCTATCATTCTATATGTCAACCATTTGAGTTATAACCGTCGGTGTCAGCCAGCAATCATTGATATTTGTTCAAGTTTTTGGACCACTTCTTCGGCTGTGGTGCATTTTGGTCCTCCAGAACGATCAGCATCTTGGATGGTCGAAGTCCGCAATCCACTCTTTTGCAGTTGTAAATGAAAGAGTAAGCACTTCCAATGTGGCGTCCAGCTCCATCTTAATCTCTGCAAGAAATAAAAATTTTGAGAAGAAAAATTATCATAAGTCGTTCTCTGGTCCTTTTCATACTTGGAAAATAACAAAAAGTTCAAAATATCGCTGAATAAAAAGAACAATACAGAGCAGTTCCCTCAAACATTGATGTTATTGTACTGAAAATTTAGATAATTATATTAATAAGATTGCACCGGCTTAGCTCTTAATTAACGATATCATAAAAAGCATGAATTATAACAAATTATATTTACAAGATTTTAGAAATAATTGATATAATTTGAAAACAATTACCTATTGTGTTGTGTTTGTGTCAGTATGTAATTGGATCCCCTCTTAAATTCTTTCTTGGGTGTAGCTCTATTTTCTATGGAATCCCTCTCTTAAATTCTTTCTTTTTGGGTGTGGTGAAGCCCTGTTTGTTTAATGGTAACTTCTTTAAAACCCTTTTGGTCCAAATATAGTTGAAACTTTAATTTCAATTCACCTTCAACGCAGTAAAAACGCACTTTGATGACTTTTCTGTCTTGTAATTCCTGGTCGTCAACCAAACATACCCTCATTTTTTCGGAAACCAGGACTACTCCACATTCTATATTGGTCAGATAACTAGCTGTTTAATCTTTATCATGGAAAACACTTCATAATGGCGTGACGTTGTTATAGAAATCTATATTGTTGATGCCCAGATATTCTTGGTTTTTTATGTCCAGTGGTTATTTGGAATTCGTGTGTTGTGAAAGTGTTGAATGTGTGTGTTTAAATGGTTACATTGCTTTCTATCTTTTAATCGATGCTTTTTATAATAATTGATAATTTTATTTCTGGTTACATTTTTTTCTTCCATTAAACGTCTCTGGCTGGACTTAGAAAAAGAAGGAAACACTCGTAAGGTAACAAAATGCTTAAAAGGTGGCGTGCGTGGTATCGAAAAAGTATAAATAGAACCCAAAACTAAACCAACTGTCATTTGAACATGAACATCCAAAACCTCAACATTTACTGTGAATTTAAACCTATTGAATTGTAATTAACGATATATTATTTAGTGACAATTAACCATGTGAATATTAATATACTACATTATACAGAAGAAAGGCGAGGGCTTTACGGTGGCATTGTCAAAATGACGTTACGAGCGCCATTTCTGGAGGAAATCGATAACATTTGATTAGTACTAAAAATTAACATGCTCAATAAGTAACGGCATATGAAGGTAGAACATGAAGAAGATACAATTTGCATTAAGTTGCAATTCATTCAGTTCAATCCAATACTCAAGTCTTCGCGGCGGAAATTGTATTTCACCCCAAATAAGAAGTAGACATCCCCCTCCCCCTCCCCCGCATATTTTGCCTGGCGTAGAAGCAACAACACCATCAACAGTTAGGAGAATTCGCACGATTCGCAAAAGCTGCTAAATCTTAACAATCCTTACATAAAACCTTCGCACTTGGGACAAATTATTCGGAACAATCGTTCACGGAAAGCGTCTAATCTACATAACTGTGCATAATAGGCTGCAATTTAGCATTCTGGAACGGCGTAGAAGTTGGAAAAGCAACGACGACCATCGCCGTCGTTATTACTATTAGGGCCGCTGCGCTGTCGAGAAGTGCATATTCAATGCAAAACGCCCAAACACAAGTCAACGCGTGGATATTTAACAATTACCGTGAATGTTATAATAAGGACGGTTGTGCAACTAAGAGTCTCGACCGGAATACAAACGCTAAACGGTTCGGAATTTGAATACCAAATGAGGACTAGGTTGACGTGTAAAATTTATCGCAGCAATGAAGATTTTAGATCTCGAACAAAGAGACGTTCGATTCTATTCAAATTAATTGCAGGAAATGTATACAGGATGAGTCATTTCCGAACGTTACATCGCGATGTGGATTTAGTCGGCCGCTTACGTACTAAGGACTTAATTTTGTAGATCTTGCATTGCACTCACAATTATTCTTGCGAAATTAAAGAATTGCAAATCTTGCATTTTTTTTTCTAATTCCCGAAAACAATAAAGAACTCCAAAACTCTTACCAGTAAGCTGAAAAAAACATCAGAACTCTCCAACTAACAAATTACGCCGCTAGCCCTGGAACATGATGGTTGCTTTTTTGGGGTAATTTTGCAGAACTATTGAAAATTTTACTTCAGAACTATACTTATTTGTCTCAGAACTCTAAGAATTAGAATTTTTTGAAAATTCGGGCGCCAACTTCAGAGGAGTCGTGGATGATCCTTCTCGGAATAATTTTTCATCCTAGTAGATAGAAAAGTACGCCTCCGAGTTACAGAGGGCGAAGTTTAGTTTGCATGAGTAGAATTTGAGAAATCGCGGTTCATTCGGGAAGGTACGGTTTGAAGGTGCTAGCCTCGTTTCTAGCGAAATACGTGTCATCCGATTTAGTGAAATAATTATGCGATGAGACCAGAGTCCCAGCAATCACTACCAAATCTAGTTAATTTTTTGTTTACCAAGTTCTGGCGGCCACTTCAAAATCTTTACACGTGCGCGCAATTAGGGGCACGCAAAAATAATTATGTATAATTTTTTATTAGAACGCCAATAAGAAAAAAATAATCAAATTGGGTATTAAACGCTAGGTTTAATAATGTATAATAATACAAATTAATTTTTACGAAGTAATAAAAGCGAAGAAATGGCGTAACAAATTGCGATCCAACACTTGATTTATGAGCCCCGGAATGGGGCGATTTTTATATCACAAAATCGTTTATGATTACTTAATTACCGTACGCGTTTTCTAGCACGCAATTTCAAAAAAATATATAACATATATTTCGCGTTCTATCGCCGCTTATACTGGCTATATTAGTACCGGGATGTTAAATTTTCGCTTTCGTCCTGGAAGTTCTTCGCCGTTCAGCCTTCATCCGATAGCCTTCACCGTATTCGGTTATAATACGAAAGGCATTCAGTTTATTCCGGGCATGCAAGTATCACAAAGGATCCGGTTGTTTTGCGAAGTAAACAATGAATGTCAAAGCCTGAAGTGCCGTGTTGTAGTAGGACGGGATTATATTGTTCTTAGATTGTACATATTGTTATTCTCGTGTACGGAAGACAATGGGACGGTGTTATCTGACGTATGTTTAATATAGAAAATAAGCGTGTGGATGGGGAAGGATTAACAAGGTTAGCACATTGGAGAAATGTGAACAACGATACTTAATACTGAACGAGTTGGGAAAACTGATCATCAAGTTGTTGTATTGTTCTCCAAATTATCGCCCTCAACAATACATTTTTTTCGTACCCCCAAACTAATTTCTCAATCATTTTCTACCACCAGTTATAAAGCACCTACGTGCCGAAGTTCAGGCAAAATGAAGGAGCACCACCGTATAATTATTGGGTGTACAGAATAGAATTTATAACCTTCATTGAGTTCTTTTTCGCTTATTATTTGAGCTTGGATTCGGTTCCCAAGCAAATTGCAGCAACATTTCAATTGGTTCAAAATGGTATACGAACCTTCGTAAACATGGGAAGCGAAACTTCTAAATTCACTCAACGAGACTGTACACTTCCCAGCGCCGAATTTTCGTGTATATCCCCGAAATACGAAACCTATGCCATCTGCGGTAGAAGTAGAAACGAAAGCCCAAAAATAACAACCAGAAAACTGTAATCATTGCGGAAAATGCAATTTTATTATATATTTATGTACGACAGCTTTACCTCGGCTAAGTTTTCTCCGCCGATTTTACATACATTTGGGAGAGGTTCCATTTGATTAGAAAACGCGAATTTCAGATCTTATATATCAAACCGTTCATCAAAATAATTACATTTATAGATTATTTTGTGTTGTGATGAGAAAATCTAAACACTGACGACATATGCCGGAAATTCCGCGATAGCTTCTCTCTGCCACATCCAAGTCTATTTAACAAACGCAAACAGGCAACTAGAAGTAATTAAAACGAGATAAATTTACGCTGATAGGATCCTTTGTGCTGGTCGACAGAAAGATCGGTTAAATTTCGCCGAAATAGGGGATGCGTGTGGAGGATAAATGGTACGTGCGGGTAAAAATAATGGCGGTTCCTGTTAAAATGTCACAAACGAGTTTTACGGTTGCTTCAATTTCATCGTGATATTACGTCGTATGATGCTGGTATAAAGTTAGTCTTTTGCCTTCTACTTCTGTAATTCGTAAATTGTTCAATTAATATTGTGCGATGGTGAAATTTACGATGATCTAACACAGCCGATTATGTGAAATTTAGGTAACATTGTTTCAAATTTTTCTTTGTTCTCTTGAACCCTACGTGGGCGCGTGCAGTCTTTCAGATCCAATGAATATAAAATTTTCCAAAACTCCTGTACTTCATAATTTACCCTACTTATGTTTCTTTTACCTTCCCAATTATGCATTTTGTACATTGCTTGGTGATTGGTAAAAATACATATTTTTTATAGCGAAATAACTGGGAAAGAATTCGATTTTAAAAAATTTTGGGGGAAAAGTATCTGGTTACACATGTGCGGTGGCACAATTCCAAGAGGAATTCCTACAGTTGGCCAACTAAATGAATTTATCAGAAACCTAGGTGTATAATGCTGACGAAAGTGCTACATTTTGGAAAACTTTAACAACCACCACTTTGGTTCATGAAAGGGAAAAATCAGCTCCAAGTTACTACTACTTGTTGTTGGCAAATCCCTCCCCCCACCTCCCAGATGCTTTAAAAACGTCCATCTTCCCGTCGAGTATAGAGCCATTAAGAAAGGGGCAATTTTCATGGACTGGTACAAAAACTGTTTCCGAAAACGCGAAAAGAAATTTTTAGAGGAGAAAACTTTTCCTCAAAAAGCGCTTCTTCTAATAGATAGCACCACTCACACCCAGCAGAAGATGTATTACATTTTGATCCAAATTTCAAAGTTATGTGTTTACACCCCAATTGCCACAGCCACTATACTACTAATGGATAAGAATTTAATTCGAAATATTAAAGTGGCTTACAGAAAAAATTATTGACACATTTCATATCGCAAGACCATGACTTGAGAAAGACTTTGAAGAGCTACAATTTGAAGGAAGCTGTCATGAATTTGCATGAATCATGGAAAGCTATAACTGAAATGGGATGAAGAGGATAGAATTCCTTTGGGTCAGTTGAAATAACAGTGGAAATCTGAATCTGCAAATACAAATTTAAAAACCATCATGGAAATGTTGAGTTCTATTGATCCACATGTTAGTTCTGAGGCAGTCTTTGATTGGGCAACTGGGCAAAATGAGGAGAACATTTTACTGATCAAGATTTAATTATGGAAACCTCAAAAGCTGACGATAATGAGTTGAATAATATTACCGATTCTAAATGTGAATTTGATGAAGATTCTTGTAATACAATCAATGCATTCAATGGGCAGAAGAAAATAACATTCCAATGCAAGAGGTTCTTTTTTAAGAAGATGGAAAGAAAAGGCCAGTAAGCAATTTTTAGAAAACGTGAAGCAGCAATATATCGACGTTTAAGTTAAGAAAAATGGTTCTGTATGAATATGGTTTAGTTTGTTTTTATAAAAATATTTATAAACAATATCTTTCTTGCTTTATTTGTATATGTTACCACCTTTTAAGCATTTTATTACCCTGCGGGTGTTATCTTCTTATTTTAAGTCCAGCCAGAGACGTTTAATGGGAGACAAAAATGTAACTAGAAATAATATTATTAATTATTATAAAAAGCATGGATTAAAAGATAGAAAAGCATTGTAACCATTCAGACACATACATTCAACACTTCCACATCACAAGAATTCCTAATAACCACTGGATATAAATAATCAAGGATACCTGGACATTAATAATACAGGTTTCTATAACAACGCTACGTTAAGGATGAACTGAAGTCATGGTGCGTTAAAACTTTTCGTTATCTAGACAACGCAGAAGTAATGTGGTGTAGTCCTGGTTTCCGAAAAAAATAAAAAGTGGTTTGGTTGATGACGAAGAAAATTGACAAGATAGATAAGTCAACAAAAAGTTAAAAAAATGTTTGGACCAAAAGGGTTTTAAAGCAAGTACATATTTGTTTTAAATAGTTTGATAATCCATAACATTCACTAATCCGAGCAGGGAGAAAATCCTATCTGTCCGGTTTAGCGAAGTTATATTGTACTCTTTTACCAAAATTTATTTACTGATCACTCACATATTTTACAAGAGTTTTAACCGACGACTATATTGATAGTCCTCGAACGGAGCAAATTAAAATGAAGAGAGCGTAAAAGTGTTAATTGAGATGTCGAATTTTAATGTAAAAAAATATTGACAATTTCAATTATTTGCAATTACCTGTCGAGAGTCGTGCTCGAAACGGTAATAGTGAGAAAAAAACGTAATGATGCGTCATATCAAATAGACTATCCAAACACTGTACGACGATAAAGGTATAAAGTTCGTTCTCTAATTTGGCTTCGTTCATAGAAAAACGTAAGCAAACACCGTCCTTTTTCTTCTAAAATATTCGAGTAGTTATCAAATGACGTGATTCTACTTGCGTTTGAAAAAATATTTTTAACCTTAAATCTTGCACGGTTTGCGAACGTGTGTTGGAACGGATACTTTTTCCTAGAAAATGCCAAAGTGTTTAATACGATGACGAACCTTAGTTAGGATAATGTTTAATGCTTCACAGAAATATTGTATCACAGTCTATTTTTAATGGAAAGCCACCAGAGCTCGCGATCTCACGAGAATAGATCGTAAAAGATATATTGCTTCGGGCCTTTGCCATTGTAAAATCGAATTTTATCGTTCTCTTTTGTTCGGGGCCTTTGAAGCCGGGGCAGAAACGTTGAAACGAAAAAAATTATGTGTGGCGCGCATATGCGTAAATGTTTATTTACCAAATTACAACAACATTCAATCGTAACAATTGACCGTTTTTTCAAAGCAACATGTGGAAGAATGACGGGAATTTTCAACCCCTGTTTTATTAAACCAATCGTCCATTGTATTTACGTGAACGAGTATTCCTTCAAAGTTTGGCTTAACATCTGCAACCTACTTCCAAAAACTTAAAGATCTTCATGGAAATCACCGCTAAACTGTTATAACTTCTTGGGAACTGTCTCCAAAATTAAGCCATACTCTTCTGAAAATCGCCTTGCTGATTTTGGCACACTCTCCGGAGAATTACTTACTCAAAATTTAGCCGTTCTTTTTTCAGAGTATATCTTCGAAATCGGGGGCTACTTTCGTGAAAATACCTCTGAGAATTAGCCACATTCTTCTGAGAAATATCTGCAAAATTAGGTCACATCCTCTGTCTCTACGATTTGGGGTCATCCTCCTAAAAATTGCCTCAGAAGTCTAGTCACATTCTCCTATAAATCACTTGGTTATCTGTGTTACAACGTTTAACCAAAAAACAACCCAACAACCTAAGCTTCTTCAAATTCTGGCCACATCCTTCTATTTCAAGTTGCAGTGAATAAAATCTACAGAAGGACTGCAGACTGGAAAATACAGCTTAGCTCAAAATCAGTCCACGTCAACTTTGCATTGCGACGAATCGATAGTAACCTAACCATATCTTTTGGGGAAAATCAAATTCCTTTTGCAGATTCAACAAAGTATCTTGGCCTCTCTCTTGATGACTGGTTTAACTGGAAATATCATGCCAGACAGAAAGTTGAACAGATCAGACTTAAAACTAGACAAATTTACTGCTCAGTAGGAAGATACTCCCTACTTGACCTTAGTTCCAAAAGACTGATTTATCAGTCCATAATAAAGCTAATCGGGACAAATGCTTACCGCTATGTAGGTAACGAAGAACTTCATGATGATCTGGCAATTAAATAGGTCTGCGAAGTGATTCAGGAAATTGCAATAAGCCAGGCGAAAATAGTACTTGTACATGTCCACGTGGAAGTCATCCAGCTCCTGGACAATACAAATAAGAAGACTGAAGCGTACCAAACCTCACGAACTTTCATAACAACAAGTTTAGCTAAGTGAGATTATATAATAATCTTGTGAGATGTTTGTACATATGAGAGTTCAATTACGAAATTCGGCCATAATGTACTAATAATGAAAACTACTTCACACAGTCGCACTGATGAGCGGTATGACCGCGAAACGCGCGTTTGCGAATAGTGAAAGTAATTTTCTAAGTAAGCATAATAATCTTGATTCATTAGCCCGCACTCATCTTGCTTGATAGTTGTACTCGAGGAGCACAATATAATATTGTTAGAAAACTCAAGTGGAATAATTATATTCCCACGAAAGAATGCGGGTGGAAACGTCGCATACCAAAAAGACGCAAAAATGGATTGATACGTAAACACATAGGCTTATTGTAAATTATGTACTTAAAAGGAAAACAAACTTACCTGAAGATAAGGGTAGATGTGAGTGAGATGTATCGAAGCGTTCTAGATATAGTCTTTGTATGTCGCTCTAGAAAACAGGCGTGTTTTTCCTTGTGCAGAGTTGATTTAAAATAAAAGAACTTTCATTTATAGTAATTATTAATCTTTATTTATTGCCCTATCCCAACAGTAATAAATTAAATTAAGGTTTAAGATTGTACTAAGTACATCCAACAACTAAAGGATGTTATAAACAAAAACATTCTTCTATATATTGCATTTCCTACTTCGAAGGTTTAGTCGCACATTTAGCGCCATTCCTAAAAACTGTCTTCAAGATTTAGCCACATCCTGGCAAAGGCTTCTTCCAAAATTGAGTAACTTTATTTCCAAAATTTAGCCGACTTTCAATAACTATCTTGCCATAATTTAGCCCTATCGTTCGGAAACTGTTTCCAAAATTTAGTCACATTTTCCTCAAAACTGTATCTAATTCTGATAATCTTCTCCACAGTCTAGGACTATTCTTCTGCAAACGTTTTCAAAATTTGGCCAGAGCTTCGCCCAAACTTATTCAACAAATGCTAACAACTAACCTCAAAAGCTGTAACCACCTGCTTGAAAAATATCTCCAAACATTGATTATACGAAGCTTGCTATTTATGTATCCGAGATAAAAGAAACAAACGCAACTATTTATCATTTAAAATAGTATTATTGTTTTTCAAAATATTCTTGATGATTGATACACTTTTGCATACGTTTGAGAACCAATTTTCATTGCAGGTTTTCCATTCCGATTGAGTTAGTTCGAAAAACTCAAATTTTGAATGCATCAACCATTTTTTCTGGTGTCGAAATTCGTTGATTACTAGTTTATTCATCACGTACGGGAACAAAAAGCAATTATTGGATGCCAAATCATCAAACCCATCAATTTTATATTTTGACCAATCAAATATTTAATTGTTTCCTTCGATGTGTCAGATCTTGCATTCTCATGGTGAATGGTCCTGGGTTGCTGGTTGTTTTTTCTTATTTGTCCAAGGATTTCTGGAGAACAAATGGTTATGTACTATTTAGAATTGTCAGCAGGTACCTAGCAACACTAGTGCTGCCAGGATACATAAATAGTACCTCATCGTATCTACCTGTACATTCCTTTAAAATTTAGTCTGACTATTTCGAGAGTTTCGTGATCTTGTAACTGCCCTTTAAAAAGTTTTCCAAATTTTTTTCGAAATCTAAGCATATCACAGTGTTTACTTCCAGAATTTAGTCACCTTGCTTTCAAAGTTTACCTTCAAATATAGACAAGGGAGAAGTTTGGCCACATTGGTGAAAACTGACTTGGAAGTCACACCCTCGTTAAAAGTGTCTTTTTTTGAAATATAGTCTCATTTTTGGAAAACTGCTTCCAATATTTAGTTACACTCTGCTGAAATCTGCCTTTAAAATTTAACCACGCTCTCTTTCAAATTGATTTACAAAATTGAGCTTGAGCATTAGCCACCTTCAAAAAATTGACCGTTGATCCATAAATATTTTCATTTTATTGGAAATGACCCCTAAAATTTATCCACATGCTGCAGCATTTGGAAGCGTCCATTCCTTTGAAAATTACCTTCAAATTTTAGCCACTTTGTTGGAGAAACTTCCACCTAAGAGGCCATTGAAAACCAATAAAGTACCTTGTTGAAGTTATTTGCGACATTATGTGAGTATGCAAGCATCACAGCTGCATTATGTTACAGCATCAAGCCGCAGTTACATAAAAGCCAAGTTATGCATGCCATTAAATAATTCTTTTGTGTGTATTTATGCAAGGCTAATGTCGGGCGGAACAAAGCTCTCCCCGGTCACTACCGATAACGACGATGGCGGTGGCAACCTGCTTTCAAAGAACCTTCGAGAAATTACGTCAATGAAGAATGACAGCGCAACGCAAGCAACTAATCCGAGCATAAAAAAATGTAAACAATTGCCGAACGTACGTACGTACGTACGTATATATACTTAGCCGTCTGCCGCGTGTAAACTTTCCAGGCCTTTTAACGATCTTCGCCGCTCCGCTTAAAATACGCTTAATCTAAGCGATTTCTTTACATCGCAATGCTGCGTGCGAACGTACTGTTGTAATACATAAATATCTGTATACAGGAGAGATCGGCGCATGAGCACCGTCCCAAACAATTGATTGAAGCGAAACATTCGAAGTCAACGGACAAGGTTTGAACGTTTAACATAAGAGGAATCCGAGTGATGTTCGTTTGTTTTCACGCCGAACGATGATTGGACGAGGAAAACACCAACGGCCTTCTTCGTTATATGCCATTGTGTCTGTCTCCTCTGCTTTATTCCTGTTACTCCGATGAGATAAAAATAGCAATTATGTATCGCGCAAGTTATTGTGTTCCGCGATGAAGTCGTTTCGGTCTATGCAAGATAGTGAGTCCTTATTTATCGAAGCATTATCGACTTTGAGGTAAATGTCAAAGTAGATTTTAAATCGTCTTTTCTCCTCTCGTCCTGATTTTACGGTTGCAACTATTCGAAAACACATCTTTACATCGCTGGGACAATGAGGATCAAGTCATTTTTATCGCCAACTTAGTGCTCTGCAGCAAAATTTAAAAAATCGTTCCGATCGGAGCTGCACGAATATGTGTTCTTTTAGAGTATATGAGAAACAAATACGGAAGTGCATATATAAAGTTGTAAATAGACACGAGCTGGTTCCGTCAACTATATCTTACCAAATGACATAGACTACATCACCGCATTTGCAATATCATTACATATTTTAAAACCTTCACCGTATCTAGGGAATTTTCCTCATGGGCAGTTGGAAAAACAGCCTCATATAGCCATATACCGCGTGTTTCAGATCGAGTGATCGAGTTGCATCGGTAACTTTCTTATTATTGAAGATGGACTTTTGGTTTCAAATGGGATATGTTTTGCAGCTTTATATGCTGATTAAACAGTCTGTTTGAAAAAATTCAAAATGTCAAACCCGTCAGAAGTTGTTAAAAAACAGAAAACTGTCATTTCCCTTTGTATATCAAATATCTTCGTAAGTATAAGGGATACGAAAAGAAGTTTCATATAAAGGTCACTGTTTTCGATAAGGCTAATGTCGAACCAAAATACAAGATGGCTGCTTTCGAAGTACTCGCATCCACTTCCTTAAGCTAATTGGCCGTCATATTGGATTTTTGGGTTATTGGAGGAATTCTTTCTTCGCTCGAAGTTGATACGAGTACTTCAAAAGCAGCCATCTTGTATTTTGGTTCGACATGAATTTTAGGTCTTATCGAAAACACTGACTTTCATATGAAACTTCTTTTCGTATCTCTTATACTTAGGAAGATATTTGGTATACAAGAAAATGACAGTTTTCTGTTTGTTTTTCAACAACTTCTGACGGGTTTGACATTTTGAACTTTTTCAAACAGATTTTAAATCACAATATAAAACTGCAAAACATATCCCATTTAACCAACAAAACCCCATTTTAAATAATAAGAAAGTTACCCATGCAATCCCACTCGATTTGGCACACAGGGTACGCCTCTGAGCGATTGCCTACCTTTCTCCTCCTTCTTTCGTCTTTTGTTAAATTTAGAGACGATGGTAACATTTAAAATAAGATTTCTTCCTATGTTATCTCATTTATTGTTGGTGGAAGAATTAAAGGTTTGCAAACCATGGGCCTTCAGAAAAAAAAAAAAACATTTGAAAAAACAAGAAAATTATAGGTATAATGATATATACAGTGAACAAATTCAACTGAATTGGCGGTAAAATATCCCTAGATAGAGAAACTTCCACGTTCTTCAGTTGGTGACATTTTAGTTTTGCTTCAATCTGTCATCTGTTGAGTCATTCTTTAATCTAGTATTGCGTTCCCTTGAATATAATTGACATGTGGTTATGTTTATAAAATTAAAAACCGTTACTACCAATACAATATAAACATCATGTGTTACGTTAAACATTTTGTTCATGTGGTTTTGAATTGAATTTATTCACTCTGTATATCATTTCTATGATAAACTAGGTGGTATAGACAAATCTGTCAAATATATTGACTACCAACCGAAAATCTAGTATGACACCTGCCAACTGTACAGAATCACACCAAAACAACTGTTTTTTTTTCGGGGTAGTTGGTTCAAGTTGACTGGAGGTTGTTTTTTCGGAGTGGTGAAAGGACCAGGGTTTGCTCGGTATCCCCGCGATTTATGGAATTTCTATAGACTTGGAGGGAGTTGGTTCGAGTTCCCAAACTGTGAACCATCGTGGAGAGGTCATTTCTTTTTGTCGGAAACGTTGATGGAATTCGTGAACAGAGATAATACCTCTTTTTTATAATGTACGTCAAATAAAGGGGATACAAATAGAGAAAAGTTTTGAAATGCCATTTTTGTTTTGTTTCTGTAGGTCCAATTACGTATATTTTCGGTTGATAATTAAAGAATTTGATAGTTCTATATACATTACCCTATAGTTTACACGTGTTACTATCGCGTTTCTCCAAAAAATTTTTTTTTGATCTTACACTCCATAATGTCCGCACCTTTCGTTTTTTTGTTTGTTTTAACTAGTCTCGTTGTTGAAGAAAGGGCTGAATGAAAAAAATCAAAAAATTCAATATTACCGTATTCCTCAAATTTTCTATTTATATGTTTATTATATTATAGGAGCGGTACGGTATACGTACGTATACGGCCCGGTGGCTCCAAACCTTACACCGAAAGGTAGATAGGTTTAAAGATTATGATGATGTTTATTATTATTACACTGTCTTTGCATTTCTATTAACCATATTTTTATTGTTACAGCGTACGGAGCGTAATGCACAAGTATTTAGAGAAAAAGAATGAAGTGAGCTTCGATAAAATCTTCCATCAAACATTAGGTAAGTTTTTTTATCTCTCACGAAAGTGCGACGGTTTTCTAATTAAACGTCTTTCTTGTATGATATCTACCTGCGAAACTGCATTTTACATCGCGCAGAGCTAATACTTATTAAAATATTTAATCGGGACAAGTATGTCGATGATTAGAATTCAGCTGCACCTACGAATTTTTGATTTTTTGGAAATACTGTATATTTAACTTAATCAATAATAGAATTTCTAATACAATCTAAAATTAGCACAAAATCCGTTAACTTCAGTATGTGTTAATGGTTCAGAACGTTGAAGACGAAAAGTTGTTATACAAAACGTATTACTGTCCTTTAGTGTAATAAGATCGGAAGGGGCGTACCGATCCAGTACTAAAAACCAAAACCGCCAGAAGTTATATGAAGATATAATACTAATAATAATAATAATAATAATAATAATAATAATAATAATAAATATACACCTTTAAAGTTCGAGTTCATCCAACTAACATAAATCCATCGCGAATGTTTAGATACAGAAATGTAAACAGTCGTAAAGTGCAGTGAATAGGTGCAGCAAAGTCGAGTGGAATTTCATTTTCCGCCGAACTTTGGTTACACCCCATCTACTAAAATAAAATTGTATTTATCTAAATTCAATGATGATTTTAATAATAATGATAATTATTTTCTTCGTAGTAGCTAGACAATTGTCGTAATTTCCGATTCCATAGCCCCTGCGTTCGTTTGTCTTAAATATCATCGATTTTGACTTAGGGGGCATCTAAATTCATTAGTTTATGAGGCGAAACTAAATGCATTTGACGAATTACAAGTTCGTCTAAACTATTCGTTAGCAACGTCGAACGAAACGATACAAGCAGTAATCAGTTTGAACATTCGTTATGATTAGTAAGTCATTACGCCGCAAACAGAACTTTTATTTGTTGACGTTTCTTCAATCACTTTTTATTTGTTTTACACGCATTTGTTTACAACGAATGCATCGATTAACAGAAGGCAATTAATAAAGAAATACAACAGGATTTGTAACAAAGAAACTTTTCTCTGCATCACAGCAAAAAATGTCTATTTTCTTAATTTAGAATTTTTCGCTTTTTCTTTTCTTTTACACTCACTGATTTGCTTGTACCTCATGTGATCTTGTAAATAAATTTGACACATTAGTCATGGAATAGCCTGTATATACTTGACCTAAATGTGCAAAAAGTTATGTAAGAGTAAAGTAAAATACGGGGGAAAGTGAAAAAATGGTATTTAATTATAGTGGAAAGGGGGTGAATCGGCGCGGTAAATGTATGTTATATACACGAACATGATATTTTAAGTAGATCATCTGCGGGTCCCTTTTTTCATTGCTCCACTCAATCTTCTTGTCGGTAGGGGAAAGAAATGGTGTCAACGGTACGAATAAAGAAACAAATTTGGAAATGAGAATAAGGAAACCGTGGTTAAAATAATATATAAAAGATAAATAAAATTACTCTTACCACACCTTTCAGAAATAAATTCAGATTTGGTAACTAAGTTGCCATCCTCAATGGAAGACTGGCGGAATCTAATATTACTAGCAACCAGCCAACGGGCACTACACAACGCTAAAGCATTGCACAATGAACATCACACATTGAACGCTTGGGCGAAAAAAACCCCCAAAAGACTGTTGACACTGACACAAGTGACGGCTGTAGTAGGGGTAATTTTATTTATTTTTCATAAACAAATTAGGCACAATTTGATAGACCTGTGATAGACGAATTTCGTTAATATTTTTTCGGCGATAATAACTGAAAATTGTCGAAACTTCGAAGATTTTTACCTCCTAAACATAGAACTTCGCCGAAACGGAAAGCGACGATTTACAACACTCGACGGGGTCTGCAAACTGAGCAAATTTCATTTAAATCGGGATAGTTGGGAACTTTAATTGCGAGTTGTTTCTCAAAAATGCATAAATAATGTCACTTAATTTTTGCGGGTGCTATAATCGTACCCCTCCAAAATACAGATCCTAGACATTTGTCCTATTTGTCATTTCGGCTCTGCCTCAAGCTTGAAGGGACACCTTTAATTAGAGATGGACTGTGAGAGATCCATGGTGGTTACCGAATGATTTGACTTACATTTTCTCGGGCAAGTTTAATTCCGTCCAGTGGATGAGCGAAGAAGATTGAAACAATTGTATTGGACTGAGTTTCAAAATAAATAATAATAATAATAATGACGAATATCGGTGATTCACAATTCAAACAAATTAGCTTTCGCCCTTACCACACCGATTCTTTGCAATATTCGTATACACGTATTTCGACCACCAAGTGGTCATCCTCAGCTGATAAACACAAATGAGAAAAAGTGAAAGTTGTGTAGAATGGTTTAGGATGTTCAAAACGTGTTCATTGAACACGCCCAATCATACCTACTACGTAGGTCGTAACACACCTTCCTACAATTTAATAGTGTTTGTCAGTTGCCTTGTACGGGAAGTAGTTGTTTGGAAACCTGTCCGGTCTATGGGTTAATTTTTCAAAATAAAATTATATGAACCGACTAGCACTTTGTTCACTATCCATAATGCGATCTTACTAAAGCATCAAGCTATCTATCGTGACGATTCTGGCTTATGTAGCATCAACAGTTGTTACATTGATGACCTAACAGATAAGTACACGTAGTCTATTTGTACGTGTGCGTATTTATAATGTATACACATATTTTTATATGTGCTGTTCTGGCTACAAGCGATTCACATGGCTATTTCTAGAGGGATTGGTGCTGCTATGGAAATCTAAAATTAAGATCTCTCCCACATCACGTTAATGTAAACTTTCAGGGAAAGCGTATGCGTACGCCTCGGCGAATTTTACGATCTCACCTGGACGCGATGTTGGTTACGATTTATTTTCAGGCGACAAAAGCTCTTCCTTGTTTCTTAGTATTCGTTTTTTTTTAAACACGAATGAGAAAGGGTGACTAAGATGACGGAGAGATCCGGGATATCATTTGAAGTACACGTCGTTTACGTGTTAGAAATGTTGAAAAAGTAATAGATACAGTCAATCTCTGTTAGCATCTCTGTTTAATGTCTTTGAGCTCCCAATTTTTTTTTTTGTATATGAAATTCTTTTAAATAGCTCGGCGACCATTTTGATTTTTCTCTCGCGGTTGGCCATTGTTAGACGTAAAACTATGGAATCAATTTAAAGGCGAACATTCAATATGGAAAGAATGTGTGTAAAAATGGCGTTGGAATCACCTTCATGGGAAAAAAAGAGTTTGTTTTAATTAGGGGTCATCTTATTTCCTTAGAAGGGATGGTAGAAAATGGTGACAAAACATGCATTCTTAAATCTAAATTACATCTGATGCATTGAACTCTTTAGCAAAGAGCAGGAGACGATTAGAAATGAATTCGGATTTATTTTCTGTTAATAGTTGTGTGTTGCGTTATTAACAGTACTTCTTTTTGCTATCGAATTTTTGCGTATTGTCTTTCTATATCTTATCGAACGCTTCGTTATCAGCCCCCATCTCCCCGTTCAACCAGCCGTGAAAGAAAATCAACAAGTCCTATCCAAATATTCACTTCGCCTTGCTTAAGATATGCCCCGAGTTTGACTAGCGTTGATATTACTTTCTCTGAATTGTGATCATTTCCCCTTATTTTTGAATCAAATGGACGAAGTCCTTCGATGTATATGATCTACTGTCCTCACGATGCACTTGACGTTGCTCCAAATATGGCCCGCATATCTACGAGGGCCGTTCAGGAAGTAAGTTTAACCTGACTCAAACCTTGAGTACTTGATTTTCGTCTTGAATGATGTTTTGATGCATTTTTTATTTCTGCAGATAAGTTCAAAATTAATTAGGAAATAATACATACATATCCAAGATTCTACACCCTCAAGAACTGAACGTTTTTCCTAAAAGGAAACAGTAATAAAGCAACTCAATTTCTTTCAAGTTATTATGCACGTATGTATTGTTCAAAACGGTTTTCAGCGAGAGTCATCGCCGAATTACGCAAATACATCCACAAATGCGTCTATTTACATAATCGCTAACGATTCTTATTTAAATATTTCATTAGGACCCAACCGTTTCAACGCAAGTCCGCGTGTTTTTCCCGCGACGACGCAGGTAGGTTAGCCGAGTACGCGACATATTAAGCAAATAAGACGTATTTCGATTAATTCGCGTCCAAAAGAAACTGTTAAAGTAAACAAACAGGCTTAGAAACGTCAACGCTACCGTATTGGATGTCTTTGCTCTCCGAGGATAATACGATCACATGGACGTGTTTAGAACCAATTATCCGGATGGCGAAAACAATAGCGCCGGCTCAATTAATGCGCATCGAAGGTTTCGACTCGACCGTTTCTTTTCGGATAAAAAGAGCGTGGGGGCGATCCGTAAACATCCGCGAAATTATAAACGGCTGGCTGGCCGATCTAATTTTCACGAGCGCGTCGTCGAAAGATCGAAATAGGTTTCCCGAGGATAATTTTCCGGATTTACAGACGAGCAAGTCTTGTTTTTCTTTACGATCGTTTGATTCCGTCGGACTGATCTTAAAACGATTTTATCGTCGTTATGATAATTCCTTTTGAAATCGCCAAAAAAACGCACATCTCTAATTTGCTCATCTCCGAATTTATGTTCTAGGCTTTAGCAGATTTTAAGTTTGAAATCCGCGATTTACAATGAACTTCAAAAGAAACAGCTCTAATCCTTGCTAAAACGGCGCCCCTGACGTACGAGGGTGGTCTGAAAAGTTATCGGCCTGATAATGAAAATAACAATTTATGACTTAAGAGCTGGTGAAAATTAATGGGAATTACAGCCAAGGACTCTCTTTTGACCAAAAGAGAGTTTTTATTTCACATTTCATCCTTGGCTGCAATCCTCATTACTTTTGGCCAAAAGAAAGTTTTCTTATTTCCCATCTCATTTTTAACTGCAATCCTCATTAATTTCCACCAACACCTAAGTCCTAACGTGTACAGCCAGTACTTCTGCTCAAACACAGTTTATGTTTTCAAAATGATTTATATTCGAACATAATGTCCTTTAACGTTAATACATTACATCCAGCTGCAAAATACCGATCTACTGCCGCTACCGCTCCCTGATTGGACGAAAAACGTTGGTCAGCGAGGAAGATTTTCAATTTTGGGAATAGATGCAAGTGCGAAGGGATAGGGTGGATGTTCTCTCACTGTAGAACACAAAATGTTGATGGAAGATGATCTTTTCCTTCTGCAATCCGGGGCTGTTTTCACAGATTGTTGCATTTATTTTCATTAGCGGGTTGGAATAATACTCCCCAGTTATTGTTTTACCTTTTTCAAAGTTATCAACAGAATACCTTTGGCGTCCCAAAACACCGATGCCATGACCTCGCTTAAATCTACATGATTTCCCCTCTTTCTTCCCTAATGGCCACTGACCTTGGAGTATTGTGTAATTTTATAACTTTGGCGGGTTCCCATTTATTTTTGTGTCTGTATACCACATTTTCACCTGGTTTAAGGCATTTTTTTGCTGTTCGCATACTTATCGGTCTAAAATCTATTTCTTAGATTTGCTTCATATATAACTTAATCGAAATTTTTGACTAATTTTGGTTTGAGCAAATTGTCATGTATTAGTAAAATGGTTCGTGTACATCTGCTAAATAGAAGTTGGGCAGGTGTAAACTTATTTCAAATTACAGGTGCATTGTGATACTCGAAAAGTACCATATTGATATCTACTTTACTGTCTATTGTAGTGTGGAGGTACTCGTATAATAATATTCACATGGTTAAGTGCCATTAAACAGTCTATTATTAATTACAATTCAATATATCAAAATTCACAGTAAATGTTGGAGTTGTAGATCATGGACGTTCATGTTCAAATGACATCTTGCTTGATTTTGGGTCCTATTTACACTTTTCCGATACCACGCACGTCCAGGCAGAGACGTTTAATGGGAGAGAAAAATGTAACTAGAAATAAAATTATCAATCATTATAAAAAGCATCGATTAAAAGATAGAAAGCATTGTAACCATTTAAACACGTACATTCAACACTTTCACCTAACAAGAAGTCCTAATTACAACTGGATGTAAGAAATCAAGGACACCGGCGCATCAAAAATCTAGACCTCTGTGACAGCATCACGTCAGTGATGAACTGTAGTAAACGCGAGTTACCGGGACAACGGTGAAAAATGTAGTAACCTTTGGATGGGGGAAGTGTCCGGTATTCGGAAAAAGATGAAGGAATGTTTGGTTAACGACCGAAGAATTTAAGAGAGGGAATCCATAGAAAATAGAGCTTCACCGAAGAAAGAATTAAGAGGGCATCCATACAAAGAAGTTCAGCAAACAGAAGAAATCACACACCCACACACACCACTTATACTAATAATACTATCAATTAATGTAAAATATTTCAACAAAATGTTGTAAATATAATTTGTTATACTTCATGCTTTTTATGATATCGTTTATTTAGAGCTAAGCCGGTGCAATTTTGTTAATATAATTATTCAAATTCTCAGTACACTATACTTTTCTTTTAATGTTTTTCCTTATTCCTACCCCTTTTTCTGCTAAATCATTGCTTTTTGAATAATAGGGACTTGATGTTACTATGTCAAACTTCCATTCGTTTGCAAATTTCTGAAATTCTATAGAATTAAAAGGTATATTGTCTGCTATCATTTTCTTAGCTGTGATGCAAATATAGTTTCTAAAATTCCTATAATCGTATTCGAATTTTTCGATTTTTCTTAACCTCACTTACTACTACTACGTTATTTATTGTACTTCAGTTAACCTAACTTACTTACTACTACTACACTATCCACTGCTTCGACTGTTATTTCGATTCTGGTGTGTAATGATGAATCAACATTGCATCAATTGGAGGAAATTGTTGCTCGCTATTAATTCGATGCAATATGAACCCCTAATTAATTAGCACATGCGGCTGTGCTTACCATGTAGTAAGTCGAAGCATAGTTCTCGATTTGTATACAGGATTGCTCACAACTTATACATGAAATTAAAACAGAAGAAAGTTCATGTTAAAAAAATTTTAAAACAAAATATTTTCTATTGCCACGAGAAAGCTGAATTGAATTTTCGAACTTTCGCAAGGAACGGATTGGAAACTGTAGACAGTAGGAAGTAAAGGCGAACATTTATATTATTTGGACAAAGAAATATAAACCCCAGAGAAATTCGACCCTGTACGTTAAGTAATGTTAAGTGGATACGAGGTTTAAATCAGTTAGTTTGAAGAACAAGTAGACAAATAAAATCTACATAACTCTCACATAAATAACCTCACTGAGGCTTATTTATTCGGCAACTTTCATAGAAAGTTGTGCAATGATAGTGGAAGTTGCCGAATAAATAAGCCTCAGTGAGGTTATTTATGTGAGAGTTATGCAGATTTTATTCTTCTACTTCGTATCGTAACCCTCTCCAAGCTCTTGAAACTATTTTTTCTAAACAATTAGTTTGAATGGGTGCGTGTGACACGTATGGACATGGCGTACGTATTGAATAATATCGAATTAACGGATATGTTATTAACGGACGGAGAAGTTCAGCAGAATGCACTAGCCGCTACTAATTTGTATGCAGGACGTTTCCCCGGGGTGCTATCGCCCAAATTACCCAAGCTTTTGTACGTGCTGTGTAAAGGGCAAGAAATTACGGAAATTCACAGCTGCAGCGGGAGAGAGACGGCAATCTAGTTAGACAAGGACGCGTGATAAATGTCGAGGAGGAAGTTTTAAATATCGTCGAAAAAGATTCAACCGTAAGTACACCGACAATCGCTCGTAAAATAGGTAATATACGAGGGCGATTCGTAAAGTAAGTCTCGTCTCTGTCTAGTGAGCAGAGGAGTGGGGATATCGGCCCGATCGGAGCGCTGCGGTGTAGTTTGGTTCAACGTGAGTCTGGCAGTGCTAGTGAGATAATCGTTCAGACATTTTTCCGTACTATTCTGGTCGTTTAAAATGGCTGCTGCAATTGAAAATCTTGCCGATTGTGAATTGCGTGGAGTTATCCGATTTCTGCGTACAAAGAACATGAAGACTGCTGAGATTCACCATGAACTTTATTCTGTTTATGGTGAAAATGTCATGACTGACAATGTGGTACAAGATGATGCCGTATGTTTCGAAAAGGATGAAGTAATTTCCATGATGAAGAACGGAGTGAGAGACCAACTGTTGTGACGAACGAACTTTTGGGTAATGTTGAAGAGAAAATTCCTGAAAATTGGCGATCCACAATCACAGGACTGATTGTCTTTTTCTGGAACATATGTTGTAATGAGTAAATCAGTACACCCAAACAAAACTTTTATTAGCCCCATTAACTTACTTTTTCCTCATAATCTTATAAATAGCTTCGACATCCAAGTTGTGAAAAACGCTGTATAATTCAAATGGTCGCATCTGTAATGTACGGGTAGTAATTGTTTCACAGGCGAGAATTACCCGTTATCTAATTACAATATAACTCATGTACTCAAGGGATCGTTCTCGGGGGCGGCTACTTTAACGAAGGTCGTTTTGGACCAATCATCAACTTTATTAACATTACCGATCTAATGGGACAATTCTAATTAGAATCGTAGAATAGTTGTATTCTTTTAAAAGTGCTCTCGTAATCCAAATTGCCTATTTTATACAAACAAGCAGCTCTTGCAAGCGACGTTTGCTTTTCCCACGAACTACGCAATTATCGAAACGCAACGAAAATTGGAAATAAACATCATTGATTCGTGCGGTTTTAACGCAAATTCTGACCCTCGCCCTTTTATCTGTCGTCGCCCCTGCTTGCTAAATTTCCATGCGACCTCCTCCTCTCCGATGACGACCTTCGCGTTCCAATAATTTCGCCTATCGAACGACAGCATGCATGTGGACGATGGTGCATATCGACCTAAAACTGTTCGATTTTTGCAGTTGGCGCGCCCGAACTGACCTAAATTATCTCGTGCCGTTCATCGCGGGCCAACAATTGATGTCCGGGTAAATTAGTTCGGAGAGATAACGGAAAATGTCGTTAACAGGGGTAACGGTAACGGGGAAATTATCGATTTTCGTACGATATTCGTTTATAATAAGTGCAGTTATGCGAGCAAGAGGGGTGATAAATTCAAATTTTGTTCAGTAACTATAATGAATGTGGAGGATGATAATTTATGAGGATGGGATGAAATGTTTCGAGCGTAGCAAGGGAAATAATAACATAATTCTACTTAACCTTCTCTTTTAAAAATATAGGTACACTACCATCATTGGAACTTTAGTGCTTGAATCCATTTTCTGTAGTAGGCACTTTCGCCCAAGTCTGCAAAACAAACGTTTGTTAGGGCGATAACTTCGGAATCGGATCCGTATTTTTCCCAACAAGGAATTTTTGAGATTTGGGAAGCAGTTAAAGTACGAAGGTGGCATGGGGCACGATTTCAAACTTCAGTTCATGAATTCTGTGCACCACCATGACAGCCTTACCGCTTGGGGCGTTGTCTTGATCATCGAATTCCTCCTCACCAGACCTGACTTTTCTTCCTCACCAGACCTGACTTTTCTTCCTCACCAGACCTGACTTTTTCCTCGATTTTCGTTTCCATTGTACCAGAAGTTTAGCATAGCGGATACGAAGCAGGAAATATCCTCGAAATCACTGGGCAAATCTGTGAATTTCTTTTATCAGTCGAATTTGGAGAATGATATACAGGAGAAACAGTTGACGCACAATGTCGCACGAATTTAGTTTTGGCAAAAAGGAACGCAGAAAAGCGGCAGTCATTTTGAGTGAGCAGGATTAAAAAGCATCTGGATCTGCTAAATAACCGGTTGTAATGTATCAGGAATTATCGATGTGCTATTCCAGTGGTTCCCAACCATTTCGTAACGGCGATCCTTTTTAGATTTGTTTCAAACTGTTCGCGGCCGCTCCCCCACCTTTTCCATCCGCCATATTCGATCAATAAATCAAGAAATTAAAGATTTGAGAAAACTATTTAAATGAGATGATAGAGCTTGCACCTTTGGTTAAAATTTGTGGTGCAGTTTTTGTTAAGGTTAATCTCATGTTATCCGAACATCCAGTTTATTCCCAGCTTTTGTTTTTATCTGCAGAAGAGTTAAAAATCCACTTCCGCAGAGGTAAGTGGAAGCGAATGGCACAAATATTCGAAATGGAAGCATAAATATTTTAGGAGACGAATGGCGTATAGCACACCGAAATTGAGTTAACGATTTTTCCTGAAACATATCACACCCCGGGGAGTAATTTCGCAGCTCCAAAATTCATCCTGCACTTCATTGGGAATGTCGATAACATTCAAAAATACATGATATGGGTTTCGTACTAATGCAGTTTCCTGCTTAAAGAACTCCAGGAAATAACTTTGAATTTTAGATTCAACGGCTTGAAAGTGGTAATTTCTTCTGTTAGATTATCTGCAATGCCCGTCTCTGATTTTTCAGTGTTGATGCAAAGGTGGCAAAGTTTTCAATATTTACTTTATTCAGTTTTACAGCTTTGATACGTTCGCCTGAATATTATATCTGAAGCGAATAATGTGCGCTTCTTTACCCTCCAGTTTCCAAATTAGCTTATTTAACTGATCTAATATAGACGATAAATAAGGTACTGTATGGATCCAGGTTTCATTGTTGAAGTCCGTCATAAACTCATATTTTCCTTTCATTTCTAAGAATTGTTTGATTTCCCTTTTTTCAATTCAAAGATACGGCCAACAACATTTCCTTTTGATAACCAATGAACACCAGGGCAGAAAAAAGGAATTTCGTGATCAGAATTCATATCCTTGCATATTTGCTGCAACAAACCAGTATTGATAACACTAGGTTTTATGTACAATTGTCACCAAAGAGTCCAACATTTCTTGCAAACGCTTTGGAAGAGTCTTGGTACCAAAGGCAAATCGATGAATCGAACAGTCTAATCTCTTTGCTTCAGGTGCAAGCTCTTTCAGTTTTGACTGAAACTCCGACTTTGATCCAAGCATGGTCGGTGCTCCATCGGTACACACTTTACACACGCTTTTCAGTTGTAAATCATTACTTTCAGAGAATTAACTTATAATCTCCATGACGCCTTCACCTTTTGTAGTAGTTTTTTTTTTTGAATGCTCTACAAAGCATAAACTCTTCTTTGATGTCCTCCAAATTATCTGACGAAAACGAGTAACTGGGAACATGAACTAACATCGGTGGACTTGTCAAGTTGGAAGGAAACGTCAGATCAAATTTGTTCCATGTCTATGCAAATTGCGTCGTTGGACAATATTTAATTTGCAGTACAGGCCTTTTAGGTCTAAGGCATTAGTAAAGCTTTCCATTCCCACACTAGCACACAAAACTATTCACATTTTTTCTTGATTGTTCCCCGTCGATAGCCTCCGTTTTCCAGTCACCACTATTCTTTTTCTTCATTTCCTACCTCACTCTCTTCATCCACTTTGACCTCGGTCTTCCTCTCCGTCTCCTCCCAAAATCATCTTTGGCATTCTCTCCCTTGCCAATCGCTCTATGTGCCCTAGCCATTTCAAGCGTTTGCCTCTTTATATATGTATGTTGTAATACTGGGTTCTTTGTACTATTCGTAGACCTCTTGGTTGGTTCTTTCTCCAGCCTTCCTCGGTATTTACCCCTCCAAGAATGCTTCTTAGTATTTTACGTTCCCATTTTTAACATTATTCCTCCTCTGACTTGTTAAGCACACAGATTTCGAAACCGTATGTGGTCGTTGGTCTCAATGTTGTTTGAAATATTCTTAGTTTAGTTGTTGGACAAGGATATACCATACTACGTCTTTTAATCTCATTCGTTTCTCCAAGAATTAACTCAAGCAACTTTAATAAACAGGATTTGATGGGAATTGGTTTTTTAAATAATATTTTGAAACTTGCAAAACCATTTTATATGATGCGTGAACTACACACCTTGGCTTTACAACTTTTCTCGTTTCAAGCCAGCCTAATATCGGTTAAAGAAGTCCAAGTCTTTTGTAATATGCTGGGAATGACTTGTTTCTAAGTAGGGTTTCAGCTTCGAAGTTAACCTAGATTTAGCACTAACAACAGAACTGCACAAAACACACTGTGACTCCTCTATGCCCTGATAACAGTTTGAAAATCTAATTTTAAACATAGATTACATATTTATATTTTATCACCTACTTTTAAATTTTAAATTTCATTTTGGTTTTTAAAATTGATAACCAGCCATTCCCCAAAAAACCAAGGTGACCCCTTTTTGTGTCGCGATCCACCGGTTGAGAACCGGCGCCCTAGGCTGACTAGACCACGCGTGCTTATATTGGTGGAAAAGGGCAAAAAAGGAAAGTGATCGACTTTGGATGTTTTGACACAAAACCGCCAATATCTGCTAAATCGCTTAATGGATGCTGCGAATTTCTTTCACCAGTCAATTTTGCAGATCGAATTAGACCAAAAATATTCGACGCATTTATTCAGTAGTTAGCAACCCGAAAAGTCGACATCATTGTTAAGTGAGTGCAGAAAGAAACCTTGGTATCTTGTAAATTATTAGACCGATTGGCGAAATTGATCGTAAAAAGCTGAGGAGCATGTTGGGAGCTTGTGAAATGAAATTCCTCATAAGAATAATAGATATTGCAAAATTGGATAAAGTGAAAAATGAAGCAATTGGAGAAAGCTTAGAGAGGAGTTGTTAGTTGAATTAAGTACTGAAAAAAAAAATTGACGTTTGTGGTTTACGCACGTCTGTCTCTCCTTCTGTTTTAGAGGAAGCAAGCATGCACGTATCCTTTCTCTAGTTCATCGCCTCTCGCTCGCACGTCATACTCTCTGTTTTTGTCTTTCACCGGAAGCAAACCTCCGCCCTAATTTAACGCTCTTACGCTTACGCCTACGCTCAAGCTGGTCCGGTGTCCCTTAAGAAGTATTCACTTCAGAAACGATTGGTCTGGTTGGGTAATATGACCAGAATACACGAACGAATTCTGATGAGAATAATATGGAAATCTTCTTTTTCACATTATCTTTTTGCCCATCTAGGGCGTCGAATTATGGATGGAATATGGAAATCAAAAATAAAAATCTTGGAACGGGAGCGTCCAAACCACTACGTAGCACGAGCAAGTGGTTATGTTGCACGCTAACGGCGACATTGATTGAAATAGTGCCATGAAGGCGATGAAGAACGTAAGAAACTGGCGATAATTTATGAAAGAAAGCTTTTGACTACGGAACACATCTGTTGGAATTCATCAGATCGCGATACATCAAAAAACACACGTCGTACATACTCACTGTAATAAATTTTCAACTACGTTCAGTAATTGCAAAATTTGATTATCATCATTACATCATCATCACAGCCATTAACGAGGACTAATATTCTTTATCGCCGTTCATCTCCGCATACCGACCGATAAATCCTTGTCCAAAACGAAAATATCATCCATCATCAAGACGATTCCCAACAACAAATCGTTTATTACTTTTGATGAATGAACGTACTCTACGTTCGCCGGTTAAATATAAAATTTAATTCCTCATTAGCCGTTCTAGAACCCAATTACGCACGACGAAGCCATTTACCTGCCGGCTGTCGTATATGTAACGTTCTCGCTGGTAACGCCAACGCTCATTTCAAACGCTGCCAGTAGCATCCCCATCCTCCGTAGTAATATCTGACGGAGATCGGAGTTATATAACATAAACTAATGAATCCCCTTAATGACGTTCGGAACGGAATCGCGGCCGACAATGGATTTATCGTGTTGTTCTTTATCGGATTCCGTTCGGGGGATCAGCGATTAGCGAATGCAGAAATGGTAGCGAGATTATGGCGAAGCATCGTGGGATGTACGTAATACGGATGGATGGTCGAAGTATTTATGAAGTGTAATGGTTTCCTTCCATACATATGGTATAGTGGATAGTAATCCAGTTTAAAATCTAACATCCCGGATACCAAAGCAATGCTATTTGCTCTCAGAGGTACACACGCATAAATTGCTAATTGATGGTATTTACAAGACAAGAAATAAAATAGACATGGATAGAAACAGGAGAGGAACAAAAGCTACTTTAGAATATGTTTGAGTTCTTCAAACTCCACGGCGTAGAGCAGAAAACAAACCTAGAACTGCGAAATAGTATTTACGGCAGCGCACATGTATACACAACCTATCTCATTGAGACTCGCAGTTATCGTATTGATACCCTGCCACTGCTCGTTGGCGGTAGTGAGCAACTCAAATCATTATCAAGGTGTCCCATGGGCGAAGTAAAAGGAAATAAGTAAGAATATGGAAACAAAATAATGAAGAACAGTGGAATACGCCTACTTTTAAGATTCAAATTCCTAATACATGAAATAAAATCTGAATGGCTCTCCATATATCGATCTAATTAAATTAAGTACATTAATAGGCAGCTAGCAACCGCAATTTGCATATGCCAGTAACACTGGTCAACATATTTTGCTGCCGGACTTTTTTTAACCGTTCTTAAATACTTTTGGTGCGCTGAGTCCTAAAATACCACCAGATTTTCTCTATCAGCCGGTCTTCAAAAGATGTGAGCACGTATTTCTATATAGCTAGTCTTATTCCTGCATATAAATATTGTTTCCAGTACAACCTATAAAAAACGCACAAATAAAAAAGAAAAAAGCTTATTCCATAAAATAAATATTTACAGATGTTATTACCCAAAATAAATATCGACAGTAGTTGGTAACTAATTTAAAAACTTTCTTTTGAGCGCTTTCCTTGCGTATATCTGAAAGGGTTTGTGTCTTTTAGTACTCCAGCAGTAATCGGCCATCATGTATGTGTCCCATCTGCCCTGCTACCTTTCTTCCATTATTCTGATATCCTGTTGGAATCGTTCGCCCAGGTCCTCACTAAAGTCGCCAAGATTCGCAGGAAATCTCTCTAAATTACTGTGGAGATAATGGACTTTAATGCTCATATGGGCTCATATGGGAAAGTTATCAAGCATATATTCCACTATTTGTTCGTAATTTTCAGACTTATAATTACCAAGAAAATTTTGCACATCAATAGCAAAAGACGACCATGCGTTGGATTCAATTTCAGTCATTGATTCTGTGAAGTGTGTCTTTTATAAGTTGCCTTATCTGAGGTCCATCAAATATTCCTGCCTTTAATTTTTCATTACTGATTTGCCAAGTATTAAAAACAAAGACCATTTTGATCTAAAGCTTTCACAAATTGTTTCATTAGCCCTAGTTTAATGTGCCAGGGAGGTAAAATTATTTTTTCTCGTTCTATTAATGCTTCATTAATAACATTGGCTTTATCCTCTACTAGAGCGTCTCTGTTAGGCCAAGTTCTTTCTATCTAATATTGATCTTTCGCTCTGCTGTCCAAAAGCACAAAAACAAGGATATCTTGTATATCCACATTGCTGTCCTAAAAGGAAATTTACCATTTTAGATCAACACATATCATTCCACCCATTAGTGTAATAGTTAATGTTTTTCAGAAGTAGAGATATTGTTTCATAATCCTCTTTCATCTTCGTGGAATTCCTAATTAGAATACTTCCATATTTGTTTCCATGTTGTAGAAGGACTCCTTTTGGAACTATCTATAAAACGTCGCCAATCAGTTGATGTGTACTTTAATATACCCTTTTTTGTAACAGTCCTTTTACGTCGTTGCAAAATACCAAGTTATCTTCCTGAGAATAAAATGGCAGAAGATCTTTTTCTCTGTTACGGTAATACGTAATTTTTGTTTCCGCAAAAAGAAGATTTTTTCCCTTTAGTCTAAAAGCAAGCAACTCCGAAGACTCCTTTGAGAGGTTTAAATCTCTAATAACGTCATTTAATTCTTTCTGGGTTAACCTTTCTGGACATGTTGAGTCTCCTTCAAAGTCACTATTGTCATGTTTACAAAAAACCATTTCATCACCATCCTCTGGTAATATATGTACGTTACTAAGCATTGGAACTGGTATTGTTTCTAAATGTGGAATAGGTCTTCTCGCTGAATCCAAATTGGGATATGCCCACTTATGTTGATTATTCCGGTTAATACCCTTTATATTCACTAGACTAAAGGAACAATCGCCAACATGGTTTCTTGGTTCCGTCCATACCATTGGAATCCCAAAGTTCAAACACTTTCTTTGTCCTTTTGTCCACTGGTGCAGGTTCTCAACACATGATTTGTTTGAGTTTGAGTTTTATCTTGATCTCCTAGATGAACGCCAAAGTAGGCCATGCAAGCCTTTTTCACAAACTCACAAATTGGTTTTCTATTCTCTTTTTATATGTATTGGCCACATACATATATAGCAAAAATCGTCTGGATGTTTAACACAACTATATTTGCTTGTAGAAGCCATGATTTGAATAACACTTCTCGAACAAACACACTTGCAAGAAAGCTTAAGTTCAAACTTCCTCAAGCGTTGACACGTAGATATTTTTATAGTTATTTATGCAGATATTATTGGAAAGTAAACTTTAAATACCAATCCCACGGCTATTTTCATAAATCGTTTATGACGTACATTCTTGAAAACTGTTTGTTGCATAAATACATTAAAGCTGCTATTCTTGGAAACCATTGGGGGTAATTAGGGGAATTTAAGATGATAAATAAATGGTTTCTTACCTAGAAAGTTAGGGAAGTAAAAAACAACTAAAATTGAAATGAAGGTATGCTCAGAAGCTTTGTTGTAGCAATATGAATGAAAATGTATAAAATATTTCATTTTTGTCTTTTATCTCAACAACTAGAACTGATACAAGAAACCGAATGGTATTTCTGGAATCAGAGTTCTTGAAATATTTAAAATCAGCGTTTTTCTTGATGCAGCAAACATTTTTTTATCGGGCTTTGTAATCAGTATTTAATTATATAAAGATCCACATTTTATTTAATATAGTAAGAATATTAACATAATTGACATTACCCAAAACGTGGAAAACGTGGAAAACGTGGCAAACAACAACAAAATGTAGAAAGATACTCCAGTATTTAATCGTTCTATATCAAACTCAAAAAATATTTCATATGGATCCCTCCTACCACCGAAGTCCTAATTTTCCAACTCCATCTCTATTCCGAGCAATAAAAGAAATAAAACCTGCGCCCAGATATATCTTGTTTGTCCAAAAGCCTAAAATTATAACCCCCGGTATCCCGTATTTATTGGTTAACCGGAGCCGAGCTTTCGAAACTTTTCCCCCAATACGTTCGCTATATTATCGATCGTTATATTGTTCTCGAACTCGCCGAAACAATTCCGTTGGGTCGAGCTGGAGCCGTTAGATTAGATACTGCCATGTATCTGTAACGGTCGCGTCGCATGCATATCGGTCGAGATTCCCGCAAAATATGGTTTATTATGCCGGCGGGACACCGCTTCGGAGGCTTGGACTCCCGAAAAGTATCGATCTTCGAGGAGCCCGCTGCGCAGTAAAGACAAACGTACCCCCATCATGTGCTTAGGTACAATAGACATATCGTTTGGATTGTAAGCGGTAATTTAGTAGTGATTGATGAAAATTGGTTTGTTTAAAACTAGAATGGTAATTTTTTCAATTAGCAAGTAACTTTAAGTTGGTAACAAAAGAAAAGGATTAAAATTTCAAACCCCAACAGTGAGAAATAAGAAGAACCATAGACAATCTAATTTGACGAGTATGACGAGATGATCCTCGACTGATCGAATTTCTGAAATGCCTCAAGGTTTGTGGAAAATGTTTCGAATTGGGCATCTTTTTCCGATTACATCCCATATGTCTACGATATGGTTGAAATCTGGGGATTAACTAATCAGAAATCTGAACAACTCAAAATTCTTCTACTAGTGCCAAGAATTGTGAGGTCTTCAAAAACCTGTTTGGACAATTTAATCGTCTTACACCAAAGCCACGGTTCTCTAGGTACGGATAATTAACATCTCTGTTCTAGCTACGAGTTTTCCTAATCATAAGGCAATTATTGCAAAAATCAGGTGTGAAATGAAAAATGGAAAATTCTGGAAGTTCAACCCGATAGTTGAGCTCCTAAGCACTTTACGAGGTGCGGCTAAAATGTAACCGGACTCATCGTTTTACAGGCAAATCAAGTGATATACCGCCCTCCCTATTCCCGTCATCAAGACGACTGCAAATAACTCAGTTTGGGCATGACCGTTGTTTATGTTGAATCGTGTATCAGCTGTCTGTCGGAAGAAAATGTTGTTTCAAAAGAGCAACGTGTAAATGTGAAATTTCTTCTAAAACTTAAATACACCACAGAAGCTTATTCTTTGTTAAAAAGAAGTTGACGGTGATAGATGTTTATCACGCACTCAAGTGTTTGAGTGGTTTAAATGTTTTAAAAACGGACGAGAAGAGATTGATAATGAAGCACGTTAAGGACGACCGACCATGTCAAGAACGGACGAAAACATTGACAAAATTGGTGTTTCAATCCGATACGATCGTCGGTTAAGTATTCGTGCAGTTGCTGAAACGAATGGAATCGATAAAGAATCTGTCAGGCAGATTTGCAAAGAAATTTTAACCTGAGGAAAGTGTGGGCAAAAATGGTGCCAAAAAATCGAACTAAACAAATTTCACATGAACATTTGTTCTAACACATTGAAGAGGACCCTAATTCCTTGGAAAGAGTAACGAATCATTGTCTTTACTTATGATCCTGAAACTACGCGCCAGTCAATACATTGGTGAAGCTCTGGTTCACCAAGACCAAAAAGCTCGAATGACGAAATCAAAATTCAAGGCAATGGTGATTGTTTTTTCAGCATTCGTGGGATTGTCTCCACAAATTGGGTACCTGAAGGTCAAACGCTGAATCAGCATGGAGGTTCTAACAAGTCTCTGTGAACGGGTAGGAAGAAAATGACCCGAATTGTGGAAAAAAAGTCATGGATTTTGCATCAACTCTCCGTCCCATCGTGCACTTATCTAACATAAGGTTTTTGCCGAAGTATGGGATTCTTGTGTTGGAACATCCACCCTATTTACAGACCTTTGGCTTTTTTATATTACCTAAGGTGAAGTCAACACTAAAGGGGACGTAGATTTGAGCCCGTGCAAGCTGTAAGAGACAAAGTAATGGAGACCATGAACATGGTATCTAAAAGTGACTTGAAGCACTGCTTTGACCATTGGAAAATTCGCATGGAGCGGTGTAGGGATCGGGAAGGGGATAATGTTGAAACTGTGAAGAACACTCAATAATATTTCTTTTTCCACGCCTCGTATGAACTCCTCTGAAGTTGGCGCACTAATTTTCAAAAGAAATTCTTAGAGTTATGAGACAAATAGGTATAGTTCTGGAGTTCTTGCATAAAATTTTCAATGGTTCTGCAAAGTTACCCCAAAATAGCAACCATCATGTTTCGTTGGAGAGTTCTGATCGTTTTTTCAGTTCTTTATTTTTTTCGAGAATGGTTCAGCAATTTTTTTCTGGGTAGCGCTCGGAGAGTTGTATCGAATATCCTTATAGGAGGAGTGTCGTATAAACTTGGAACTAATCTCTTGAGCGATGGTTGAACTTCATACATTACTCTCCTTGGGTTTCAACAATACTACATCTAGATGTTAAATGGAATTAAGATGAAGGTTTCTTGAACAACTTCTTGAACTCCGCGGAAATCCTCGTAAGTTTCCAACAGTACTACAAATGCTAGAAGACTTGAGAACTTAGACCATGGTTTCTCTAACAAACTGCTGGACCTTAGGGATTATTCTTTTTGGTTTCAACATTTCTGTATCTGAATGATGGACGAAGTAAGACTATGGTCTCTTGACCAAAAGGTTCTACGTCCGATGTTCAAAAGTTCTGCACCAATTATTGAACTTGAACCGATTCTGTTTCAGTTTCTAACAGTTCTGAATCTAGATATTAGATAGAATTATGATTAAGAACTTCACGGATTGCGCTTCTAAGGCTTCAGTCGGATTTTATAGTTTTTAAATTATTCCATGAGCAAAATTATTTCTCTGCTACCTGATCTTCATACTTGTTTCGATACGATTCACCTCTACTTTCACCCCATTCTCCCCGAAAAAGCTCGAAGCAAAATTTCGAAAAAATCCTTCACTATGTCGCTGATTGACGTTATCAATACCGAACCGTACGTTTGCGTCAACGGTCGATTAAGAATAAAGCCCCGCGTTAGGAACAGCACCGCTTGCACGTGCTAGCTGGAGCTGAGCCGATGCCGCTACATCAATCCTATTGACACGTACGCGAGCACAAATTGAGCATGAGGGGCGACGAACGTCGATGAAAAACGGGGGCGGAGGAGGAGGGGGAATTACCCTGCCGTCCATCCGTCCGTTCCCTTTCCGCATACTTTTATCATCGCCGATTTTCGATTGACAGCATCGCACGACTCGCGTGATTCGACCACGGATATGGACCGTGTAATTCGACGGCGCTTTTTGCGGCTCGTCATCGTGCGAAAGCTCGGTCAGCTTTCGCACCGGTTCGGTCCGGAACGATCGAAGATTGAGAGCGTACGGGACTCGTTCGGTCACGAGTAATGCGATATCTGTGGTAAATGTGGGTCAAATTACGCGATTTTATTCTGTAAAATATGGGATTTCGCTTTAAATTGGGGATGGTTCGGTTCTATTATTATTATTTTTTTCGGAGGATATTGATGGATTTTGTTTCTGAACGAATATACTTTATACCTATTGTGTTCGCTACAATGTAAAGATGATGTGGACGGAATAGTAGAAGTTGGAAATAAAGAAGGATGTATGAAAGAGATACAAATTAGTGGGATAGGGCAATAAATAAAAATCAATAATTACTATAAATAAAAGTTCTTTTATTTTAAATCAACTTTGCACAAGGAAGAAGACACGTCCGTTTTCTAGAGCTGACACACAAAGACTCACTAAACGCTTCCACATTCACATAATTTACGACAGGCCCATGTGTTTAGGTATCAATTCATTTTTGACGTGTGTTATCGGTATGCGACGTTGCGACTCGCATTTTTTCTAAAATCATGGGAATATCATTATTCCACTTGAGTTTTCTAACAGAAATGATGCCACAATCGGAAATGTTACAATTGATTATGAAGAAAGTATGTAGATTTTCGGTTATTTCCATTTTCATCGTTTTCTGTCTGTCGAGTTGGACCCCCAGCGAGCCAAACACTGTTCAGATACGATCATGCAGTTTTGATCTAAAGCCAGCAACTGGGTCACTCATCTTATTGGCAATTTGCTTACGTTCTTCCTTATACAAAGTATTTGAAAGCAGTGGCAACTGAATGAGAAAGACGAAGTCTCTGACATTCCAGAAATATGTATTAAAAGACTAACACAATAAATTAGGAAATAGGCTACTTATCAACGTTTGACATCTCTTGATAACAGAAAGGTCTTTGGCTAGAAACTTTAAACTTCTTTGTAAAGATCAGAGTTACTTACTATTGCGGCAGCAAAAAATTTGACACTTTGGACAATTCAGTTTAAATCTGGCTTTAGCCTTGTCCAATGTTATTGCGTTTTAAAATAAATATTGACATATACCATTATACTGCATTTAAGTGCTGCTAAAAATGCAAGTAAGTAGACAACATCATCATGTCGTATTTAAGTGCCGCTGAAGAAATGCAAATAATTACTTGGGAAAGATGGTCCCTTAAGAAGATTAGATAATAGATTTGGAGTGGCTAAAAACAACATTAACAATAAATGGGTATGATAGGCTTCTACTGCTCAAAAATAGTCAAAGTAGCCTATAAGACTTTGTGTATCTTGGTATCCGGGTTGGAACAGCGTCTGGTGTGGCGTTGGTGCCGACGTTTCGTCCACTGTTGCAAGGGACATCTTCAGGGCTGCTGGTTGATCGCGTTGCTGTTGCTTGAACAGTCTTAAGCGGCAGCCTACACCTGAGCCTATAAGACTTGTTCGGATTTTTGTTACCGATTGAATTCTGAAAGTAAAGTAAATAGCCTATCTGCAAGATCCGCAGCATCAGCAATTTTCCAAAAATTTGTTTCAAATTGATGTCATGGTGGAGGGGGTCAGCAAGGAATAAATTTTGTGTCAATTTCTTCTCAAGAAGTTTAACACATCTGTATTTATTTTTCTTATGTTATTCTTTACGTTGTTGTGTTTGGACATTGGTTTTCCATAACAGTAAAAATTTGTTTTCCGTTGTGCGCTGTACTGTATTGTGTTTGATCAAGTTTTTACGGAATAGGACATTCAGTTTTCTTCACTTGATGTCGGTAACAAAAGTTCCGAAACGTAAGGGGCGTTCAGAAAGGAATTGTAGTAGCTATACCTACTTTCGATCCTGATCCAAGAAATTCTGCTGCTGGTTTGATTCAAGTTTTTTTTCCAAAATTTTAAGTAACGAACAACTAGTGTTTATTGATGTTTGTGGGCAAGCATGAAATTAGAAGAATGGACGAAACACGATGAAAACAGAATATCCGAGTTTAAATACAAAGCGTTTAGATATATACGATATTAACTAAATAGGAGTGAAACCTCGACCTTCTAATTATGTCAAAGAAAATTAATATTTCGCGTTTCTTTCCACGAAATCTTAACAAGAACAGAATTGGGCGACTATTACGTTGTGTCATTCTCAATGGAGAACAAAAGTGGAGAATATATAACGACTCCTTGTACTATGGGTCTTATAGGTGTTAAGTTTTGGGCACAGGTAACGGAATTGAGATTTATATCTGAGGGTCTTTGAGGGCGGTCCGTACAGCAAAAATCCAATAAAGATGAGTAGGGAATCGGAAAGAAATTCCTACATCGCTCTTTACTTCCCTCTTGGAACTTGAACCGGCCAAAACAAACTCATTAAAACCAGCTGATACTATGGTGTGCTAGTTTTCAAATGCATAAAAACTCCTTGATTTAGACTTAAAACGTTTTAATCCTCAACGATGGTTTCATGCTTTAGGGTGTCTAATCCCTTAATGTCCAATAAAAAATAAATAGAGTTACCCTTATCGCATCTCTCGGAAACAATTCTAGATACGTGTTTCGGCAACTAAGCTGACACCCTCAGTGGGAAACTGAGGGAATCCAGTATCACTAGCGGTATACGGCTAACGCCCAAAACGAACACCACACAACGAGCACTGTACAACTCTAAAGCACTGCACAATGAACATCATACAATGAACGCCCGCGCGAAACACGCCAAAACATTGTTGACGCTGACACATTCTATATATTATTTTAACTACAGTCTCTTTATTCTTATTTCCTTAATGTCCTTACAAGCCTTAGACCGAAAGGTAGATAGGCACAGGATTAAGTAAGTAAATACGTATAAAACAACTTCCAAACGTACATTTCATCCTCAAAACGACCTTATAGCTTCGAAGTGCACAATTGAGACACATTTATCTAAAATATCTGGTATCCGTAGTGACTAGCAATAAAGCTGATATCTGCGTCCCGTTTCTAATGATTTTTATTCCGTATCGAAGCAGTAAAACTAAAAATTTACGACTTCGATTTCGCTGCGAGAACGTAAAACCTAATTCGTCCTATCGCGAAGACACATAAGATATTCTGAGCGTCAATCGTAACTGAATTTCCCGATAGCTCCAGCCGCCGTAAAATTGCAGCGATACAGGAAGACTGCAGTGACGTAGAGATGAAGAAGAAAAAGGGCGTAAATGCATTGCGGAAACTCGGTTAAGCACGAAAAAGTACGATATAAAAGTTCGAACGAGGTAGATAGGGGATGAGGTGTACGCGGAATTGCCTCGCTGTTTTTGGGGCGTAAAGGAAACGGAAATATATGAACACGTCGGTGGCGCCTTTTCGCTTACGGAGATATTACATCATCCGCAGCTAGAGTCCTCGTATTGATTTCGTCTTTCGGAAGGAGAACTGGGAGAGAACGCGTGAATAATTTAATAGAGACGGGATGTTTGGAAAAATGTTTTATGGAGTTGTCCGCCCTGATATCGAGAAGTCGCGCGAGTCGGTAATATTTAAAGCGATTTTTTCTTTCGATGTTGTAGGTTCGAAACATCGTTTTTCCATTTCAAACTCAGCTTTTTTCCACAAATTTTGAAGGGTGTTCTCCTATTTTGTCGGGAATTCGCACCTTCGTTCTGGCCAATATACTTTTATTTCAACTCCAAAATGGGTATACTGAAGCCATCCATATTCCCCTCCGAGGCCACTGATAGAAGGCTACTTCTATTCAGCTCTCATCCATTTCTTGAGGAAATGTCGTTAAAAAGCGTCTCGAACATAAGTTTTGCATGCTTTGGATCCGTCAACACCTAATGTTTGTATTGTCTTTATTTCTTCTATATAGGGTTTGTCCCATGTCTCAAATTTATTTACAAGTTGTATGAGGTAAAAGCTAGTTATTGACCGCAAAATTTATTATATTATAAAAAACTCGACGGTAGGCGCTTATCGTGGTAGTAAATAAACAGTTCGTATTCAAACATTTGCTTGACATACCTTAACATATTGACCTAATTTTACAATTGTTTATATTTCTCTGTCTAAGCAGTCAATGAGTTCTCCTTCTCCAACTTTACAAATTCTTTTCGGTTTCCCTGTGATAGTAGAAAAATATCATCTCTTACAAAATTTTGTTGTATGTGTAATTAAATTTTATATCTTAATTAGATGGATAATTTGTGAAAATGACCAGAATTTTTATCAAGAAATGCGTCAAATTCGTGTATAAGATTATACCGTGTAAAAGTAAGGCAAAGAGTGTAAAAGAAAACAGATTTGACATCGCGTACTCTACTTAGACGTTAACATTCTACCTGGCGAGTTGCGCGCCTCAACACGATTCGATGTTTTGGAATTATATGGGGTAGAAATCAATAAATGTAGAAAAAAAAAAGCTTGAGATGGGGTATACTTAAACGTTGACGTTGGCGAGGTTAAATCTAGGCGATATGCGATGTTTCGTTATCGCCCTAAACACCCTTCAATCTGCTAAATATATGACTCGATTTTGACGTTCACATTTGTTTGTATAAAACAGCTAAACATGGGAGTTATTTCGCGCACACATAGTAAATTAAAATGAGATGAATATATACCTTAAACCATTACGGTAGAAAGGCTATATATATATTGTTGTGGTTAATTGTCACAGCGTTCTAGTTAATTTGTCACAGTTCCGGTTTGTTACTTGTGACGTGGAGATGGCGTCCCGCGCCCGTAGTTTTTGATCCAACAATACTCGCTACAAGATTCGACTTCTTGTCTTGGGTTGAACAGGTCGTTTTTCGTGAATAAGTTATTCCGTTTTCGCTTATCGAGGATATATACGGGAATTCGACTCTGGGAAGTTTAATATTATCGTAGTATGCATCTGGGAGTTACGCTTCCCCAATTTTGCTGTTCGTATAAGTCGGTCATGTTAGGCATTTATTTTTCCCTCAATTGGAGGGAAATTGGGGGTAAATTATTAGAGGAACTAGTATAAGCTAGTAGAGGACTAGAGATTATTTGAGAATATCTGAGAATTTTAAGAACACCTAAGAGTTATCGTAGAAGTTGCAAGGACTTCAGATTGCTGTGTTTGGCTGGTTTATCGACATTTTTACACCGAGTGCGAGAAAACCGGCCATCTTTGACTGTCTCCGTTCCGATACCGATTACCACGCTGTACGAAAGTTGACAACCAGAAATACGTTGCACTAAGTCCCGCCTTTATTTTATGCTATTTTTGTCTCGTTGAATTTTGGGTTGTTTGATTTCCCTAATTACGATCTGCTAAAGCTGTAAGTTGGCTGTGAGGCCGCTGGAATTAAGTATTATCATTTTTATCAAAAGCTTTTGAAACCAGCAACGATATATAAGCCGTGAATTTGTTTGTGTTTGATTGACTGTGAAAGTGGTGAAGGTGATCCGGATGATAAGCATATAAGGAGCAAAGATAGTTTTCGTTCATACAGTTGTCAGTTGAGAATTTAGATAATTATATTAACAAGATTGCACCGGTTTAGCTCTTAATTAACGATATCATAAGAAGCATGAATTATAACAAATTGTATTTACAAGATTTTCGAAATATTTGACATAAATTGAAAATAAATACCTTTTTGTGTTCTGTGCGTGTCAGTATGTAATTGGATCCCCTCTTAAATTCTTTCTTCGGTGTAGCTGTATTTTCTATGGATTCTCTCTATTAAATTCTTTCTTCTTCGGTGTAGTAAAGCTCTGTTTAATTAATGGTTACTTCCTTTAAAACCGTTTTGGTCCAAATATAGTTGAAACTTCTATTTCAATCCACCTTCAACGCAGTAAAATCGTAATTTTAATGACTTTTTTGTCTTGTCATTTCTGGTCGTCAACCAAACATACTCTCATTTTTTTCGCAAACCAGGACTACATTACATTATTTCTCCGTTGTCCAAATAAATAGCTGTTTACTATTTATCATGGAAAACACTTCATCATGGCGTGAGGTTTCTATAGAGATCTATATTGTTGATGCCCAGGTATCCTTGGTTTTTTATAACCAGGGGTTATTAGGGATTCTTGTGATGCGAAAGTGTTGAATGTGTGTGTTTAAATGGTTACATTGATTTCTAGCTTTTAATTAGAGATGGGACGAATCCAAATTTTCTCGAATCCGAATCCGAATCCGAATCCTAAAGGATTCTCGAATCTCTCGAATCCTTCGAATCTCGAATCTCTCGAATCCATCATATAATTACAATAATAAGAAAGGACAGAGAGGAAAAACAATTTTACAGGAAAATTTTAAAGCTACTTTAATTAAAAACGATACAGTTTTTAAAAATATTTATTAAAAAAGATTTTTTTATATAACATATTTATATTACAAATGAAATTGAAAAAAAACAAATTACACAATATTAAAAGATAAATTATGTTAAAATCTTGATGATTATGCAACAAGTTTTTATTTATATTTAATTTCCTTAGCATATGGAAATTAATATATCAATAACAGTACCGATATCTTTTCAGAAACTTTTGTGAATGAGAATAAGGGAGAGCTAACATAGATAAACAGCAAATATTGCACATGAAAATCTAAACACATATTTTAGTATATAAAAGAAAGCACTCAACCTAAAAGAAATAAGTGAGAATTTTAATTCAAATTTTTATTTAAGAAAACCAGCTTTCGAACTCGCTCTGGATCCAACCGACTACGTTTTTTATCCACTATAATGCCTGATGTGCTGAATAGTCTTTCTGAAATCACTGTTGATGGTGGTGTAATTAAGAATTTTTTGCTAGTTTCATCAAATTTTGGTATTTTGTGTTGCCCTTCCAGTATTTAAAGATGTCTGCAGTTGGTGGGAGCAGTGGTTCTGCTAAATAGCCATTTATTTCTTCTTCAGGAGATGAACTGTAATCCACATCACTGCAGGTAGCTGGGGTCATCAACTGAGAATAGTAACTCCACATACTATGACCTTGTTCAGTTAAAGATATATCTGTGGCATTTGCTTGAGTTTTCTCTGATGACTGCAGATTATTGTTATTATTTGTTTGTTATTTGTTTGTTTATTATTATTTTTTTGGATTCGAAAGATTCGAATTACGAAAATCGTGCGAAGATTCGAGTTTTCGAATCTCGAATCTTTTCAGGATTCGATGGATTCGAGCATTCGCGGATTCGAATGTCCCATCTCTACTTTTAATCTATGCTTTTTATAATAATTGATAATTTTATTTCTAGTTACATTTTTTTCTCTTTAAACATCTCTGCCTGGACTTAAAAGAAGAAGCTAACACTCGCAGGGTAATTAAATGCTTAAAAGGTGGCCTGCGAGGTATCGAAGAAATATGAATAGAACCCAAAACTAAACTAAATATCATTTGAACATGAATTTTAATATATTGAATTGTAATTAATGATATATTACTTAGTGGCAATTAAGCATGTGAATATTAATATACTATACTAAACAGCCAAAGTTCCCTACGTCGACACTCCCATAACTCGAATTTCTTTCTTTCTACGTCCTATTTCTCTTTGAGTCCAATTTTTCAGTTGGCTGGACCATCAGAATCCAATTTTAATAGCTTTCTCTAACTTGAACTATCGGTTCGACTGTATCATGATGGCTTTTCCCCGTTTCGTCCAGCATTTCAATTTACCAATTTCCTAAAAGGGCGAGGTATTGTTAACTTCATCCATCGATTACGTTCGACAACTATGTAACAACAAGTGTATTAGAGCATTCTCCAAGACCACATATCTGCAATTATCGTATACACAGCGACAAATCCGACATATGTAATGCGCACACAAGCTCAACCCTCCACGCGACCAATTTCCAACATCAATTGATACAGTTCACGAAGGCCGGCGCGCGTTTGAATACAAATCAATTAACCGCATCATGAACCGACTATCTCGAGGCTTACGAGGCGCACAATACACACACGTATGTGTACGTAATTCCACACGTCAACGTGCCAGCATCACCGCCGTCAAGTACTCTGACCGACCTACGCATACAAGCGCATTCAACTCGAATTAACCGTAATCGCGAAATCTACCGCTCCGCACGTAAATTATCGTCGTTATTTCGACCTATACCTACCGCGACGTCAGTTACTCGTTATCGTCTAGATTTAATTAGTCAAGAGATTATGCCCGCGCACGTGAGGGAGGCACGTGCAATTCTATCGCATAGTAGGAGGCGTGTGTTGCGCTCGCGAAATTGCGGCGTTCGCCGATTTCGCCAAAATAATCACGTCCAGGTACTTGAAGAGGAGAGTTTCGGAAAGGGGGACGAGGGCGAGATCGTGATGATCTACATCATCGTTGTACCGAACCACCTTTCTTCGCGATAAGAAGTATTTGACCTAAGCATTCGTACCATATACTAAAACTCAGAAACAGAAATTTAATGATAAGTATTTCATAATTTTACAATCAAAATGATTACCTAGTACGAGTGCTTTTTTTTTTTTTCAAATAATGCCAAAAATACAAATGAAACCACTAAGGATGGGTCACTGAAAAATGAATGAGATCAAATTGTGTGAATTGATGTTTTCGGACGATGTGGCAATTCTAGTCGAGTCAGAAGAACCCCTTCAAAGGAACCTTGAAATGCTAAACAAGCAAATTACGAAGAGAAACGTCGAAAAACCAAATCAATGATAATTGCAAGAGTAAAGAAAAGACAACATCAAAATCGAAGGAAGGAAAATATAATAGGTTAGTAAATTACAAATATTTAGGAAAAATAGTTCAGTGGAACGGGAAAATGGAGCAAGAAATTAACGAAGGAATGAAAAAAGCGGCAAGAATGTTTTATACGATGAGGACTAGGTTTCTGGGAAAAAAGGAAATACCAAGACAAATCAAAACAGAAATAGTGGAAGAAGTGATAAGACCAACAATAAAGTATAGCAGTGAGACCTGGGCAAAGTCAGAAAACATCAAATCGCGAGTGAATACCATAGATATGAGACTCCTAAGACGAAAAGAAAACAAGACCAAGAAAGACAAGATAATAAACGAGAAATACTGGCAAAACCTAAGAATTAAACTTATATGGAAAATAATAGAGCAGGATCAGCTAAGATGGTGTGTCGTATGAGTGATGATAGACTAACAAAGAAAAGTGTATGAGACACGAGGGACAGGAAAAAACAAAAAGCACGACCAAGAAGAAAATGGAATGACAACATCACGGAAGCAGCGGCAAAAAGAGGAATTAAGTGGGAAGCAATAAAGGACCAGACCAGGGACGGAAAACGGTGGAGAGAATTATACAGGAAATAGTAAACTTGACTTCACCCAAGCTTTACACCGAAAGGTTGATAGGCATAGGATTAAGTAAGTAAGTAAGTTCTTTTTTTCACCTGTCAACAAATCAAAATGCAGAATTTGCGATCGGTTCCTAACAGGATAGAAACAGATTTTTTTATGAAGTTAAGCATTTTTTCTTTAAGGTGATAGACACGAATTCCAATTATCGTCCACTCATGCATTTGACCTATCCAAATACATAAGGAAACTATCTCGTTGGTCAAAATCGGTTCAATTCCATCTGTGGCTCGCCCATACGAGCATTTGGGTGGCGCCGCGAAACATATGCTGTCAGTAAGCCGCTTTCTATTCTAGTTATAAGAGGGTATATTCGTGTTGTGTATTTCTTATTTCGTAAATTTACCGATGTTGCGTGAATGTTCCATTTATTACGCACTTACAAATATCTGTCGCACGATTTCCGGAATTGGAGTGTAGAGGAAATCGAGTTTACTGTGTCTTTCGTAGCGTGGAACTGTACACCAATCATGTAAACAGATGGCGTGCCCATGTAAACGGTGCAAGACATCTACAACAGAACGAAGCCAATTTACCATATTCTAAGTGTTTATACGACTTAATTCGTTTTTGTTAAGTGTGTGTAACATTTCGCAACGTGTAGTTGACTACAAATATTTTAATATGTTTTGGAAGACCTCTACCTACTGTAATGGCACGTGAAAGGAATCTTATAAAACTGCCGTATCAGAAGATTTCAAAAGGGATTAGTAATATTCTAGAGCAGGCATGGGCAACCTTTTTGTAGAAGTTTTATGCTGCGAGTAATCTTGAAAAATATACATTTTTATGGTATCCTTATGATTCATTATGAATTAAGTTTAGACGGGCCGTGCTAATATGCAACGAAAGAATTCAGTAGCGGGCCGGGCAAATCTTACTTGAGGCCGCATGTGGCCCGCGGGCCGGAGGTTGCCCATCTATATTCTAGAGGAACAAAACATGAAAGTGTGCTCGACATCTAAGAACACTTTAAAGGATCTTTTCAGTAACCCGAAAGACAAGAACAGCTTTGGAACAACGATCGGATCTATCTATTAAATTGATTGTAGTGAATGCAATTTAAAGAACATGTGGCACATTATCGTTATGGTAGGATAGACCGCGAAGCATATGCATGACAGGGGCACACCATAAAGATGGAAAATTTAGAATTGATAAGACAGATTGATTCACCGCGTGAAGTCTATGCGTATGAATAAAATACAAATCTTCTAAATCACGATGGGGAGGCGATTCAATCTAGTTTATTCCGGTTATTATAATTAAATTAAATTATCAAGTAATATTGCTGATGGAAGGATAACTAGCATTTTAATTTTAAATTTCTTCGGGAAATTAACCAAATTATTTACAATACGATACTTGTAATTCTTTAGCGTTCAAACTTATTCGAATTAGCAGGTACTTTCCCTTGACCGTCCACTTGATATGGTATGTAGAACGGGCGTTTACGGGGACAGCCGTCTCTGAGCGGAAAAATATTTGTTTACGCCACACACAAGGATACAGTAAAAAAGTGGGGTAAAAATGCATACTTAGAATTTTAAGGAAAGAAACTATTTGTACTAGCTACCGCCAAACTACAGTCAAAATTCGTGAAAAACGGCACTTCCGTCCGTGCAAGTTCACGCGCCCTTAATACATAAAATATTGAACCATTATGCGCTTAACTTTCCCAAAGTTTCAATTTCCTGAGACGACCCGATTAAAAAGTTTTTCAACTTGATTTGTGCGCCTGGTCATCGATTCAAAGGAAATTAGCACCTGTTCAATGAACTTCTCGACAAACTCCAATTAATAAGACAGACGTTGCATCCCTTAACAAATTAGCTAACGTACCACCTTTTTTCGTGTTGTGTTGATGACAATTCAAAGCATAATCGTTACAGGAAATTAAATTTATGTTAACTGCGAATAATCTAGTCCTGTGGCTTACTTGTTGGTATTTAAATAAAACTATAATGGTAGGGTGATAAAAAAATGCGACGCTCTACGTTTTCATAGCGACCATCATCTCATGAATAATGCATTTGATAAACTACGAATTGGGTGGTAGACGTGGTACCGCAACGTTGGACGTAAAAAGCTAGTTTTCAGACAGTTTTGAATAAAATTTCCATTTGTTCTATCTGCAGAAACTGTAATATATCCCAGCTATTACTCACGTTGTTTCGTATTTTATTCCTTCCGGTTACCATATTTTATTACACTGTACTATACTCACTACCTGATGCAGAGGTGATCTGTAATAAGTGGTAAAAGAATACGAGAAATGTTTCCAAAGTTATAGGGATTCGGCTTTAATTTTTTTGATATCGTCAATTTTCAAGATTACTGTACTTTTAGATTCTGCAGACTATCCAAATACACCTGACAGGTGTTGAACGATTTCTGAAGGTTTCACACCCTCCTTAAATAGAAAGAAAATCACTTCTCTTTATAATTGATACAAAAGTACGTCTGTATCACTCAAGTAGGTGAAGTATATTAAGCGATATTGCACCTGATGGCTACGTAAGCGATTCGAGACTTGCCTCTAACCAATCAAATCGATACTTTCCAGGCGAATAAATATCCATAATAACAAATAAACATCGAACGTGATGTACTACATTTGAATAGCACTTTGTTGAATTGTTTTATAAATTACTTTAATAGTGTGAAATGGTTTAACTCAATATTTCCCCTTTTTTCTCAAATTTACTTTACTCGAATGTATTGCATGCCCTGTTATGGCATAACAAAATTGTATGAGATGAAAATTTCAATTGCGAGGAGTACGCAGACATAAACACCATAACTTCGAAACCAGTGCGCAATTGTCAACAGAATGTGGAAATATGGGAAAGTACAGTCCGATCTAGTAATAGGGCCGGCTATGGGCGGTGAGGGGAGTATTTTTCTGGAACTCGGGTACCCCCACTGCTGACGCGCGCTCACGCCGTCGAAATTCACTTCGCGCTGTAGTAATAGGGCCGCCGCCGAAATTATAGCCTATTTCATCGAGGTTAGCGTGCGGCCCTATTGACAGAGAGGAATATGAAACCTGAGGTGAGCCAGTAATGGGGGTAGCGCCCGAGCGAAAATGAGGGGAAGCGGCCCTATTGATAGTGGGCCTATTCAGAAGTATGTATTACGTCATCGGCGCAATAGACCAAATTGCATAATTCTTTATTCATTTGTCTACGCCTCCATCATGTGGTACGCGCAGGCGAGCGTGACGTTATATGTAATTCTGACTGCTATAGTTTAGACTAGTGACTATTTCTATCTTCGTTTAACATATTGTAACTACTTAAACGTACGTATGTCGATGATTCGATTGAAAAGCGTTATATAGTCCATCCTCTTTTAAGTATTGCCTTTCTTAAATACGAAGTAAAACCTTATTCGTTGATTGTATCGGGCGTTAGTCACGTGACCGCCAAATCAGAACGAACGTAATTCTAAGAATTACGCTATTGAATCGGTACTGTTTCTAGAACATTCGAAACATGCCCGGTAAGAGTATCGTGTTTAATAAATTTGAATTTGAGGGCGCAAAAAAAAAAATAAGAACCTGAAGAAAATAATTAGGCCGGCTTATAAAAATTCCTTTTGTCGATAAATATTGAATGTTATACAAATTTATTGTACAAATTATGATGATAAGAAAATTATCAGTTCTGATATAATGATTATGATATGACTCATTCCTTTCCAGTATTGTCTCTTAACCAAACGTGTTAAGAGATCGTAGGATGGCCGTATTGAAAACTGGTTGCAAAGTTATTTTATTATCTAAATATTTTTCTGTTCAAGTTTTCTTTTTAAAAATTCATTAAAGCCGGCTGTTACCAGTACTGATAAACACCATCATTAAATCGGTTTGCATCATTAGAAATCCTCACTTTGTTGTTTTACCATTTTCTGCGTTCTTTGAAGTTCTTAAACTGTTTTTCGTGTTTGTTTTTATCTCTCGATCGTTTGAAAATGTCCTAACACGTTTTGCAGAATAATCTTTTCCTAGTAGCTCCATAATTCTCTAGGAGTTTGTGCATTCTCGTAAAGCACAGAGATTTTTCACTGTCATAGTTGTGATACCGATTTTTCTATTTATGCAGCTCTTTTCTGTACGATCTGTGCGTATATGAACATGAATATGTCATACTGATCATTGTACGAAGCCTGGTTTATTAACCCTGATTTTTAGTAATTTAATTATCATCCAGAAAAAAAAAATTGGTGTGTGTGGTTTACGCACGTCGAAAGTGAATACTCCCGCTTGCACATCATATCCTCTCTGTCTCTCCTTGTTTCAAACGAAGCAGGCACGCACATATCCTTCCTCTCGCTCATCGCGTCTCTCTCGCACATCATACTCTCGATTTTCTTTGTCTTTCACAGGAAGCGAAGCTCCGCCCAAATTTAACGCTCTTACGCTTACTTTTACGCTTATGGTTACGCTTACGCTCGAGCTTGTCCGGTGTTCCTTAAGAAGTATTCACTTCAAAAAACAATTATATCGGACCATTGTATAGTTTCTTATGGGCCCGGTCGAGGCATACAAAATTTGAAATATACGTACGAGGGATGTTTCAAATGTTTTATATATTTGACTCACTGTACAAAGGAAAAGTTAGTTCTCGAGATAAAAATACGATGCCGTAAACTCATGGGTTAGAGGGAAAATGCGTCTTCATATTGTTAAGCATGAAGGCCCAACATAGGCTTTGAGTGTATATTTCAGCGCTCGAGAAGAAGGGATAACTTAACCAGAGAGGAGGAACCAACTGCAAAAACTGAGAAAATTTGTTGGCAGCGTCCTTCCCCGAGACCAACTTTTAGGTTCTTTGAATTTGATGATGATCATAGGCGAGGATTACGTTGCCACAGATCTGTGAGAGATCGACTCAAATCTACAATCTACATCTACGTCAGAGACCAAACAACAATCAAAGCAGTAAGGCAAAGGAGAACCAACATTGAAATAGGGGAAAGGCGTCTCACCTGCAGGAAAAATTATGATCATTGCTTTTTGGAAGCCTAAAGAAATTTTATTGGCAGATTATCTACTAAATGGCAGGATGATTTAACAGGGAATAATATACTAAGCTTCTAGATTAGTTGGAGCAAAAATCGAGGCTGAAGGCTTCAGGACAACTCTTAAGGCTAAAATTAATGAAGTTGAGTTTGAAGTCGTACCACATCTACCCTAATCATCCGACTAGGTTCCTTCGAACTTCAACTTCTTACCAAATCTCGATGAACATAGATGTCGGAACAAAGTATACTTACGATTTTGAAGTCATCGCAACGACAAACACTTATTCTGCGACTTGGACTTGAACCAAAGCGCCTGCAAAGATCCAAATCCGAATCCGAGCAGTGTAACATCGGTGGCCCAAGTGTATATCTTTAAAAGGAGACCATATAAAATGAAGTAAATTTATGCCATATTTTTTCCATTTTTAGTGTTGGCCTGGAAATATTTCATCTCATCCTTGTAGTAATTGAATCACGAACTGCGCTGGAACATGTTCCAAAGGCGCACCGCTAGACCAACGCACTTCTACTTCGTTTTTGGTTTTACCTTAAGAAACACAAATGAAATGTTAGACTGAGAAAATACTCATACAAAAGAGATTCGCTGATTGAAAACTGCATACTTATTCCATTAATCAGAAACATCAGGAAAGAAATATTTACAATAGAAGACCACACGTTCTAAACGTTTTTCACAATTGCAGGGACATAGACACGACTCATTGTTTGACGTATTCTTGACGCCGATTTTACGTAAACCAGATACGATGTTATTCACTTAATGCAACAAACAAACGAAATACAAGTCGATAAACAAGTTCATCTTTCCAGTAAAATGCGAGAAGCGACAAGCCGGATACACAAGCTGTATCATTTCTAACATGTTTTCCACAATCTTGGCAGAGATTCAAGTAGCTGTTACATTCTTTATGTAACCGGTAAGCACATGGAACGCATTCGCATCTATTTGTCTCGCATTTTAGTTTCGTTATCGGCGTCTTCGCGAAGTTGGCGTTCATTCTGATGGAATTCAGAAGGTTTATCGTATAGGAAGTTCCTTTTAATATAAAAGCCAAAAATTCCAGAAATGTGTGGGGATAGGTTATGATGACATAAAGAATTTCGAGCAGATATTATTTCAACTTTCTTAAAGGAAATGGAAGATACGTATTTTCTGTTTGGAGCGAAATAAATTTATTTAGGAGTATATTCCTGATTCCTAAAAACGACCTTTTGCCATCTTCCATGCTTATTTTAACCTTCACAAAACTTCTGGTTTCTACCCGCAAACAATCGAACGGAATCTAATTTGAGATCACCATCATTATTGAAAGTTCTTAGAATCAAGTATGATAGTGCAAGATCAGACTTTTACAACTTTCCAATTCTGGTCGCCTTTCTTAAATTGCATCGTACTGTTTGGCTTGCTATTAGGGACATCTGAATTGATCGTTTGCTTGGTTGATAATTCTATTGTAACTTCACCGTAACATAACCTAATAAACATCATTTACACAATTTCCAACTTTCAAACTTTCGATTTGACCAGACAAACCCTTAATCCTAAAAAGGACATGAGCAATAAATCAAAAATATCCCCCAAATCTATAAATTAACGTCGCAATAATTCAAAGCCCCCTCGAAAACAAAAAATTGGAAGAATAATTCGTGATGCCCTTTTCGGTTTAATTGCCACTTATAAAACACGATACCAATTCCCCGTAAAATTGATCAGAATAGAAATAGATTGCGCCGCGCATTTACTAATATGTATAACAGCCGTAACAAATGATTTCGGCCGGCACAAATTGATACTGAAAAATTAATGGTCGCCTTCTGACATCTGGCGCCTCCGCCAAAATTTACGGCCACCGAAATTGTTTGTATTGTGCGATATTTTTAGTAGTCGCGATGTTTACGGCCAATATTTTTTATCTGTTTACGTTGCTTTGTGCATTACCGTTAGTTTTTGGCGATATGATACATTACGTTGCGCCCATAACAATATTTTAAGGATGTCGTTATTGATTGTTCTCTGCTGGTGGTGGTTAATTGTCATGCATAGCTTCTCGGGTGCATATTGTTACTACTTACAGTTATTCTACGTTATAGAAATTTGACTAATTTTTTTATTTCTACAAGTTTTCATTGCAATTACAATGTAGTTTTCTAACATAATTTCTCTTGGGATACGGTAATAAGTAAGGACCGGACCGACGACGGCCCCTATCGACTATGAATCACACGGCATCGCCGAGCTGCAGTTATTCAGATTTAGTATGCGTATGCTTTGGTGGTGGGAATGCGCGTGTCAGTCAATACTACTTGCATGGTCGTTTATTTAACCTTCAAGGTAAATCGTACGCTAACAAAATGCGATTTTTCAGTGGCCTAGATGTGTATTGGGTGATATAAATTGTAGGAAGGGGTGAATAAAATATTGAAGGAATAAATTGAAATATCACCTGATCTCATTTTCGCTCATTTATACTCGGGTTACGTTTGCAAAGCATTATATATGTCACATTTTATTATATGTCACGATTTATTGACATGGATTATTAAGATGTAATTTAAATTTTCTGCTGTTAAATTTCTAGGCGTGCTGGTTAATATATTTTTAACTAGGGGGAAACTTCTTTCCACATCGCAGCTGGTGAGGGGAGCATATTGAAAATGAGATTTGTGAATATGGTATTTAATATCACATTCATTATCTTTACTATAGAGATTTTTTAATATTACAAAATCAGGATTCCGAGCAAAAACCGCTTCCATTTTTTTACTTAAAGAAACACCAAAATTACCAGGAACATTCTTCAATTTATTTAAAATGTTATTTAATGTTGTCATTGCTTCTTCCAATTTCAACGTTTGCGTTTCGAAATATTTTATGTTTTTGGGTATATCGCCAAAATGTTTTTTAATGAATTCTAAATTATTTTGCAAAAATGAGTCTTGTAAGACAGTTTTGCATTTAACTATACTTTGCGCGTCCTCATTTAAACCATTTACAACATTTGCAACTTTCTCCACATTTTCGGAGTAAAAGCAACAGGCTTCTAACCACGTACCCCATCTAGTGACGATATGTGACGGGGATAATGGAAATAAGGGATATTTTTCTTTGTAGATATTAACTCTTGCTGGCGCTTTCAAAAGATTTTCTTAGTCCTGCTAATTAATTCATTTATGCTTGGAAATTGCTCTTTCACAAATTCTGCAATTCTATGCAAAGCATGTGCGGTGCATATAATATGAAGCATATTTCCAAATTTATTTTTAGTAGTTTACCAGCTTTTATCATAAAAGCGGCAGCATCACTAGCAAAAAGCTGGAAGGAGCTTTTTCTCAAAACATCTCGGTAGGATGCACCTGTTATCGTAGTGCCCTTTGCACTTGCGGTTACCCGAAATTTGTTTGGTGGCAGTGAGTCTGCGTGCTTCCATTGAGCTGATTGGCGCTTCGTTTCAGGATTGAAAAAACTCCATTACCACAATTAAGGAAAAGAAAATCCCATTTATGGCATCACATCTTAACCTAGCCTGGCAATATGCCTTGCGCAGCCTTGTCGTTGTTCGTCAGCCTTTGTGGCACCCACCTCGAGGGCACTTTTCGCATTTTCAGGAATTCATGCACGGATAGCCAACTTGCTCGACTTGCTCGAATAATATGTCCTCAGACCGGTTTGTGCGAGTTCGATATTGTGTTGATGTTTTGTCACACAATGTTCTGCCTTCTTTTCCGCACCCATGAACGCACATTAGACACATCAGTGACACCATCACCATATTCCAGTCCAGTCTTCCTCAACTGGCGATGAATTTCCATCGGTGTCACACCACCCAAATGAAGCAAAGAATGATTACACGCTGTACTTGTAATGAAAATGTCCCTGTGCTAAGTATCAGAAAGAGTCCTCACTCTCGCCGCTGTCTCTAGAGTTCCGTGCGGCGCACAGTGCTGCCATCTTTCTCACGCCTTCACAACGAGTGCACGCGTATTTTAAAAGAAACCGCATGTTTCTATTTCGAGTCCTGAGCAGAGAAAGAAATTGGAGGTGTTATAACTTGAATGCACCTTCTATGTAACGGATGAGACCTCGGATTACCTTTACTTCGTTCGTAATAAAACTTTAAAAAAGTCCCAGAATAAAAACAACACAAAGCAGCTCTGTCAAACATTCAAGTTGTGCTGAAGAAAAGTGATGCATCAAGGTGAAAATGCGAGACTGATGTTACTTCTTCCACCCCCGTTCGTATCTCAGTGATTAGAGGATTCAAATTTCTCTAGCACATATACATACCTCTTTTTAATAAAGAGCTCTAACCAAGTCCAATGTTGATAGAATCTAATCTTCGCGAATGCTAAGTACTTGTACAGAACTACCACTTCAACGCTGTGCAATGGAAAAAAGAGATAAGATCCGATTCTATTTCGGTCATCCCGCATCATTTGCGCTGACATTCCGAGAAGAACAACATTTCGATGAACCGCAAATGTACTTTTTATTTCGGTACTTCTCATCGTTAGCGCCGACTCGAAACCGCAAACTTATCCAGAAATGGATTTTGCGCTAGCGATAATGCTTCAATTTTCGTCGTTACGATCGTTCTTCCAGTGATGTACGTAGATGCAGACGACTGGGAATTACCTGGCATTTCCTCTTGACGTTTATTACCGTGCGCTTGTTTCCATCTGCGACGTAACGTCGAGCGATAAGGAACGTATATCTGTTCGGAATACCAATTTGGCGCGTTAAAGAAGGTCGGTTATCTATACGAGGGATGAGCCGAATTGATTGAGAATAACAAAAACTAGTAGACTGTGAAAAAGAATCACACAATCATTTGAAGTTTAGTTGTTGAAGTTACGTTGGTTATAACTCATTGTCAGCTGCTCATTTTTTAAAAAGTGAAATGAAATGGAATTCATCAGAGAGCACTTTCGAATCATAAATTGCTATGATTTTAGAAGAGGTTTAAGCGCTAATGAATGCAAAGAGAGTTTAAATTCAGCTTTTAGTGAACAAGCACCTTTCTTGGCCACAATGTACCGATGGTATGAGGAATTTGAACCCGAAACGAAAAGAAATAATTGAAGAGGACAATAAAGCCAGTTATGCGGTAATAGAGCATCAACTTAAGATTGGATCCTCAGCTATTAAAACACTCATACACGATCACCTGCATTTAAAAAAGTGGTAAGTGGTTTTGTGCCACATCACCTTTCCGACTTCCAAAAATCAGAGCGCGTGAAAATTTGCCATGAGACTTTAAATTTATTAGATAATGGCGAGCACCAAATTTGTTTCAAAACAGTGATAGGTGACGAAAATTATATTCCCTTTTTCGACCTTCTTACCCGCCAAGGAGTCGTGTATGGATTCACAAAGATGGGGAAACTCCTGCAAGGACTAAGAAGCAGCGAGCTGTGAAGAAGGTTATGTTTGCGGTATTCTTCGGAAGTACGGACATAGTAAATGCAATTAAGCTAGATAGACAAAAGACAATTACAGCTAAGCACACTGAAAAATATTGGCCTGAAGTTTTAAATAGGCTTCCAGACAAGGAAATTATGCTCCACCATGACAATGCATCATACCATACGGCAGTTTCAATTCTCCAGCTTTTGGCTGAAAAAATATAAAAGTAATAGAACATCCGCCGTACTCACCTGATCTAGCAATGTGTGACTTTTGGCTATTCTTTGGGCTTAAACAAAATTTGCGGGGTAGAAGATTTTCGTCTGAAGAGGAGATTGATATCGTACTTCACGCTTATTTTGAAGGTATTCCGAAAGAAGATTGGTTGGGAGCTTTCAAACAGTGGAAAAAGAATTGTCAAGTGCATCATTGTTGAAGGAAATTATTTTGAGCATAGGCCCTAGAAAATATTAACCGCGTTTTTATTCTCAATAATTTCAGCTTAAACCTCGTACATTGATTTGAGCGGGGTCTTGTTTTCATAAAAACTAGTTTTAGGCTTCCCTACATTTTGCACTGCTATTGAAGATATGCGTAGGTCGCTGTATAAATTTCGGAAATCGATGTTCGCTAGCGTTGACAAGGTATCGTAAATCTGGCCAATATAAGATTTGGCACTTTGTGAGGAGAACACCATTTGTCAAAAATAGAATATTTGGAAGCAGACGGAGGGAATATTAACCTTCCTATACTCACGTCAATATATGAAACACGTATACTGTACTATATAAGGCGGTCTCACAGACCGTATGCGTGAGTATAGGAAGGTTAACACGTCATATCTCTGATCAAAGAGTGCTTGGACTCGGAAAGTGGGTTCCGAATATGCAATAGTGTATTGTTGCTAAGGAAGAATACTTTGAAAAGCTATACATTAGGGGTGGATACAGGATATGTGGTAACTTTCTTTTTTGCACAATCTTTCGGGGCACCCCTCTAAAATATGCCAATAAGCTAGAAAGTCTGATTGACAAAGTTTAAGCCCAATCTGGTAATGTTAACACGAGCCTCATTAAAGTTAAAGTTAGGAAAAACAGCGATTTTTCCCAAAAATCCCGTCCTTAAAATCGAAACCATTTGTACCAGAAACCTGATTCGAGTATTATTTGATAGGAAATTTTATTCTTATTAATTTTGATTTTAATAACTTTTTGCTTTAACTAGTAGATTAAGTGACATTTAGCACTTATCAGGCCAGGTCGTAGTGGTCGCATTAAAAGACTAAATTTATATATCAATTGTATACATTGTAAATAAAAAAACGTACACCATCTATTTAAACTTTTTGATACCAATCACAATGGAGTCAGATAAATTTAGCACAAACACTGAAATTTTTGTTAAAATATCTCAATTATTGACCGTTTGGTAACCTTTTAAGTACGAAACCAATATTCGACAATTAATACTCGGCACTGTACATGCGCTGGTTTGTTTTTCCCATTAACGTACAGGCAAATAATTATAATTCGGGGATTCCCATTTTTTATTTTTATGTATTGGCCTCATCAAATAACTGGCAGTAAATTACCATCCAATTGCCAAGTCTTACGTAGTTTATTTTACAACATGCGCTAAGTTAAATTAAACAATATAAAAGCTGCTAGACTTACAATAAAGGAGGTTCTCCTGTCTTGGGGGAAAGCAAAGGTATCAACCAAAGAAATTCAACAATGTGTCGCAAAGCTGGAAGAACTGTATGATGAGTGGAGAAAATTGCAAAAAACGCTACAAGATCTGCAAGCGCTACTGAAAATCAAAACGAAGAAGATTGCAAGTCAACCTATGACGACTTATTTGACGTTGCTCATCAGGATACACTTACTAAGATCGCTGAAGGAAACAGTCAGTTTTTGTTACTCCAGAGAGAAAAAGGACGTCCAACGAAAAGAATCGGGCCAAGTAACTGAGCTGGCAAGATTTGAAAAAAGTGTCAAAACAAGAATGGTTAGAAAATTAAAAAGCCCGAAGTAGAAAACGATGAAGTTAATTCTGATGACAGAGATGTAAAAGCAAAACTTAGTTTCCAAGAAGTTGATAATTTATTGGACAAAGAAATTGATTATTTTGGTTCTTCTCGGACTCGGAGATTTGAAATTGATACAGATTTTTTAAATACTGGTCTCAATGTATGATGTGGGAATCAACATTATTTAAAAGCTAAGAAAATAGTGAAAGGTCTAAGAGTCGTTAATGACACAGCTGAGAGAGGAGTAAAATTACTCCAAGACTTCAATTCATCCTTGGCAAAAGACGAAGAACAACGACATGTTGCTATTACAAGTTGTATCTGAATGTAGGCGTCTTTTTCCGGACTCTTCTAAAGCTACCATATCTAAGCCATTACCACCTTAATTTGTAATTTTAAATAATTATAATGTTATGATATAATTTAACAATATAAATAAACAATGTATTTGAACATTATTCAACAATATAATTAATAAAATGTATTTAATTAAGTTCTTAGATTTTTGCATGGAAATTCACATTTGGGGATATCCACTACGACCTGATCTGATAAATCATAAATACTTCTGAAAATAACAGTTTTAGCAAAAATAAGATTAAAATTAATAAGAATAAAATTTCCTATCAAATAATACTCGAATCAGGTTCCTGGTACATATGGTTTCGATTTTAAAGACGAAAAACTAGGATTTTTGCGAAAAATCGCTGTTTTTCCTTCAACCTCAATGAGGCACGTGTTCACATTATCAGATTGGGCTGAAACTTTGTTAACCACATTTTCTAGCCTACTGGCACATTTTAGGGTGGTGCCCCGATGATCCACAATTTATTTCTTGTAACCACCCTGCTATACATCAATGCGGATGTTCTTTATCCTTGTCGTCCATATATCTCATTTAGATTCTAACCCTCTCAACCTTTGCACGTAATCCGAATTTACGGTCGTAAGCAACTATCTACAATTTCACTGAAACGCTTCATTATTTCATTTTAAAATCCCCCATCTATTACCCGTCGTTTCAAACTCTACGCTCCTCCTTTTTTCCTTTTCAAGTATCAATCGAGCGCATTCTCGAGTTATTACGACGGCGATCTTCGATTTTTAATGAAAGCCTTTTAGCGTCTTCTCGTTCTCCGAGAGCTTTCCACCATCCTAAAGGTTCATTAATCCAATTCTTTCTAAATTCGTCCCGGAGAAGGAGCGGCGCGCGGCGGTTCGAGTTCGCCTCCCTCGCTGACGACTGGATCGAAATCGAACACGTCCGAATTCCTCCTGTACAGTTACGACCAATTTCGATGGGACGTGAACTCTGTCTTCGGTAAATAATACGATTTCCACCGATGCCCGCGTCCCTTCTCTCGAAGTCACCGTTTTTCTTTATACGCCGAAGGTAGAACTGGGGCGCTGCTAAGGGATGGTATTCAATTTGGAGTGGTGCCTGACTGATGACTACGAGAAAAGATCTGGAATTAGAAAGGCGAAATAAAAAAAGGGAGACGTGGTTGAGAATGAGGGTCGCGTTTTCATATTCATTGCGTTAAACGATTTCTTTCTCTTTAAAACATGGTCCCTTTTTTCACCCTTTAAAAATCCTCAAGGGAGTATCGGAATCGGAATCGGGGCTGTTCGTGCAATTATGGCGCCTTAAATGGATTTCGTGAGTAATATTCCCGGATTTAGATGAGGATTGCCTAAATTGGAGGGCCTCGCAGAAAAACTGTTTATTTCTTTCTTTTTCTTTGGAGAAATCCTCTATTCAGCAACAAATTTATGACTGGAACGGATCTGTTTAAGAGCGAATATATCTGATAGCAATAAAAGGATCAAAATGGATGTTTTAAAATGTGCTGTTTGAAATGTTCCCATTCGCAAATTGGTGAAAATATGATGAAGAGGAAATATGTAAGGGAGGCTGAAGACAAACCGAAGACAGTAGTAAGAGATGGCGGGTTCTCCGATTGCCATTCGAACAGGTAGTCAAGTCAATAAGAATGTCCCAAATTTTCTTCTTGGGAACAGTTAACAGATCATTTACGAATGAAAGAAACGTCTGCAAAATCGTTCCGAATCAAGGCGAAAATGAGAAATGTTGAGGGCGTGGCTTCTCCCTGTAAAGAGATTTACTTAAATAATAAGGACAAAAAAGTATTGAAGATTGGATCATATACTTCAGCTAACTGGGAAAAGGAAAGACAAAAATTGCAGAGAATATGGACGGAGGAGATTTTATTATTTTCATGCAACCCAATTCAAGAGATACAAGAAGCATATGCAAGACGAAATATATTCACGAATAAACGAGAAAATACCGAATCGATTGTGGAATGTTTGAGTTTGTTAAGGGAAGAACGAAGAAAGGAAATTGTGAGAATGTAATTGCCGCAGATTTTGTCAAAAATCTTTCTAGACCATTTGGTAGTAAATTAGCTATTGCACCCCTTACCACATCGATTCTTGGAAACCAAATAACCAGCATCAATGAAGAACACAGAAATGAAAACGTAATTCCTGAGTTTTGAAAGTTACCAGTGGTTTTAAAAGAGCTGACTTCATCACCTCCCGATTAACACATCGCTAACCAAAGTTCATAAGTCAACGCTTTCTTCCCTTCCTACTCTCCACTGAGGATGACCTCTTAGTGAGCGAAATACGTATTTGGACTTTTCGACAAAATCGATGACAAGGAGCTATATAATCTATTTCAGTCTTAAACCACCGGCGTTCCTCCTGTGATCTTCTTACTAAGGAGATTGGTTGAAAAGGCGAATAAAAGAGAAGCTTGACTACTGAATTCACACGCCAAGTGGTGCCGTGTGACTCCTGAATCCACACGGCACCACTTGCCGTTTGGATTCCGGTGTCACTCTTCTATATTTTTACAAATTTAACCTTCCTATACTCACGCATACGGTCTGTGAGACCGACTTATATAGTATAGTATACGTGTTTCGTATTTTGACGTGAGTATAGGAAGGTTAAGAAAATCTTTGAGCTCCAAGAACGTTCATGAATGCCAGATAATTACAACACAAAGCAATTTACTATCAACTCTTCACAATATAGAGGAAGCAAACCATCACCAGGTGCGGGATCGATCGATGGAGTTGAAGGGGATAAAATGGAGGTAAATCCCTAGAAACAGGCAAGGATCTGCCGGGGATAAAGTTTGGTTCAAGTTACTTAGGAAAGGTGAAATGAAGGACGAAAGAGGAGACAGGAATCATGGATTCTGATATGAAAATATCTTATTGTTAGCCGATAAGTGAACGAGAACTGCCGTGTTGAAGATCTAATCTTCTACTGTACCAGACTTATTAATACATATTTCAAGAAGAATGGCTAATTGCTAATATTACTAAAACCATAAGCTTCATCGCCACGTATCCGAGTAGATCACTGAGCTGTTGACGTCACATCCGATTTTATGTATTTATCAAGAGACCAAATGATGTATTTCAACTATAATGACTACCGCTGTTAACAGTTAACAATGTTAACAACAGCGTTTTTCGCCATGTCTCGGATTGGATGACGTCACATCCGATTTCATGCGATCTCACTACCGATCCAAACCGCCTTTGTACATGCATTTTTCTTCATTAATTAACATGAGCAGGACACCAAACGAGATTGCAAATGGATGAGCATTCCAGAATGCAGAAGCAGCAAAGATTGACCACATGCAAGTTGGATGAGGTTTGGTCAAGTACAATATTTACCTGGGTTTGGAGCGTTAATTGAAAAAACTATGGAGGTTCGCCTTAACTATATCACACTTATGAAGACAACTTGAGGATTCAGATGTATAGTATATCTAGCCAGTATGCCAGATAACGTCATAACCAGAGATCGACTACAGGTGAATGGTTGAACGCCTTCAAGTTCTAAGGGCGATGAAATCGAGGAATTGGTAGAATGGGACAGAAACGAACGCTAGAGCCGGTCAAGCCGATTGTCGAGTCGATGATGATAAAAAAGAGAAATATTTTTCTGATTCAGAAGCTAATCGTTTCGAACAATTTAATTGTTATTTGTATGATTCGTAAAAATCGCTTCTACCGTTCACCATTGCTATGTAAATGCATGAGGCATTTCGTTAATGATAAGAAAATGACGTTCGAGATTGGTGGGTAAAAATTACATTTTCGTGACACATGACCAACCCCACGTAATCTCTATTGACGTCATAAAATTATCTTATAAGATCTACACTCATACGTGACGCATTTTCATTATAAAACAATATTACGAAAAAAACGGCAGCGCACGCCACGGTTACAGATATTACCTTTAACCATAAAACGACGCGCATTAAATGCAATTTCAGTGAATCTGTTTACGCAAGCTCAACTGTTTATATAATTAGTCAAAACGGAGTCAGTAAAATACAAAGTAAGAGAACAGGTCGTCGTTTCTCGATTGTCGACACGTGTATTTAGTTTTACGACCGGCCTCAACGATGTGTCGTTGAGATATTGCGGATTCCTCGGAAGACGTAAGCGTTTTATTGGAACCTGCTCTATGTACGTGTGATAGGTGTTTCATTTGCGTCATACCACGTTGTAAGTTATAAACAAAAAAAATATGCGACGGTACCATTCAAATGGTTTTTACCTGTCGTCGATAAAAAATCGACGATTTTGCATATTTAAGATTTATGAGCTCGTGAATATGTATTAGTAAGACGTATTTACCTAATTATAGGTAAGTTCGTAGAAAACTCGCTTTTATTGGTTACGGAACGGTGAGTAGATTATGGAGTTGCCAAGACAAACAGAAACATCAACGTCATATCCTCGTAGATTTTCATCGCTAATATGCATACCAGAAAGATCTTTCGGATTTTACCATCAGTCACTCTACTTAATGTCGAAATTTCGCCGTTGCTTCTTGTTTTTGTATTCCTGGACAAGTAGGCAGTACAGATCAGAAAACATCGATACGAACTAGTAATACGTCGCAAAAATACAAAGAAGTTGCTACCAAAATGGTTCTTATCTGCTTGTCAAGAATAGAATAAAAATTTATAATAAAGAAAAAATTCCCGATTTTCCAGATGCTAACATCAAATCGATATAGCGAGGAGTAAGGTGATAGCGAAAGTTCTAGATCTCTTATACCGCGAAATTGTAAATTTTTCAGAAAATCGATTTTTTTTGTTGGCGTAATAGATGCTTTGAACCTTCTAGAATATGGGGTAAAAAGTTCACTACCCTGAAGAAAGTTTTTCCCTTGAAATTTCGAGCTGTTCCCCAAGCGCGTCGGACATCCCCCGAACGACTACCTGCGCCAAATAAATACCAGTCGGGAAGGTCTTACTTTTTGATTTGTAACTCCTCTAATACACTAACAGAGGTCTATAGAAAATGTTTATTAAGGACTTTCTATTTCTCAGACTCATTTATCTCTCTCTATATACAGCGTTGGCCATATGTATTAGACACCTTAGTCCTACGTACGAAGAACTTTAAATTATTGTTACCCGTAGTACAAAATCAAGAAATGAAATCAAAATCACAAACAGGAATGTATTCGTCAGTAATTTATTAAAGAATGTTAGTTTATTTTAATATTTAGTAGCACCTCCACCTGCTTTTATAACAGCACGCACTCTTCTCGGCATACTTGCTACCAGGTTATGGCACATTTCACTGGATATTTTTGACCATTCCTCGATTATTCTTTGTTTAAGAATGTTTTTATTGTTGCATTTATGTTTTACCACCTTAGTTTTTAAAATATTCCATAAATGTTCAATCGGGGAGAGGTCCGGAGACTGAGCTGGCCAGTCTAGAATCTCTACGTTATTTTCGTTGAACCACCCCATTGTTTGCCGTGATTTATGGCAAGGCGCATTGTCCTGTTGAAAATAATATTCAGGTACATCTGTATCAAACAATTTTAATACCGACGGCTCCAATACCTCCCCCAGCATATCAATATAAGCACCACTGTTCATACGACCTTTGCACAAGAAGAGTTCGCCGACGCCGGATGCAAACATGCACCCCCAAATCATAATACTGCCTCCACCGTGTTTTACTGTAGGTACTATACAATCCGGGTGATATGCCTCTCCTCGTCGTCGTCGAATGTACTGCGCCCCAGGTTGGCCGAAAAGCTGGAAAATAAAGTAATAAAATATACTTTAAATTGGCTGTCTTTTTTTTGAAAAACTTTAAGCGGTAATTTAACTTATCTACGTTTACTAACATTATAAATATCTATTCTTACATACCTCTATATTAGATTCATCGGACCATAATACTTTGGCCCAGTTTTCGACGGACCAATTTTTATATTTTCTAGCCCACTGAAGTCGCTTTTTCTTGTGTTCTGCAGTTAAGTATGGTTTTCGTCGAGCTCTACATCCACGTAAACCAACTGCCACAAGCCTTCTCCTAACTGTCCGTGCAGAAATATCAATTCCATGACGCAGGGCTAATTCGCTGGCGAGATCTTTCGACATTTTTGTCCGATTCCGTATGGCTGTTCTCTCTAAAATTCGATCTTCTCTTGCAGTTGTTAGGCGTTTTCTTCCACTTTTAGGCCGATTAGTGAATGATCTTGTCTCCTCGTACCTTTTAGCGTGGTACGAACCGCACATCGCGAACACTTCATTTGTCTTGCGATCGCTGACAGTGTCATCCCTTGCGAACTGAGCAGAAGGATCTGGCCGCGCTGCACTTCCGTTAATTCACGAACTTTTGGCATTATTTTATACTTTACTGTATACACACTAATAATAAAAATACACACTTGAATGAATGAATACAATTTCGCAACAAACTCCTTTTCGTTAGCGTGTCGGAAATAGAGTGATACTCAAAACTGTAAAATGACCCCTTACTTCAAAACTACCTGCTTAAGTACACACGACCCTCGTTAAAATTACATTAAGGAGTTTTATCGAAAGTATTTCCGAGTACTATCTATCTGTAAATATAAATGTATTCATAATACGGCATTTTCACAGAGGTGTCTAATACATATGGCCAACGCTGTATATATACAGTATGTCCCCGGATTGAGTTTACAATAGGTATGATTGACCAAAAATTTTCGAATTGGAATTTCATATTTTGGGATTCCGTCGTGCTTGGTGTGAAACTTACTTTTAGTTTACTTTCGATTTTTTAAAGTCAAGTAGGCCTTTACAGTTGAGCAAGCACTGTTTTAGTTTTCCGTTCACAGTGTGCCAAAGTATTACTAGTAGTTTACCTAGAACTAAAATAGTATTTGCTCAGCTGTAAAGGCCTACTTGACTTTAAAAAATCGAACGTAAACTAAAAATAAGTTTCATACCAAGCAGGAAGGAATCCCAAAATATGAAATTCCAATTCGAAAATTTTTGGTCAATCATACCTCTTGTAAACTCGATCCGGGGACATGCTGTATAACGGATTTTGTTGAACAGAGAGACTTTCCATTACGATGAACAAGCATTAAGTACATGTAATTGCTTGTTGGAAGTGAAAACGTAATTAAAAGTAGAGGTACGTTTTTCGTCGCACTTAACTACTGAAGCTTGTTATATATATGTATATATATATGTATATATATATATATATATATATATATATATATATATATATATTTAATTGTGTTTAGTTAAGATTTACATTATTAACTCTTCAATACTTTATATTTGATATAGTTGAATGTTTAAGTGCTTTCTGAATGAGGTAATGAGGTTTTGAAAACGTTATCGTGACACAGTGTTTTGTCTGACTAACAAGCTTCAGTAGTTAAATGCGACGAAAAACGTACCTCTACTTTTAATTACGTTTTCACTTCCGACAAGCAATTACATGTACTTAATGCTTGTTCATCGTAATGGAAAGTCTCTCTCTTCAACAAAATCCGTTAATCCTAAATTAAACTATTATATAAAAAACTCTCTGAGTAAACAGTCAATATATTCTTTAATTAAAGGTACAGTTATAACACATGAGACAGACGTTGCGAGGTTATGTTCTCCTCATTCTCAATGTCGGTTAATTCCGATGACGTGAGAAGAATCCCACAAATTTAAATTTTTAAAATAATGTCAAAAGAATTTTATTCTTATGAATATTTCAAAATTTTAATACTTTTATTGGGAAATTGGAATAGCGACTTTGACAATGGGATACCTCACAAAAAGTCTCCGGCGCCGCCATTTTTTAATATTTATCGATGATAATCTTTTTTCAATACTTCAATATATAATAACTTCCTCGAATATTGTTATCATATTTGCCTTTACTTCCATCCAAAATAAATTGTCAAAGGAGCGCTTTATTTAGGCTGTTACAGTGGTGTTACCTCTTAAGTCTTTAAGACTCTCGAGGAAAAAAAGAATGAAGGAAAGAAACCCCCAGGCACTTAGAAAGCAAGTGGCTGTTAGGTTATCTCCGGGAGATCTGTTGACAAGCAGAAACGTTTTCCGACTACCACAGCGTAGGGTGTGGGTCAAAGTTAACTTTTGATAAAAGAACTGTTCTAAACGATGGTCGATTGTGTATATTGAAGTATGAGCGCTATTGGTTTGGTAAATTGATAAATTAAGGGTTTTACATCGACGAAGATGAGAATCAATTTACACATACGACGCGTCGTTTTACAGACAGGACGGTTTATAAGATGACCTGAGGATGTTTTTCGCATTCGTTTTCTTTCAGTGAAGTTCTGCCCGATGTACTAGGCTTGAGATAGTTTTGTTTAAAAGAGCAAAAACAACGGAAATTAGTTAACAAACTCGCAGTTGATTGAATAAACCAAAATCTGAGAGTGAAAAGCAAACGATACCTTAGGATTTAATTTAACAGTAAGACACAGCAAATGCTCTGGAACGGCGCTTCAGGACACTATAGGAATGCACCAAATTTCGGCCAGACGGTAATTTTGAGAGATACTCAATTTTACAAGTAACTAAAGACTTTGGTAAATTCGGGAACTATAAAAATTATTCGAAATCTATTTTCGTTGGGGTACGAAATTACAGGAGCTCTAAATTTATGAACAAAATTTCAAATTCAAGAATAGGAAAACATTGAAATTGTGAGCGAGTATCCTGATTAACTACGTTAGGAGTAATTTTACATAAAGGAGGGGAATTCGTGTTTACTCATATAAAACAAAGGCCGAGCTTGTTTACCGCAGTTTCGTTATGCCCATTAAAAGAACTATTGCGTACACACCACGCACTATGACGCACGGACACACTGACACACATTGGGAGGAAAAATTTGGCAAACCGACGAATTAGCCACGCCTTTTATAAGCGAATAGATTGGAAAATTTTCTACCTCGTATGCGGAGCAGGTTTCTAACAGGCGTTGTCAGGTCCGATTGATTTACCGTTGATGAAAGATGGCTTTGAATGAGGCCGTTTTCTGACTACCGAGTACAACCAGGCATCTAGCAGAGATCCTCAAATGAGCACAATGCAGGAAATTTCGAATTTCTTTTTAATTATCGAAAACACACATTACGTTACGTAAAATATAAAATATTGGGAGGGTGTTTTTGGTGGCGCGGCAAATTCGGACCGTTGCTACCACTCTCTGTATCGAAATCATTCTTTTTGCTGACAAAGTCCATTTAGAGCGAAGCTCTTTCAGCGAGGTTCTGCAGCGAGAGCTCACTGGGAAAAATGAGACGCTTGAAATCGTCAAATAGACGCTTTTTAGTTCTATCTTTTTTCTTTCTTTAGTTCTTTCTCTCTCTCACACACACATACGCAATGAAGGAGCAAAATGTGCCGTATTTGCGTCTCCCCTCATCAAATGGCGCTCCCTTTATTCCGACTGGAACTTACTTCAAATTCATCTTCAACATATTTACCATCGATTTAGAAATGCTTCGGACAGCATTCGCTTGTCATAGGCTAAACAGATACTGCTTTATTACTACACCGAACATTAGGGATGAAATAATTGATTCTATTGGTGGCGGTAAGCAATCGATAAATTACGAGAGCCTATGGGACGAAGGGGGAAATAAACGTCAAGTGAAAAGCGTACAGGTTCGAAACACGCAGCTCGGCAAAAGAAGAAATAAAGCGTGGTTGCTGCTTAAAATAGAATTTAGAATTTAAAATGACATAAACCTAAATTTTAAGACTACGGTGCTGCTTTAAAAACATATCCAATCAAGAACATCGATAGCAGAAGACAGAACCATCAAAAACATCCATAAATCTGCCTCCTCTTGTCTTCACCTCTTCGGCGTTCCCAGCGTTGATGTTAAACCCAAAACCTTAAATTCCTTACTAGTTTTCCACAGCGTTCGGAATTTTGACGACCTTCTCTTCTAAAACGTCATTCGTGCGACTGAAAGAGGTCGCATCTTTCCTCGATGATTTATAGACTGCACTTAATTCGACATCGTCGGCAATTTGGGCTTCTCTTCACTTTATCGTTCGTAGATTTCAGCCGGTGAGATTAAAATCAATAGAGACGTCAGCTCCTATTCGCGTGGTGGAAATGTCTGTATTCGCCTCGGCTCCTTATCGAAGGATATACGTCGGTGTTTACAAGCTAAGGAATTGCCGAGATAGATACAAGGAATATAGGGATTATGTTGAAGGAAATTATCTTATTATCCGTTAATGGGGCTGCGCGTGGCCCGCCTTTACGGCGCGATTCGCCTTATTCGGACGAAAACTACCATTTGCGGAATATAAACGTTTAATGCGCGTTCCAGAGACAAAGGAGCTATGAAGTGTTGGGAGTCGGAAATCGTTACCTGAGGCGAATAGTCCATGTCTTCATAGAATTATGGGATTTGATTGTGTTTTAGTTATGAACACCTTTAATTTATTAATTCTTACTCTTCCCCTTACCATAATCTTAAGATAATCTTCATCTTCATTGGTCCACTTCTTAGAAAGCGACTGATTCTCACACCATTTTTCAGCTGATCGCCCAAAAGTTATTGAATTAGGTCCATGACCCTTTGCCCATTATATCTATGCATTTTCTTCAACTTATTGCCATGGTCTGTCCAGTGATCGCAGTAAATCCTATATTTTGAGTTCTTTTCTTATTACACCGCTTCAGAGTAAGGCAGCTAGGTTGGTTTGAGGACCGACTTTCCCCATACTCCCAGTCTATACCTGTGGAAATCTGGTAACCTCCAGTTGTATGAGCTTCCCTGTGATATGGAAGGAAGGCCGAAGAGCCTAAAGTCTATGGAACATGACCCCTTAGTGGTCGAAATGAGCATTTGGTGATTTCCAAAGAATTGGTATGATAATTGCAAGAGCAAATGTATTGCAGTTTTAAACCATCGGCATTCCTATTATCTGCTTTATCGTTTTATTAATTAGGGGGCTGTCTAAAAAGTGAATCAGAGAGACCACACACCAGGATTCTCATGGCTAATATTTGAAAATTCTTGGATACTTTTTAAATCTTTCAAACTATTAGTGGACGAGGCCTCGAGCGTATGTGTAAGTCCTTGAAGATAAAGACCGCGGAGCCTATAGCCAGAGGTTGGAATAAACTTCAGAAAGTTGTGAGAATGTGGACACCGCACAACGAGCGCTGTACAGCTCTCAAGCACTGCACAATGAACATCACACACTGAAGGCTTGTGCGAAAAACACCGAAACACTGTTGACACTGAATTCCCCTAGTTTTCCACTGAGGATGGCAACTGAAATGCCGAAATACCTATCTGGATTTATTTCCGATAGGTGTGGTAAGGGTAATTTTATTTATTTTTTTATATGTCATTTAAGGTCTCAAATCGAACACACCGTAGTAATTCCTTCAAATTTGGGAGTTAATTTTTTTATATAGCTCGTAGTTTATTACTTATTAAATTAAATCGTTTATGAAATCTCTTCGATCTATGCATAATTGTTCACTTCGTATACCGAACAACTACTACCCGTACAAAGACGTCGCCAATTATTGAATTACGAGATTACAGGAACGAAAACGCTACATTCTTAATACTTCTTAAAATAGTTTAAGATAGTATGTTTATAAATATACATCATACTAACGAAACTTTCTTGTTTGTTACAGGTTACCTGTTATTTAAAGACTTTTGTGAAAATGTAGCGGAAATTACGGAACTTCGGTTTTACGAAGAGGTAAGTTTGAATTAAATTTTCTCATCCTCACTTTGTGTTGTTGTGGATTTATGTTATTCGTATACGAAATATGTTAGCAGTACAAGTATTTAACCTATGACGTAGAATTTTTAACATGGGTGATATTTCAAAATATTTAAAATCTGATGTTTCGGAAGCTGATTTTGCCCTGAGGGTAATACCCGCAACCTATTGCGAAATTTATTCTGATTTTTTTGTACTTGATTCCCAAGTTTTTGCACATAATTTCCGGCAAATACCAATAGCAACTAGTGCAGAATCGAAGAATTACTCCAAATTGCACCAAATCTGGCCTTTTTGACGATTATTGTTTTTCAAATGTTGAAATAATATCGTTTGGTTGACTGCTTATTACAGCAAAAAAAAGGAATTGTTGTTCTTTTGGGTCATTATCTAAATTTAGTCTGCAATCTCCTTGTTTTTATTGACACGTTGATAATACATGTCAGGATCTGCGATTGCAGAAGTGGCCTATCTGATGGTGCTTACATGTTCAATGACTTGTTTTATTTGTTTAGCAGCTTATACTTCCTTAGATCCATTTGCTTCTTCTTACAGTAGCAAAACGAATATGCTTTACACGCAGGTTACTGAAGTGAGCAGATCCTGATATTTATTTATTTAACAGAACATATATTTCACTTACTCTTCGAGTTGTCTGTTCCTGGTGATAATTTGGTGATAAATGGTCCTTTACTACACAAAAAGTTAAATCAAAGTACAATTCCTTCTGGCCCAAGAGTTTCCTACTTACAACGAAACAAGCTGTAATAGCTCAAGTTTTCGGGACTCATCGAAATCCTATTTAAAGGTGGATTAGTCTTTATTGTCCTCTATTTTATAGTGATTGATCTTTTTGCTTTGATACTATTTTTTTCCACTCCTTCCCCTTTGGTATTTGCTTTTTCCACTGTTCTATTTTCATCTCACTGATGTTCGCCCCCATTTCCTGTTTCCACCTTCTTTTCGGCCTTCCTGTAGGTCTGTTATACTTCCCATCCCATTCCGTGAGGGTGCTTATGGCTAATACATTTTCCCTTCTATAAATATGCCCATACCATCTAATTTGCGTTGGTTTTATAATTCTTGCAATGTCTTCATTTTCTTATGTTTCCCCAATTTCGTGCTTCATTAAGTGTCTGTACTCATCTTTGTTGATCTTCTTTGGACCCACTATCGTTTTTACCACTTTTCTTTAAAAAAATTTAACCCTTCCTTCTTCTGCCGTATATGTTACTGTCGATCTTATGCTCGTCTTATAAAGTCGTAACTTTCTTTCTTACTTATCTTCTTGCCTTTTAACATCCTTTTATTGCCGTAGAGGGCCTTATACCCCTTTTGAATTTTCTCATCTACATATATCTTGTTGTCCATCCCTTCTGTTTACCAATACCCTTAAATATTCTATGTTTCTACTTCTTTAACCTTCCTATACTCACGCATACGGTCTGTGAGACCGACTTATATAGTATAGTATACGTCTTTCATTTTGACGTGAGTATAGGAAGGTTAACTATATTAGCTCCACAGTTAAAATTTGACATTACTCGAATATCCCTGTTACAGTGCATATATTTAGTTTTATCGTTATTAATTTTCTGCTCCTCGTTTCTTTGTTTCTACCTCTAAACTTTTTATTATTCTTTCTAACTCCTTATTATTCCTTGAAATAATTGCTACCTATGTACATCCAATTGATTTCGAGATATTTACCCATATAAGGAAGATTATGTTTTTAGGCTAGCCCTTAACCAGCGATCAGGTTGTCTTACACTTAAACCTTACAATCAAATTCACGAAACTTTGCATATCATTTGTGTCACGTTCTGTAATTCATATTGCTTTTGCTCTTGCCAGGTGTCTTCCTGTAAGTGGATTCTTTTGCACGTCTTTAGGTAGCGTTATTGTACGAGTAGTAGTAGTTTAATGTACGTAGTCGTCTACTGCGATTATTTCCAAAGGTCAAACAGAATATTGACCTGCTTCTCCAACGCATGGCCATTACCTATCTTTGGATCCATTCGTAGTTCTGCCTTAGAAAAACATTTCATATTTACCAAGCATCTCTAATGTTAATAGTGATCAAGTCCCACATGTTTGTGCATTTATTTAGCTTCTTACGTAATAAATTACAAAGTTTTTGCACCTTTCCTATTGTTCTCACCTGGAAGCTTTACGTTTCCTCGCACTTATAACGATTTACCAGGCTTAAGCAAGGAACAATATACCTCTAATAAGTCAAAACAATGCCCTTCTCTTTTTGTCGTTTTAAACACGATATCGGATTCTATTATCTAGCTCCGGGAACCGTGTCTTTCAAAAACCCAAAACAATAGTAATCAACAACAATGCAGTCGCCAAAATACGAAACCTCGTCGTTTCAACTTTCAGTACAAAACAGGAAAACAATGCTTGGGGAATTCTGTGTGCCTCTCCGAAGGAATTTAATTAAACCTTCGATGTAGGTGTGTAAATTCGACGAGATCGGATGGTTTTAAACGGAAAAGAACGACACCTAAGAGGTGTGAGGAAACTTTCTTTTCTTCATTCATTTTATTCTGAAGTAAATGCTTGTTAAACAAACAAGCTCGAAGCTATTAAATCGCAAAGTTAAATAAAGCTTTCGTAATTCTAACAAATATCAAATAACAGAAGTGTCGGAAACAAACAGGTTCTGCTGCGGCGTGTTTACTTTAAAGACTCCATCCATTTTTCCGTTTACACGAGAAGATAGTATCGCTAAACTTTTTCATCACCGCGAGAACTTTTCCCTTAATAAAAATCCTCGTAAACATAGTCGTTATTCCGGATTTTTCCATCTTTCCCGGCAGCCAACTAAATCTCCATCTCGAATTTCTCATCCAATTCGTCCGGGCTATCTAGCAATTTCGTGCGTCCGGAGAAAAAGTCCGCCACGTAAGCGAAAACTTTGATTAACCGACCTCTTACGCAATATCCGAGGAAAAAACAGAAAATTTTTTCTCATCGCGTTCGCGTAGACGCTAATAAATCTCCAGACCGGTTCTGTCTTGATTTCCTGGAGGCACTGTGGCGGAACAGACCGGAGTCTACGCTCCAAAGGTAATGTTTTTAAACGATTCTCGACTGATATATTTCATTGGCTGCGCCCTCGAAATTCTCCCGGATCGGAGTTGGGGTTGAAGTATTTAATTAGAAATTCTAGAGGGAGAGAGAAAGATGAAACGGAAAATGCGGTAAAGTAATTGTGAGTATGATGTGGGCTTTTTCATGAATATTCTTAATTAAAAATGTTAAAAGATAGCCTCGATTTATTACCATACGCAGGTGTTATGCTTGAAGACGTTTTTTGTAACTTGAGGATTTCAAGTTGGTACGGCCTTTCTTAGAAATGAGGCCCGACGCGCCATTTTGACAATGCCACCTTGAAAACTCATCTTTCATCAGAGCTTGTTGTTGTTCTTCCACACTTTTATCTCCTCCGCTGTCGTTTTCCAATTAGTTATGTTTTTCTCTCTTAGTTCCGCTTTCACCGCACCCATCCAATTTTTTTCTAGACTTCTTGTATATACGCTCGTTTCACGCTATTCCTTGTCCATCCTTTCCTCAATATGACCTAGCCATTGCCTTCTTCTGCCGTTCATCACTTCGTATATTGTTACTGGCTTCAAAACTCTTTGTAGAAAATTACGACAAAAAGTCGGAAACGTGACCGATACGGAAGTTCGTCGTTATAGTTCGAATAATCTTAGCTCAACTCGCACTCTACTAGGTCCCTACTACAACGTGAAAGACAAAATGACTGTATAGATACAAACAAAGAGAAAGACTCACTTCCAATTGAGGGAAAATCACAACGTGGATGGTAGTTCGGCGAGAAAAATTGGGGAAGCGTAACTCCCAGATTCACACAACGATAATATTAAACTTCCCAGGGTCGAATTGCCGTGTATATTCTCGACAAACGAGATTTTAAAGCGAAAACCTATTCACGGGAAATAATGTGTTCAATAGAACGCTACAAGCAGAATCTCTAATACGTGCGTCCAAAGGAGCGAATTGTTTCAAAAACCTGCGAAAGCGGGGCGCTATCTACACGCCAGAAGTGGATCGAGAGGCCAAAAGTAACAACACGGAACACCATGACAAATTCATCGGAACGCTGTGACCATTGAAAGTAACACTATTGTCGCTTCTTTTAAAATTGTGTTAATGTTATAGTTCGTTCTTGTATATACCCAGTCCATCTTGTTCCCGTCTACTATCCTTCTAATTATCTTCCTTCCCATTGTCTGGGGGTTTCTTTTACGTTCTTATTTTCACTATTTTGGTCTCACACTCGTAGCTCACTCTAGGTCGAATTGTTTTGTAAAGAAGCAGTTTAACATTTCTGACTAATGGTTTAAACCCTTATTAGCAAGTAATTTGAAGCTGCAGCGCCTTTGTTTACCTTCGATATTCTTCTGTTTGTCTTTTTCTTCCTTCATTTTATTCGTAACTAATGACTCCAGGTACGTAAAGTCTTTAACTTCTTCTAATTCCACCCTTGGATTGTTTGTATTTACCTATTAACTTATCTTCTGCTGTTTGCAGTCCAATTGTCATTAGCTTGGTTTTGTCTCGATTTTTCCTTAGTACAAGTTGTTGCGCTATTCTAGTTCTCTAAAGCTTCTCGTCAATATAGCCTCATTGCCAAGGTAATTTATCTGTTTTGGTGACTCCTATTCGCTGTTGTTCCTTCTTTATTCAACTTTCCACACTGTGTAAAGAAAATGGCCAAGACACCGTTATGGAGGCCAGAGACCTAATCGAACTCAAAATTCCATGGAAGGATGGATGGACGTTGAATATGAAAGTTGGGGAAGCATCTCCCCATCAGAGGCCTAGTTCTATCTCAACTTCTTGTTTTGTCCTCCTTAATCTGAATCCTGATCATTTTCAATGTCATTTTGACTAAACTAATTCATTTGCTTTGTATCTTAAAATCGTTGATCTCCAACAATAATTGTTATTTTTTTCCCTGTTTAGTATAACAGCGGTTTCGTGGATTTCTTTTTCTTTTTCTTTTTCTTTTTCATTCTCCTCCCCCTCTTCCTGCTCCCCCTCCTCCTGCTCCCCCTCCTCCTGCTCCCCCTCCTCCTTCTCCTCTCCTCCTCCTTCTCCTCCTTACTCTCTTCTCTTGAAACGTATATGTTTATTATCGCCTTCTCCCTTTCATTCGTTTCTGCTATATAGCATAGTCTTTCTGATATCAGCATACATTTTTTAACATTTCACTTGATGATTTTCCTCCTTGTATCTCCTCCAGGTTTGGGAAGAATATGATCTTTTAGTTCTGTTTTCTGTTTTATCTGTTTTACGTAACTGCCTTTCCTGTAATGTTATGAAATCTATATCGTATCTTTTGGCTTCTTTTTCTAGATTCTTCAATGTTCCTACTAGAGTCTTCTTAACATTTCTCGTTCCCATTATTCTGGTTTTCTACTTTTCTTCCTTTGCAATCGGTTTCATGCTTATAGCCGTGTCTTGTCTTCTTAGTTTTTCGTTCTCGTTTCGTTACCTTGCTTATTTGCTTATCAACGCTTTCCTCTTGTGGGGATCTGCCAATAGTAGTTCCTTCTCTTCTGATTTATGTCTTTCCTGTCTCTGCTTCCGTTTACCTTAAATCTATTGTTCTAGATATTTCTTTGTTCACCACTAGCTTGTTATATCTTATATGTGCGCTTAATCCATTATTTCTTGCCCCCTTCCGTTAGGGGGTTAGTTGCTTCCTCTCTTCAATTATGTACTGCTTTTGTACAGTCCTCGGATCTCCATATATCGATGCCTTCCACTTTTTTTTTAATTTGTTAGTATCTGCTTTCATCTGTCTTGATCTGTATTTCCCAATCCTTGTTACTTCATCCAAGTCCAGCTTCTCTAATTCGGCTTCCATTTCTCGTAACACTGCTAAAACCTATATTTCTGCTTGTTCTTCTATTTCGTCCTCTTCATCTACCATTCCTTTTATTATTACATTCCGCGCCTTTATTTTTCTTTCCAAATTTTCAATTTTCTGTTATTGTTTTTCCACTACTTCTTTTAGTTTCGTATTCCCTCGCCTTATCTCTTCCATTTCCGAGACCACTTCGTTCATGTCACCTATTCCCTATACTATTGTGGCAAACATTTCCTCCACTCTCTCCATCTTTCAAAGCGATAAGAGCTTTCGCCGGTTCGAGGCCTCAGAGGATCGGCCCTTCTTTGTGTCCCGTTAGCATTTGGTCTTTCACGAAAGATTGTATTATATTGACAATCCGACAACGCCGCGATCAAATCTTGTCTAGTCATGCTACAGTTCGTCGTCGTCTCTATGTGTCAATAACCTAACTTCAGTTATTTGCGCTCTTCTTACGTTCTGCTTTCGGTTATGTTGACACGTTTTTTTTTCTCAACACGTCGTTGATGGAGTCACCTCTGTACTTTATTTCTCGCTACGAACTCGCGAATCTTGGGATATCTATAGCGAAAATAAACTATATATACGTATATTGTACTTACCTTTACACCCTTGCCAAGATCTGCGCTATTTGGCGTTTTTTAAAGTTTCGTTATTTTCCAAGTATGGAAGCAAAGTGCAAACCATGATGAAGTATCGTGTTATCAGAGGTTTACTTCCTACAGGAATAAAGACGCAGCTAAACGCTATATTAAGCAGGCATAGATTACAGGCTTCAAACGCGGTCGAAGAAGCACTTTGGATGCTAAACGTTTTAGAAGATCAAAATCCGCCATATATGAAAAAGTCGTCCAAAAAGTCCACAAAAGTGTTTTGAATGAACACTGACTAAAACTAACGTAGCTAGCTGAGTTTGGTAGAATATCGAAGGACAGGACGCATCATAAACTACCTGGTCTCTGATCTCTTCAAGAGGAGAAAATTGTTAGAAAGATGGATGCTGCAATTGTTGACTTCGGAACAAAAGCTGCAATGTATGCTTGCATCGCCACAATATTTGGTTGGCTACGAATGCAATCGAATGGATTTTTGCTTTGAACGAATTCTGGATTCACGACTACGCGCCCGAGGCCAAACAATATGCAAAACAGTGGGCAGGCAAGGGATTTGGAGCCAGCGCTGAATAGGGCGAAGAGGTAAATGGGACACAGAGTCTAACGCTTACTGGATTTTGGGACACTAAACGAATTTTGTTGGTAATTTATCTAAACCAAGACCAGGACGATTAACGACGAGCACTAAACCAACGTTCTGAATCAGATGAAACAGGAAACCAAGGAGGAAAGGACTGGTATGACGAAGACGAAAGCCCTCTTTGATCAAAACAACGTTCCCAACCACAAGGTTGTTATGGTCACGGACAAGATTCGTGAATTCAAGTTTGAAGTCGTAACCCATGCACCCGATGCACCAGGTTTGACCCTTTCCTACTTCAGCCTCTTTCCAAAACATGCTGGGAAAAAATAAGATTCCGAAGTCACCACAGCCACGAATGCTTATTTTGCAGACTTTACCAGTGCGTCTGTAAGGAAAAGAATTCGAACACTGTGTAAAAGGTAGCGCAAGTGAATATACTCAAAACGATACGATATAGTAAAATTAAATATAATTCTATAATTTTCCTTGTTGGGCCAGAAACATTTCATCCCATTCTCGTAACTCCAATATTCTATACCTCATTCCCCCACTGCCCTCGCTTTCCCATCAATACATTGCTTGGTTCTATAACACCGCAATGTCAGACAACTTCATGTGCTATTTAGTGCCGCCACCGAATTAGAGTGCCTGTCCTAGTTTTCGGCTCGAAATCGAAGCCGACGGTAAAACGCGTCCCGTGTTCTGCGAGAAAATCACCAGACCGTTCCGCCACGAGTTTAAGCCGGCCTTGGACGACAAGACGGCTAGAGAACACGGGGCAATAATGAGAAATGACCCGAACTTTTTCGGGAAGATTAAGTTCTCGATTTGACAGCTGTCCTCGGGGCGAAAGAAAAAGGGCACATCGAAAAGCTTTAGCAAGTTGTTATCGATTTTCTGAACGGAGGAAATAAATCGAGAGAAAATGTAGTTGTCCTCTGTGGGCGTTGAGGACTTTAGTATTGGATTAACCGAAAAAAGGTAATTGATTCGTTTTTGTTAGGAAGGAAGGACATCTCTTGAAATGTGTCTTCTCGGAAAACAGGCACAAGCTCATAAAAGTAAAACAAAATAACAAAAAACAAGGACAGAATAAATAGAGATGAAAAATCTAAATCAGTTTAGATTTCAGTTAGGTCAATTAAACAAGAGTGGGTTGAGATAATATTTCTATTGTCAGAACGTTTATAAACGTTTTCGGAACGCTTTCATCAGTGAAAATATAACTAGATAAATGTAGAAATGTATTTTGTTCGGGAACTATCAACAAAATAACTAATGACTAAGATTTCTTGATATATAGGATCTGTAAAAAATTATATTATAAATAACTGAATTCTTGCGTGATGTATTTTCGGTTGTCAACCTTCGTACGGCGTGGTAATCCATATCATGACGGAAGCTATCCAAGATGGCGGGTTTTCTCGCACTTGATGTAAAAATGCTGGGAATCAAGTCGGACACAGCAAACTGAAGAATAAGTTGGCTTCTAGTTTCTACGATAGTTCTCAGATGTTCTCAAAAATAAATCTTAGCTCTCTACTAGTCTTATACTAGCACTCCACAACAACGTGAAAGAGAAAGTAACGATATCGTGATTAACAAGAAAGAGGAAACCTTCAATCGAGGGGAAAGCAAATGCTCAACGTGAACGAATAGTTCGAGCAGCAAAATTGGGGAAGCGAGACTTCACGCGAGATTCACAAGACGATAATATTAAGTTTCCAGATTCGAATTTCGGTGTATATCCTCGGCAAGTGAGACTTTAAAACGAAAACGGAGTAACTTATTCACGCAAAGCGACCTGTTCAACTGGACGCTACATGTAGAATTCTTAGGAAAGCTGGGCGCCATCTACGACGAAAGTTGAAGCGTCAGAGGCCACAAGTAACAATACAGGACGCTGTAATAATTGAACACTAGTTTTGCCAAACAATTTTGCTTTAAATCCTATATTACCAGGTTTGCGATAAGTGCTGATAATGGAGAACCCAATGCAGTACCCAAAATTTGTTTATAAATTTTATTTTGATATTTAAAATAGGTAGAATTTAAACAAAGTATTCCCTAGTGCTTAAACAGAATTGTTAGGGTTTCGACAACGATTTTTTGATATAAGGTTTTGTTTGTTGAGTGTTTTCATAGTTTACATGTATATGTTTGCACATTAAATCAGTTATCTATATTATAAAAAATTTTACAGATCCTGTATATTAAGAAATCCTAGTCATTAGTTATTTTGTTGATAGTTCCCGAATGTTAGTTATATTTTCACCTTTCATGAAAGTGTTCCGAAAGCGTTTGTAAACGGTCTGAAAATACAACTATTATATTGGAATGGGGCAATAAATAAAGACTAATAATTATTATAAAATAAAGTTCTTTTATTTTCATTTCCGCACAAGGAAAAACACGACTCATACAAAGTTCCTTAACGCACCGAAATACGAAGACTGTATGTATTGAACGCTACGATACATCTCACATCAGCCCTCATCTGCAGGTCTGCTTATGTTTCCCTTTTAAGTACATAATTTACTACGTGCCTGTATTTAGGTATCAATTCATTTTTGACGTTTGTTATCGGTATGCGTCGTTCGGCTCGTATTTAAGATCGTGAGAATATAATTATTCCACTAGAGTTTTCCAACTTATTATTTGAATCACTCTTGTTTAATTGACCTAATTGTGGTAGAAAACGTTCATATAAGTTGTCATTTACAGTGTGATTTGGGCAGACGTAGGGAGTATCTGTGGAGAGATAGATAGAAAAGTATGTGATCTAAAACATTTCGTGCATTCTATATGTTATCCCCTTGTTCGTTCCAACAGCATTCCTTGCCAAAAGAACATATCGTGACCGCCATGGTAGGAAGACTGCTGTCGTCGTCGAACACTTTCCTATTCTGAGAGCACAATAGTTCAATTCGCCAACACTCGGATCGGACAATAAATCGTATTTCACCGCCGCGGGAGCCGTTTCTTGAAAAGGGCGACGTACGTTTTCTTCTAAAGCTACCGTCACTACCTCCACCCCTAACCCACCTATTCTATCCTCGTTCTTACGTCTCCGGATGGAAGTACCGCCGGGTCGGGAAGTGGTCGATATTGATCGAGTCGAGTACAAACCGCCACCGGGGCACCCCTGCTTTGCTATACCGCTTACATGAACTTCGTACACGCCACCTGAGCGCAGTTACCCGCATATACGAAGACGAACTACTAAGTCGTAATTGTTGAAAGTTTTCGGTGTATTAGATTGATGCGAAGTGGTTCATTGTTTCGGGTAATTTTGCTTAATGAAGAGTACTTAAGGTTAATTATTTCAGGATAGGCTTTCTACTATGTTTGAGGAGAAGAATAATTTGAGAATAACGAAATTAACATCAATATCTTAACACATTCCATATAAAAATGGTGGAAAGTTCATATCGATGTTTTGGCGGTCATATTGCCAACTTCTTCAAGATTAATAAAAGTATGAAAGAACTTCTTACTATTGACATTGATCGGGAACATCTACGGGTATCCCATAAAAATTTAAATTGAATTCTAGCAAAATTACCAAACTTCTTTTAAATGTGAATTAGTCAAATTTTGCTTTTCCTGAAAGTGGAATGCACGACTGTAGAATTGGGTTGACCTTCTTCTTCCATTCCTCCTTATTTTACTTGGAAAAGTTAGTTTCAAAAACTTGGAGAGAATTACAATTAGAAATAAAGAAGTAGAAAAATACAAATCTACATAACTCTGTCACATAAATAAGCTCACTGAGATTTATTTATTCGGCAACTTTCACAGAAAGTTGTGCAAGGACTGCACTGCAGCCTATATTGCATATACCAATAACTATGAGCGGAGGGAATTATGCTTTCTTTGTCGCGGACTGCAACCGTAGACCGGTTTCGTCCTTATTAGGACTTGTCAGTACGGTATAGCGCTTCCACAATAAACAAAGCATTCCGCAACTAGATGTTATACACACGTTCATCATCTTGGATTCTATCACTATACTAGTGGCTCCATCTGACTTTCTTCCTACTGATTCCTATTTCTTGCGCTCCTTTTCTTACTTCATTCTATTAGGTTTTCTTCTTAGTCTTCTCCCATTTCTGCCAATTGGTGACAAACATAAAGTTTAACAAAACATAGTGGACGTGTTCTACGTTGGATATAAGGTTTCTCATTCTAACTTGACAATTTCTTCTCCGTAATTTCTGCTGTATGTGGCCCAACAATGTCCTACACATGCAAAACTTTATTCCTATCCATTACAATGAACTAAGAAATTGATCTTGAATCTTTTGAAATTCTTCAACATATTTTCATAAAATGACTACTTTCCTCACAGGAACACTACTGGTCGTTTAAACAAGTCAAACATTTTGCACTAATCAATATTTGAGAGATGTGAAAAATCTCATTAATTTTTCAAAACTTGTTAACAATGCATTTTGAATAGTGGATTAGATGAAATCATGGGACTTCTCACAACAAAAATAACAATGACATTCAATTCATTCTTCTCGTACCTATACAATTTTACGAACGGAACCTTCGCCGAGAATTTGTTTTTGAGCCAAGTAAGAAGTGATGAATATGAATTCTTTGTTGAAATCCATATGTTTCGACGAGATATTTATGACAGAAAGCTTTTATATATTCGTCATTTAAATTCTTAAGTGTTGATGCCGCAGCCGTATGTATGCAACTACATACATACGTTCATATATCATGCATGCGTAAGTGTAGGAGTAGTGTAAGTATAGAAGACACCATTTTATTGAGTCACGTTCTTATGGTACACGTATGCTAGACAAACATGTCATTTATAGAAAGAAGTAATCATAAACTAGTCTGTATTGCATCTATAACATTTAACATATTTTCAATAGAAAGAGAAGAAATTAATTTAGAATCACCCCGGAAAATCACTGTACCAGAGCCAATGAGACATGCCAATTTTCCACTTCCACTAACATGCACAAAATGAGAACTGCCAATCAACTTTCTTTTAACAAAACGTAACATTAAACATTTGCCAAGTGGTCAAATTAGTTCCCAGAGAATTATCTGATTTTAGCCGGAAAAAGGATAAAGAGCGCATAGAGAAAATAAAAATTACTGGAGTCGAAAGGACATAAGTTCAGAAACTAGAAACGAGTGTTGATAACACTATTGACCGAAAAGAATACAAATTTTGATAATTTGAGCATAGAAATCGTATGGGCAACCATAAACCGACAAAAAGAATGTCTCAAGCTGCGAATACAACGAGAAAGGAAACTCCAAAGTACAGGTGAAGACAGCTCCGTCAGATGTGTGAGCAAGTTTCACAATAATTGTAAGAAATGTGTGGTTCCCGTGTTTTGTTGGCAACGCGTATTCCAGATTCAATGATAATTGAGATATACCAATACAGTTTAATGTCAGATATTCTAGGGTTACTATTTCCACATAATTTTTTCTAAATTCCTGAGGGGAAGCTATGAGAAAAGATCTGGGTCTGGTATAGCTTCAGCCGTAATAGAAAAGAGATGAACATCTCAACACCAACGAGTATGAAGAAGATAGAAAGAAAAAGCGTGGAATAGTTCGGAGAAAAGTATAGACAAATTTTTCCAAAATGATGACGAGAAAGCATAGAAAAGTTATGAGAAAAGAGAGTCAAAGCACAAAACACACCCTTTAACGACATTATATGGAAATAATCATCCAATACTTCAAATAAAAAGTCAAAATCAAAATCGCATCATTTTCCAGGAATTATGAAAGGAAAGTAGAAAGGAATCATAAGTAGAGTTCAAGACAAAAATACCATTAATTTTAGCAAAGTTAGAAGGAAAGTGTATAAAGCAATTCTCAGAAGAGCTTCCAACGAAAATCACATTTGTTTTTATTTATTCAAAATTCGAAGGAAACACAACAAAGAAAATTTCGAGAAAATTCACACTAATTTCAACGAAATTGAAGGAAGAGGACGTACAAGAATCCCAGGGAAAAGTCTAAATGAAAATTGTTATTATAATTTTTCCAATATTAAGAAAAATAAATTCAGAGAAAAAGATCGAGACAAACATCGCACTAATTTTAATAAAATTATAAGCTAAGAGGAGAATGCGGTTTCCCGAAGAGCCTCAAACGATAAATCCCTTGCATTTTTTTTTAAATTCTAAACGTTAACGTTACACAATTCTAAGAATAAAAAAGTTACGACAAAACTCACATTACTTCCAACGAGATTGTAAGCGAAGTACAACAATTCTGGCAAAATCTCTAAACAAAAGTTGTATTTTTTCAATATCACCAAGTAAAATCATAAAATAATTCTGAGAAACTAAATACGAGCAAAAATTTTTGTCCAAGAGTTGTCCAAAATCGCTGAATCGCATATTTGGCAGCACGGGTTTCGGGTGCGGCGCGAAACATGTAGGCTGTCGGTAACTCATTTTCTATTCAAGTTGTAACAGGATATTCGTGGACCAAAATAGATCTGAAATGGTCGCAGTGGAACAGGCGTCATTTCCACCTCAAGGAATCTAATCTAACAAGATATTTGTGTTGTGTATTTCCCATTTCCGAAATGAAAACGCTGCCGTGTGTAAACGTAGTGCCCTTTATTGTGTAATTAAAAATACTGTCGCGCGGATTCCAGAGCGTGGAATAAATCGGGTGTACTACACTTTAGTAATGTGGTTACCTCACAAACATGTTTACTGCATGCTGTGTATTTTATAACTGAAACTGTTAGACAACGTTACCCTGCAGTTGACGTATTAATCAATGAAACAAATTTCCTTTTTCTTAAATGGCCTGAGCGAATTTGGAAATTTTACAAGTTGTATCCAGGAATTCCGATACCACCACAGACTGTTACAACGGGGATGGAAAACGTGACTGGATGCAGTTTTGTATTATTGCAAGCATTTCGAGAAAGTGAAAAACGCAGTTTTAACTTTAAATGCGCAAGGTTCGAACTGGATTAAAGAAAATCAAGAACGGTTTACGAATTCCTACTTACTTAAGACTACATTAACAATTTACCTCACTTTTTGCCATTAAATTTCCGTTAAATAACCGGTATATTTATGCGAGTAAAAGTTATCATAATTTCATATTAGCAATGCAAGCCCACAGTTGCTCCCTCTTGTGACGCTCATGTATTCGTTCCGTGTTAGGCATTTCTACCTACAAGATAAAAGCATAATGCTATTTCTAGAAACGCATCAAACGAAAATCACTGAAATTCTCTTCAAAATTCGAGGGATAAGTGTACCACAATTATAAGGGGAGAAAAGTCCCAGAAAAGGTCTAAATAAACGTTTTTCATTTTCCCACACTTTCAAGAAAAACAAAAGAGAGCAAAAGCAGTTCAAAAGGAAAACATGAGATAATTATCTCACTAATGTTAACGAAATTATGAAAGAAACGCATATAAAGATTATGGTACTAGCAGATTTTTAAACAGAAATTGGCTTACGAGTTTTAACAAGTCCAGAAACTTAGTAGATTATCCTCGTATGCGACGGCTAACAACGTGCTCCATTACCATTTTCTTTCTTCAAATACCTCTTCTACATGCACCGGTATCGATCCCGGGGAAACATCGCACCGTCAGAAGGGAATATAATTTTATTTTTCTGCGTGTCAGCACCTCCGAATAAAATGAAGAAAAATTCGACCGACCGGATAGGTAGGCGGCGCCACCGCTGTAAAGAAATGGGAGGTGTTTGTTATGAAAAATGATGAATAACAAGAGATGTTTTATATGCGGATGTTGAGAAAATAGGTTTAGTTGTTAGAGTATAGCATTACCGAGGTATGTAGTTCCTGAAAATATGATTGACATGAAAGAGGATCCACGATGATGTATGATTCGAAGATTGAAGACGTCCTTCAGAAGAAAATAAAACCCAAAATTAATGTCATCAAAGTTTGTATTTGGAAAAATTAGAATTTGGCCTGTCCGATTTAAATTTAGATAGTTTTGGGTAACACGATGAAAGGGATCAGGAGGAATCAGGAACTAGTTTTGTTTTTAAAAATTGAAATGACTACAAAATTTTGAAAAATCGTGCAGATCCAATAGATATCTTTTTGATTAAACCAGAAAATTATAAAATTCCTGGTCAAAATTTCCTAATCATCATTCTCATGATTATTGTTAGTATTCTTGTTGTGCTTCTTCTTTTGGAATGTTTGGGGTCCTCCGTTTCGTATCCGGTACTAAGTGCGTTTACGTGAGGATTATGGAATAAAGATCGGTCCCCATCGCCCCATGGAAATCTCTTACTCCTTATTCGCATGTATTCGTACTTGATAAACGGTTGCCTTTCGTGTTCCTTGCCTTCTTTGAGGTTTACAAACGATAAAACCCCTATCACCAATATGTTGATAAATGCCATGTATTTGAAACGTTTGTAACCTCCGTGGTGTTCTAGAGGAAAAGGAAGCATTTTTTATACGTTGATTCGTAGCGAGTTACAAGATTAATTTGATCGTACCTCCACCAGTCCATCCGGATGGACCTTGCACTCTGATGTTGGTTCCGGTTATTGAGCTGAGATGGAAAAATCTTTTCGCTAGATTAGTTAGGTGTCCCATGTTTCATTACCAAATGTAGTTAACGAACTCAAACTTTTGATTAATTTTAGATTTGACATAACATTGATAATTCTGACATATTAATTTGTATATGTGACAAGCTATTATTTGTCAGTATCCAGTGCAATGAAAAATTACCTACATACATACATATATACATAATTTGAAATTGGTGTTAGGTCTAAAGAAGAGAAAAGTGTGCAGAGCTGGTGGAATGGATTTCGGCGATGAACCAGAATGAACCTGGCTTCAGTTGCTAATAACAAGTCATGGTGATACCTTGCAAATATGATTGGAACGAAGTCCAAATTCTTAACACCAGTATTCTTATAACAATATTAATTGTTGTTTACATTATTTAGCTAACATTTAAATTGATTTTTCGAATTGTTTTACAATATTTCCAATATGTAATTAGAAAACTACTTTCAGCATTCGCAGACGCGTTTCTCGGTTATACCGCTCGTCAGTGCGACTTTGTGAGAAGTAGTTTTCATTTCTAAATAATCAGTATACCTGTATGCTAGTACGATTGATGTTTATACATATGAAAATTCAATTAGGAAATTCCCCCAATATGTACTAAATACACATTTTTGCAGCAGAATTTCTAAATTGCATTCTCATATGTTTCTTTCCCTTCTTGGCCACTTGCCACCAATATCTTTATGTAGTTCCATCTTCTGTCATTTAAATCGTCCGTGATAATTACATTTTCTTCCCCTTGAGACATTGTTTTCTGTAATTCTTCAACAATATATATTTTTCATCTTTTATGACATCGTCATTCACTCCATACCCAATTTTTATTGAGCATATTTCCTCATTTAATAGTTTAGCTTTTACTTTCATTGTTCTTTGGTTTACATATTCCTCTTTTACTACGTTTATTAATTTATCTGTATCTATTATTATTCCTAATTCTTCTGCAATTAAAATAGTTACTATCCTTTAGGTATTGTTTCATTCCCTTTCCTTTCGTTCTGTTCGTTTGATTCCCATGATTTCTATTTTATGTCCAATGATTTCCTCTATTTCTTTCTTCTTTTCTTTCAAGCATCTTACGTTCCATGTACTAATACATCTATGATTTTGTTTGATTTTTGTCTTAATTTATACATTTCTTTTCCTTTGTCTTTGTTGACTCTTTCTTGGGTTTCATCTTTCTTGGCTTTTGCTTCTCCGTTCTTTTTATTATTCCTCCCATTCCCACTCTTCTGTTTTCTCCTTTCTTAATATAGTTTTTCGTTGTTCTATTTCGCATTTTATTCTTTGCGTATCTGTTGTAGTTTCTTTTTTTTTAGTGTTTTGGATTTGTATTTGTACTATCACCATGAATCGCTCGAAAAACCTATTGTTTGCATTACGTTTCATAGTAGTAAAAGTAGAGGTAGATCGAAGATGTAGTAGTAGTAGCGAAGTTTAATGCTCATCAAGTGATATCCATTTCTGATGGTCGATTATGGTTAGCAACTGGTATATCGCTAGTTGATGGCTTTAACGAACGGTTTACACTCTTTCGTCGTTAATTGTAAATGAGAACCAAGAACTGCTACATATGACCAATCTTTGAACGTTCAGAGCAGGAAATAATCGCTACGTGTGTTCGACTATCTATTTGTTGTCTTCGGTTAGCAATCGGTCCTTGTGGATGATCGTCGATTGGAGTTGATGACTATCATCAGTTTTCTTTTTCTAACCAATCGTTGACTAGAATTGTCGTCTAACAACAGTTTCGTTCAGCTGATTATCAACTAAATTTGACGACCAATAACTGCTACATACAGCTTTTCAATAGGCTTAATCCAATCTGTACACTTTGTCTGTGATCAACTATAAATGATGACTGACAACTACTATATCTGTCCAAACTTCAACTATACTGGACAATCAATAAGTTGCTGCTTGTGGTCAATTATCGATTTGTAATCAAGAGTTAGCAATTGTTCCTTGAGGTTGATTATGGACCAGAGTTGATGGCTATACATATTTTTTTTGACCGATTGTTGACTAGAGTTGACGTCTAACAACAGTTTCGTCCTGCTGATTATTAAATAAATTCGAGGACTAACAACTGCTACATACAGCTTTTCAATAGGTTTAACTCAATCTTTACATTTTATCCGTCGTTAATTGTAAATGACAACTGACAGCTACTACAGATGTATGTCCAAATTCACCTGTATTGGACAATTAATAAATTGCTGATTGTGGTCGATTATCGATGTATAGTCAAGAGTTAGCAGAAAATAAAAAATACATTGATGGAAGTATTGTCCATCGCTTTCTACTACTTCTGACCATCTTTCGGGTAGGGTACGAATGCCGTGTCGCAAGAACGCCTCGTCTTTAGATGCAATCAACCAATCGACCCATTTTTGACAATTCTCGTAAGAAGTGAACTTCTGCTCAGACTGGCTATGAGCCATCCAACGGAACAAATGGTAATCGGAAGGAGCGATGTCTGGAGAATACGGCGGATGGGGTAGGACTTCCCGTTTAAGTGTTTCCTGATATGTTTGTACCGGTTTTGCGACGTGCGGACGAGCATTGTCGTGCAGCAAAATGACTTTATCGTGTCTTTCGGAGTATTCCGGCCGTTTTTTCAATGCACGGCTCAAGCGCATCAATTGCAGTCTGTAGCGATCCCCAGTTATGGTTTCATTCGGTTTCAGCAGTTCATAATAAATCACATCCCTCTGATCCCACCAAATACAAAGCAGGTTTTGCCACTGATATTGATGGATATTGACCGAGCTTAACCCATGACTTTCTGCGCTTCGGATTGTCGTAATGGATCCATTTTTCATCATCAGTGAGAATTCGATGCCAAAAAGCCTTTCCTTTTACATTTACATGTCAAAAGACGCTTCTCGATGTTCCTTGGTTTCAATTTATGTGGGACCCAACGTATTTCCTTCTGGATTATACCCAAAAGTTTAAGACGTTTTTCTACCGTTGATAAGTCAACTCCCAATGATGTAGACAATTGTTGAACTGTTTTAGGTGAGTCTTCATTGAGCAATACCTCCAACTCATTATCTTCATATTTTTCGGCCATTTTTCGTGTAGCCAATTATCGATTAAATTCGCCAACTGTCTTTAACTCACACTTTACACTTTGTTCTTTGCTGACTACAATGATTGTTATATAGCCAAAATTCGAATATACTAAAGTCAATAATTACTACATTCATTTAGTCAGCGTTAGTATAATTTCTAATCTTTGAATTGAACTTTAGATTTCTCCAATTTTACCAAAGTTCTTGGCGAGATTTACCAACTGATTTACCGAATACGGAAGGTTATCATGTAGATAATATTTAAAAATACGGTGGAGATTCTGTCAGCTTTGTTCCATGATAAAAAGAAATCAGTTTTGTGCAATATCCATTATTAAATTAATTAATACGGCGCAGTACTACCTATTAGGAAAATAAACCAGTTCAGAACGCCATTCACCAATAAGCACGGTAGAATACATTATACAGCGGCACGTTCAACGAAAAACCTAACCGGCAAACAAACAAACCACATCAGAAAAAATATATTTTCGAGAGAGCAGAATATTCGGACCATGAGTATATTTTCCCCAGTTTCTTTGATCTTCAATTATCGCGTATCGCAGCTTGTGTTTTTTAGACAGAAAGAAGAGGCGGAATAAAACCAGAGGACGTTTTTGACAACATCGATAAAGCGACCTCCAAACAAACCTCTTTTTGGTTTCCCTTTGTTTTTCCGAAACACAAATTACGTAAACGGTGTTATACTATCAACCTTTGTTTTATCCTCGTTTTATTCAGAGGAGAACTTAGAAAAATACTACTTCAATCTACCGTCTTACAAACCAACGTTTCGTCTAGACTCCCATATTGACCATGGGGATGATCTCTCATTTCAGCGAAGTCGCAATTACAGGGCGGGTCTGTTTGGAGAACTTGAAAAAACGAACGTGGAAAGGAAAACGACCGAATGTGTGCTTAGTCGGTCATCGGACCCCGATCCATTTCAATCTTTTATTTAGGGGCGCGTCGGGGTAGATAAACATTGCGCGAGTCGGCATCGTTGCCTTCTCGAGTAATTTACGAAGGACCGAGAACGTGTCGGCTCCAAATGTGCCCCTAAGAAGTAAATAGATCCGACGGGAAAAGCTTTCTAAAGTTTAATGAATGTTTTCAATGAGGAAGCTATTACGTTATGCCCGCTAGCTGGAAATGGTTTTATCCATACGGCCTTGTATCTACGGAAATTGCGTAAATTTTGTCTGGAAAGTTCTGAAATTTCTGGATGATACTTAGCGCTGTAAAAGCAAAGGTTACAGACGTCGGCAGGTACTAATTCATTCATGCCGGAAGTATGTACATATCTCTAACACGAAAATATTTGCAATGGTTTAAATGCAGGGAAATAATTTCTTGTCAACATTCGAAAGTGCTCGGATTTGATCCAAAGTTCACCTTTGAGCATTTTCGAGAACGTAAAATCTAATTCTAATATGCACAAACTAACGTAACGGGATAAATTTAATCGAAATTCACTGGTAATTCCAGAACAAGGACGGATTTATAGCTCAAAGTGTTGATTTCGTTGGTAATTGCGACTTTTACTGACATCGAATTGTTTAATTATTGGTACTTCAATCGACCTCGTCCAAAAAGAAGATATATATATATATTAGTCAATTATGAAGTTTTCGTTAGAAATCGAAATCAAACTTATTCATCATTAGAGTTAGCCTACACGCGACGAATACATGAACGTAACAAAAGCGAGCAACTGTGGGCATAGACCCTACCTACAGTTTTTTGTTACCAGCACTACCTACAGTTACCTGTACCAAAATACCTTCCGACCAACAGCGACACCTGCAGACACTACCTACGGCTACCTGTTTACCAGCACTACTTAGGTATTTGTTTTACCGACCAAAAACAAGGGATTGGTGCGAATTTTGAATTCCCAAGGGCGTTGTCGCGAATTTTGAGCCCTCCAAACCAGGATTGCGACTACCTTACAAACATGCGTGCTCAGGCTGTTGACTATCTTCCAGTATACATGCTCGGGGTGTTGACTACCTTCTGAGCGGCGGTTGGCGAACTGGTCATCTCTCTCTACTTACGTGACTTCGAGCTATTGATGGTTCCCATGAAAGAGAGATGTCCTGCAAACTCAATGCAATCGAAGATATTTGCGCAGCGTTGTGCTATATGTAGTACGTTTGTTGTAACTTGGAAATCATTAAACTGTTCTTGAATATCCTTAATCGCATTTGCATCTTGGAGGTTTAAAGCTAAAAGGTGTTTTCATTTTGTTGACATGTTTGCTATAATACAAAGCTGCATTAAGTCACGTTCCCCATCTTCTTATAACTGGTTATGGTGGTATCGGAATTCCTGGACGTAACTTATAAGATTCCCGAATTCGCTTACGAGATTTCACAACAACGGTTTTTCTCTTATTGATTAATGTGTCAACTGCAGGGCAAGCATGTTATATGGAGGGGATTAGGAAAACGTGTTTTCAGTGCCCTTCTGGCGTTTAATATACATAGATAGAGCTCCATCCGTTAGTAACATAGCTACAGTCTGACAAATATCTCGCGACAATGGTGAACCACCCTGCGCATTACGTACTACACGATATTTTCCCTTCCTCTGCGTAACAACTGAACACCGCTCCTTTTGCTAATGTACAATTTTCACGAGATATTGACCAAACTGTATTTGTTTGGGTGTAGGATGGCTATGAAACGGAACTACAGTTTGTGTAATAACTTTAGTAAATTTTAGGAGTGTATAAAAACTATGAAACGTGCGGCACATAAAATCCATTTTCAATATTCGTAGCAAAATATGAAGCATGGTATTTTTTTTTTGCCTCCGTTGTTTCATCCATTGTGAACCATAGTATTTTATTGTTTTAGTTCAGACTTCGTTTTATCTGTACTTTTTAAATTGTTAAAAACTTATATCGTAGGATGCTTCGAGTTGGTAACTTGCAAGCAGGTACTTCGTACGTCTTCCAAAACACTTTAAAATGTTTGTAGTCAACTGCTTGTTGCGAATTATTAGACACGTTTAAAAAGAAAAATAAGTCGTATAAAAACATCGAATAGGGTAAACTGCCTTCCTTCTTTTGTCTACATTTTAAACTGTTTTTATGAGCACGCCATTTAGCTACATGATTACTGCACAGTTCTACATTACAAAGAATACCGTGTACACCTAATTTGCTGTACATACACTTCAACTCCGGGAAGTAAGTGCACAATAAACGTTTTTACGCGTTATCGATAATTTTACAAAATACACAACCCAAATTTCCTGTTACGAATAGAATAGAAAGTGACGCGCCGACAGCATATGTTTTTCGCGCCGCCACCCGAAACTCCTACGGACGTGTGACATTGAATTGAAGCGATTTTTACCAAACTACTCATCAGCGAGGCGCATTTGTGCCTATTTAATGATCAGTAGATGGATTGTGGTTATACCGGCACCTCTACCAAATTTTGAATTTCAATAATTTTGAAAATAATTAAACGTTATGCTTGTGTTATTATTTTTGATCTCTATATTGTGAATCTTTGCGTGAATTTGCTCAATTGATAGTGAACTATCATCACATATTTCTTAGTCTCTTATCCATTGCGAAATTATCAATTTGTTGAAATGCACATCGATAGAATTCGGAATCTATCAAAACACCACAGCAAAACATAACCTACCTGAATGATGTATATCCTTCCATCTAAACAAGCATCAATCGTTGTCGAATATAAGAGATCGCATCTTACAAAACTCCGTGCCCTGTTTTTGCGCCTTGTCTGTTTCTTTAACGTATTGTGAGGATCTCTTAACGTAAATTGAATGAGGTAGATATCGAATGTCTTTCTTGGTTTTGTATATCGGGCTGAACGGTAGCTCCTTGGAGTAAGGGTTCAGCGTAATTGAAACGGATGAATTCGAGGGAATACGATCCGTCTTCCTTTTGAAGTGATTTCTTCTACTTTTGGAAATTTCGAAACGAACCACTTAGGATAATGTTAGGATCTTTCTTTTTATATAGTAAAAAATCCAAGGGCCAGAAAGAAATTTCTTTCTATAATTTCGATATTTCCTTTTCAGCAAATATACGCACTAGAACTGTTCTCTTTCCGCTGGGCCTATGAAAGTAATGCACGATATATTGACGGAACTTATTTGTTCATTTATTACTTTTCCAAAATGTTTCCGTTTGCAATAAATGCATTTTTCATTCGTAAAAACTGATCTTTAAACGATTTCTGCTAATCTTTCCACATTACGTGCGTTCATACGCTTTCAGCCGATGTAAAATGTGAACCCCACAACTTATACTTACATATATACTTTTACACGTGGAAACGAAGAGGAATCATTGGTTGTCAGGTCTGGACTATATGGCAAATAACTCATTATTTCAATGTTTTGGGCATTCAAATACTTAATCGTGCGAGCAGTGTTGCGAACTCGAACGGTATCAAAATATCGCTCTTTGCAAACATTTGGAGGCAAAGAAACTGTACTAAACCATTGCTACAGTGGAAACATGTCCAGTTATTCTAAAAATATGATGACTATGTTTTTGTTTCGGCTCTTTCACGAATGATCATTGGGGCAGAACTAAACTGTTGAGTATTTGTTTGGCATAGAAGCCCAAAAGCTGTCATTCAATCTTTCAATGGTCGAGGTCATCTTTTGTTATATGGGTGCTCGCTGCGAACTGTGAGTATGTATATCTGAAAAGTGAACTCACTTTGTTTTGAGCCTTTCGACTCTCAAAACTCCTATGACTATCGTTGCCACTTTTGAGTAGAGAAAATAGGGCCTAAAAGCCGTATCACACTAACGGTTGCCGGTTGCCGTTGAGCAGCGGAGCAATGGGAGCTTAGCAGGCGTCGGTTGACAGCCCGGTTGCCAGTTTAGCCGTGCGTCTATCTTCAACCGGCAGGGCCACAACCGTAGCCAATAGCGAGCTGCGTAGAGAGATCACGTGATCAAGTGTATGTAAATAATATTGCATGTGCTTTTTCTGACGTTTTGAACACGTTTTAAATCTTTTTCCTTCAACCGGCGCCTGCTGAGCTCTCATTGGTCCGTTGCTCAACGGCAACCGGCAACCGTTAGTGTGATACGGTCTTTAGAGTCGTTCAGGCACTGTCACTATCTGTTGAATGCTGACTTCTTACCACCGGCGGTTCGAGCATGTAGGTGAACCAAACTCAAAAATAATAGAAGAAAAAAATATAGCGTTCTAAAATGTAGATAGACATTTCATAAAAAACTTTTGTATTGAACATAATTTCCTAAAATGAATATTAACGACAATAAATCGCCGTCTCCATACTTTTAAGTAACCCTGTGTATATATTTATAAGCTTTTTGCAAGCCTTTTAGGCCCAGAGCTTTATTACACTTTTTCATTTTTTCTGTTCGTAACCTTCATTTTCTAGTCCGCTATTCCCTTATCCTCTAGGTCCTCTAGCACGCCACTCGCCATCTTCTCCTCAGTCTTCCTCTCCTTTTTTTGTATCCTGGTGTTTTCCATGCTATCTTCCTAACCGTTCTATTTTCGTCCATTCTCTCCATGTGACCCAGCCACTGAAGTCTTCTTGCATTGATGATCAAATCTATCTGTTGTTTTTTTAGGCCTCATAGACCGCCGTATAATGCCGTCGGTCTTATTACGGTTTCGTATAGCCTAAATTTCGTGATCCTCAACATCTGTTTTGCTCTTAGTAGGTAATTCATGATTCCAGCAATTCTATTGGCTTTACTCAGTCTAGCCTCAATTTCCTCGCACGTGTTCGTTAACCGTACTCCTAAGTAAACAAACTGCTCCATCTCCTCAAAATTCGCCTCGTCCAAATTGATGATATGATTGATAATATTTTTTATTCAACTCCATAATTTCTTATATTATGGATCACTAGAAACTCATATAATTTAAAACTATTGAAATATACAGTGCGCGCCTAAAATATGGAATAAATTCAGTGCAAGCAAAGAAATCGTTGGACAAGTCGATTTTATTTGATAAAAATACAAATTTTTGCATGACAGACGATTTTGAACCATCAGTTGTTTTTGAGTAAGAATTTCATAAATTTTTTCCCCAATTTTTTTGGAGGTCTTTTCACATACATGAGAAATTCTTGCAGGCTCGGCGAAAAGACAACATTCCCCACGTACCAAGCTTTATTGCGTAATCTCAAATTCAATCGTAAAAATACACCCCCTTTCTTTTTTACCTTTACTATGCAACTCGCAATCAGAAAGTATTAAAGTACATCGTTTGTCGACACGCGAAAGGAAATATTGATTTTCGACGTATATATACGTCGACTTCGGGGTATAGAACGTACGCGTAAAATCTCCAACAAGCCATTTTAATACCGATCCGGGTATTCGCGATCCGGAGGACGTCCGAGTAATTTGAAATATAATGCGAATCGAAAGTTTGAATGAAGTTTTTCCATCCCGAAATAGAACCTCGGTACTGTTGAGAAAATGCGGGAAACGCTTTTAGGCGTTCTTTTGTTAGACGACGATACCGTCGATGGAGATGGGTTATATTCAGTCGCGAGTTAAACTCATCACGAGTAGCAAATTACGTCGGCTCAAGTTCTTTGAGGATGTTTTAAACAGAAATAATAGAGATGAGAGTGAGCTGTACGAGAATATAAGATAATTTGAACTTTTCCTTGTTATTTTCTTCCTTACAGCGCGACGACTTACTATTTACCTCCACTTTATCTCATCTCATCCGATTATGGTTTTCATATTTGGCAAGCGATTTAGAGTTAGTGTTTCCTAAAAAAATATGTGTGCAGTTCACACGCGATAGAAGTGAAACCTTCAGAAAAGCAGTTTGCAAGAGAATGAGACGAATGCAGTATCAGGAGTGGGATAATTATGGGGTTTATTTATTATAATATTGGCTTCATAATACGCAGGCGCACACACAGGTACTAACGCACGTTCGACCATACACACAGAACGCTTTGACCAAAGCAAGTAGTAAGATAACAGTTTCGACCGTTATTGCTATTTTGAAATAATGATTGCAAAATAACAAGTTATCGTTATTTCATATTCAACAGTTCTACACGATAACAACATTGTCGTTTCTGAAGATTAATTCATATCATAGGCTGAGTTTTATTTTTATTTATTTATATTAGAATTATGTTATTTTGTTCCATATTATACAACGGTTTTTTTCTCTAATTTTTATAAATAATTTTTTATGCAACGTTGTTCTTTTCTTTTATTTTACATTTGATAATTTCAATGCATACAATTATTTAGAAAATATTTCAGACAGTCGTAACGTAAGCAAGTATTGGGCATTAAAATATAGGTACTGTACTCACTATACGACGCCTTTTCTCTCGGTTCGGCTCGGCAATGCGCAGGCGCACACAAGCACGCATATAGACAACGCGTTGTAGACAAGAGTGGGGAGGCTATTCTATCTGATTCCCTCGCAGGATAAATCCCATAGATGTAATGTTTGTTTCTTTTTAGTGTCCCTTTTTCGTTTCATCGAGTTTCAAATCACTCACAACGGTGCTAAAGAAGTTTTCACTTCAAAAAACTAACTAGATGCTTTCGTTCTTATCGAGGAAGGAAAGGCGTTGAAATGAATTGGTGGTGAAGTTTCGTTTCCCTTTTAGTCTTGATTGTATTGAAGCAGGAATAAACAAAAGGAGATTTTCACACAATTATCAAAACAGTCTGCGTTTATCTATTTTCACGAACTCACAAACTTTTTATTTCAAACTTTATAACGTGAACATGAACGAGTATGAAAAAGTACTACGTTAAATTTAGTTCTTCGAAAATGCAATTTCATTATCAGCCACTCCAGACGTATCTACGCAAAGTAGGTGATGTCCTAGGCCGATAATCGATTTCTGATCATCTATAGCACTTCTACTAAGACCCAATTAACAGGCGAACTCATTCCGTCCGTAAACTTGTTTTTAATTGCGAACGTGTTTACGGCTTTCGCACGTCCTGGCCCTGTCGTCCTTAATAACTTCGATGCAACGTCCTAATTTTACCCTAAGTGGAGGGTGTCGGCGCTGCCGCTCTTTGCCAAGAAGACGTAGCCGTTATTGATTACAAACTCGCTTCGACGCCTCCGAATAATGCATAAGCAATGAGAGTGCCCTGTAATAATGTTGAAGATAAATACGCATTACCGAGTAGTAGATTGTCTTGTATATACATTCATACATATGTAATAAGCTCGTGAAATATATCGAGTGAATTTCCTTCAATTTCTGTATAATTGACGCGATTATGATACCGTTGTTTTCAAGGACTTGGACCAAGTTATTGTTTGATTGGGGAATGAGGTAATATTATTAAAGACAAAACGTGAAGAAAACAAAAGAGAGGTGTCGACAAGAGCGAAGCTCTTTACGCATTTGATGTTTATTTGAATAACAGGTAAAATTCTATAATTGAATAGACAATGTATAAAGAAAAGTGTTTCATTTCGAAAGCGATGGTAAATAAGTTGAAGTTGAATTTGAAGTAAATTCGAGTCCGAGTAATAAGAGCGCCATCTGATGGGGGAGACGCAAACGTATGAGTATGTGCGAGCGAGAAAGGACTAATGAAATACGAAGGATAGAAGAAAAGCGTGTATCTGACGATTTCAAGCGTCTCACTTTTTCCCAGTTAACTCAGAAGCGCAGAACCTCCCTAAAAGAGCATCGCTCTGAAAAGATTTTATGAACGGCTAAAAACAATTTCCATTTTCACGGTTGCGATACACTTCGACATATTTTTTTGAATTTAATTAAAATTTCTTTTTAAATACCCTCTCTTCTACCACTTTCAGGTCAATCAAACAATAAATCGGGAGTTAATAGTAATATTCCTATGAAAATCTCCTGAGATACACGCTAATTGTCGAATAAGACTCTTTGAATTAAGAATCTAAACTCCGGTGGTGTCCTTAACATCTTATTTTGAAAATTTTATCAGCTTCTGATTAAAACTCTATCGACTGTACGATCGTCTTCACTCGGCCACGTCAGGCTCGGCTTCGACTATTTTCAACAACATTTAATATCAACATTATTTTATTTAATTAAGATTTCCTTTTACATATCCTCTTCTCCCACTTTCAGGTTATCGTTTGATTTACTGTAGTGAATGATTCCCTGTCTTAGGACCGGTCAATGTTTTCCCTAATTTAGTTCAGAGAAAAGACGAAATTATGCTCAAAAAATACATAATTTTACCTGAGGTGGTATTGGAGAAATGTGTACAGCTAGCCAGTTGTCTTTTAGGAAATCCGGAAAGAATTTCGTAAAGTTTTTGATTTATATTATTATATTATTATATATATTTTGAAGAATTTATTTAAATCCCTTTTAATAAGGTACTAGATTTCTGAGAAAAGCTCTAGCCCAAAAGTTACGCAATAAGTGTACAACCAAAATGCACCAAATTCTCAAATAAACACACTGTTGCTGTAGAAACGTTCGAATAATCCCTCTATCTTCAAATTTTGATTCACGAAGCTAATTCATTGGCGAGGGATACGTCGTAGCGGGAGGAAAAAGGTGTGATAGGGGTCGGAATTTACCTGCGAATTGCGATACTAATCGAATTCCTACGGGAAGCCGGACAATGTGTACAAAAGAAAGAAACCATGGTGAAGGTGGGTAGATAAGAGGTCATAATTTATGTGTGAAACCTGAAAGATTAAAGTTTGCAACACTAAAGCAATTATGTACTAAATTTAATATATGCGTATTAGATGCCAATATACAGCAGGTTTTTAAAAGAAAATATCGAAAAGGCGAATGTTAGTTTGAAAACGTAACATATTTACGCTATTTACGTCATGCATCTTATTTTTGATTGTCGGAAACAAGAGGAAATTACTTGGTGCTAAACTAAGCGAATACGGGGAATGTGACATTGATTTCACATCTTTACTGACTAAGGAATCGATAGCCTCCAATGTTGGTTGCGCATTTGTATTATCATGGTGAAGAAAGATGTGATGATTTCGAATGTTTTTGTCTGATTTCATCGATAACTTCCGGTAAACAAATTGCTGCATTCTCTAGGGTAGGGTAACAAAAACGTCGATCGCGAAGCGATTTTTGATAGGAGACGATTTCAACATGCAAAATATGTTTAAAATATTGGGCACCAAAGTGAGTGTGCTAAATGACAAGATTCTTGTAAGGAGATGACGACACATTTTTAAGAAAAATGTTGATCCTAGATATATAGAAGTTGGTCATCCTTGCTCTAGAGTTACGGTCGCTACGTACCCAGAAATAGAGGAGAAACAAGGATTCATTTGTTTTGCAACACTGCGTGAGTGAACAACTTTTCTCGGCTTCGACTCGTCTTCAAAAACCCAAAACACTATATTGCTGTTTGGTTTTTGGCTCGTACGGGTAGATCCAAGTTTCCTCACCAAATTTGATTGGGCTGGGCTGAAGTTCTTCAGCATATCTTTGCACAACTTCGCACGATTCTCTTTTTCTGTCCCAGTAAAATTGTGTAAGATCGAGTAAGTGTAAAGCTTCTATATATTTAAATGATGATACAAAATAATATGTATTGCTTTCAAGTCAATGACCAAACTGGCTTGTATTTCGCGATTTCGCTCGATCACTTCACGCACAGAATCAACGTTACTGGCAACAACTGATGTGAGTGGAATATCTTCACGAAATTCATAATAGAGAAAAAGAGGTCCATGCTGGAACTCAGAGACACGTTTATAAATGGTCCTATTTGACGGTATTTCCTCGTCAAAAGCCGCACTCGCCGTCGTTCGAAGCATGGTTTGCGTGCTAGATTGCTTATAGAAAATCCTAAAGGATCATTGCCCGAAAATGTCCACGCGATAGTTCCATTTCTTTTGTTTTAAATGCTATGCAAACAGAATTGGTCAGCTTGGGTAGGAAATGTCAAATTCTTTACTTCTAGCGGGATACGGATACCTGCGGAAAGTACCCGATTGCAGAAACATTTCGAGCAGACCTCGTAGGTACAAGAAGAAATGTTATAACAAGGAAATATTTCGATCCTTTGAAGTGAAACCTGCATCTTCCCGTCAGTGTAAATCGAGAATTACACGCCAAATGAGTGACGGCAAAACCGAGAGTGGGGAGGGGAGGGGATGAAAAATGACTTCGTAACCTGTATTGCCATTGGCCAAAGCGTCCTGTTTTATTTGGTTGTATTGATCGTCCTCTTTTTTGTTTGCTCGATCGTTGCTTCGTTTCAATATTTGATTATATTCGTTGTCGTTTTTTCGTTTCACCATGTATTATATACACACCCCAATTATTTCTCTTTTGTTTGGAATCGTGTACATGAAACGATACTCGGGTAAATTTTTTCGCATTCCAATTCGATATTAACAAATCACAATCCATATCCAACGTGATAATCACGATACACGTCCCATTGGCATTGGAATTATTCAAATCCCATTTAACATTCGACATACGTTCACGCTTTCCGAGCTAATGGACGCGATGTTGCACGATAGAGTAGTAGAAGCGGCGATCCATTAACAATAATAGTCCGACGAGGCAGCAAGCTTTGATACATCATCATCGCTCATAGGCCGCACACGCTGCTGCGACGACAACAAACGACACCGAGAAATAATGGAACATCCGGGGCTTTTCTCTGTCGTCGCCGACGGCACAATATCCGAAATAATGCGGAGGGATTCGAGTCGAATAAACTTGAAGCCTGACGGTGCGATATCTTAGCTCCCAGTGTACAGTAAACGTTCTTTGAAAGTACACAAGGGGATTTACAATTTAATTCGATCTAACAAGGGGACATCGCGTAATGTCCATCACGGATTTTGATCCTATTACATGTGAGTGTTCTTTGAGACCTCACGAAAAAACCTCCCAGCGTTTATCCGATTAAATTCCGAAGAATGAAGTGCGCACGCCACACGAGTAAGTACCGAATTGCGTAAATAGAGTTGCTGAAGCCGCAATAGACGAACGGACAAAGTGATCGATTGGAACGTTGGAGGTTCCGGTTTCGATTCTCATTGACTTCATTTTCTTTTTCTCATTGCAAAACATCAGTGGTATTGAATTCAATAATTAAAAACAATCGAAAACAATTTTTACTTCGCTTCATCAACTTTCATTCAAGGATAGAAAGGCTCATCTTTATCCCAAACATCATGTTTCCAAAGAGTCGACGCAAACTTATACTTAAATTGTTTTTGACTATTGAATTCGAACCAATGATGTTTGTTATGAGGGAAACATTCTTTTTTTTGCCTTTCTATCCTTGAAAGAAAGTTTATATAATGACGCAAAAATTGTTTTCGATTACTTTTAATTATTGAATTCAACACCACTGATCAAAAAGAATCGAAACTAGAACCTCCACCGTTCCAGTACGTCACCTTGTCCGTTCGGCCATCGCGGCCTATGCAACTCTAGTCACGCGATTCGCTACTTACTCGTGTGGTTTGTACACTTCATTCTCCGGAATTTAATATCTCCAAAACGAAGCACCAATCGGATGAACGCTCGGAGGTTTTTTTTCGTGAGATCTCAAAGATCACTCACACGTAATAGGTTCGAAATTCGTGATGGATATTACGTGGTATCCCCTTGTAAGATACAAATTTCAAGATCTCACGAAAAACTAGACGACGTTTTTTCCCATTTTGTATGCAGTTAAGCCCGAATGTTTATGGCACTTAAATCTTCCTCCACATCGTTAACCTTTACGGGGTGAATTTCGTACGTACATGCATATCGTAGGATTCACGTATGTAGGAAGTACGGGCTGGATATCCTGGCGGGGATATCATTTTACGAGCGCGCTGTGTTATTCCGAGGGGGTTATTACTACATATAATGTTTGCCGGTGCGTCCCGTTAACGTTATACTTGCGCCCGAGATTCTAGTGGAGCGACGACAAGGGTGAAAATTACATCGTACCCCGTGATACACGAAACATATTACGATTTTATTGATGTGCGCACACGGATAGTAAAACGTCGTAGTATGTTAGGTAGGTAAACAGTTTCATACATACAGTTTGTTCATCAAGAAAATAATAAAGGAATACGGAATACAGTCTCTAACCAAATTACTTGGAACACGCAGTATCTGATAATTTTTCATAAAAAAACAAACAATTACACTTACCAGCTCTGTTAGGAAATTAATGAGACTGATTTGTTATTTACCAAAATTTTATGTTCTTTTTTTTTTCAAATAACAATATTATTCCCTTCAAAGTAGGTCCGCAGTCGGTATTCCCAGTATTGGTAGCAGCGCTGGAAGGCTTCAGCCGATATGGCCTTTTGCATGTCCGTCACATATTCTTGAACGTCCTCCAAAGTCCCAAAATGACGTCCTTTTAAGACACTTTTAGTACTTTATGGCTGAGGAACCACAGAGATGCCTTTTGATGTCAAAAACTCAGTGATGGAGATGACCGTGTGACATGAGGCGTTGTTATGATAGAACATCCACTTGTCTGCAATGCCTGGCCTACCCTTTTTGAACCTTTCCAGGACACCCTTGTAAAGAACTTGCTCGACAGTTTGCCATGGAGGTACAAATTCTTTGTGATCCGTACCCCTACTGTCAAAGAAGCTAATTAGCATTGATTTGATCTTTGATTTGCTCATTCAAGCTTTCTTTGATCGCCGAGAATTCTCACTGTACCACTCCTGGCTCTGCCGCTTTGCCTCAGGGTCGTATTAAAAAATCCAGGTTTCATCACCTATGGTCACATGAGTGAAGACATCTGGGTGGGTCTTTGGCAATTCTTTCAAGAAGATCACGGCACTGTTTTGCACGTCTTTCTGCTCAATTGTGAGATTTTTAGGCACAATTTGGGCTCAGACCTTTCGCGTGTGCAAATCTTCAGTTAATATTTGATGAACGGTGCAACTGTTCAATTGTAACTGGTTACTTATCATCCTTATTGTTAAACGACGGTCTGACCTCACAAAACCCCTCACGCGTGCGATGTTTTCATTAGTTTTTGAAGTTGAAGGCCTCTCTGAGAGGGGTTCGTCTTCCATCAGTTCTCGCCCATCCAAAAAATGATTTGTGCCAGCGAAAAGCTTATGCTCTTGATAAGCAATGTTCCCCATAGGCTTGCTTCAACTTTTCTAAAGTTACATTCGCGCGTTCCCCAAGTTTGACACAAAAGTTAATGGCATAACGTTGCTCCAAATTTCGCAGTTCTATTCTGTGTGACACACAACAAAAACACACTAAGAGATAGCACCCTCAAAAATCACGTGGTGACAGTAGGAAGTTCAAACTCGGTCTGAGCGCCTGGAGCGAACTGTGTAACTACGGCGTTGTCAGCTCACTCGTAATGGTGCCACTCTAATTATATTTCTAACACACCTCGTATGTCTTATATTTTCTATTTATAAATAATAAGACGCCAATATTAAATCAATGGTCCATGTCTTTTTATAACATCGTTAATTTGGTAAACGGTAAACGTAATTGTTGTCTTTATGTCACTATCGTTTTTTCCATACATTCCTTGTATTATTTTTTAATATTTCCTTCGTAAGATTCTATCTTTAGTATACCTTACTTTTAAACCGGTCCATACGGTTTTCGATGTGGTTAAAGTCTGCCGAATTTCCGCGCCTATTTAAGAAAAGTGTAAGGTTCGCTTCGAAGAAGTCCTTAACGTTTTTACCATATGACATAAGGCATTGTCCTGCATAAATATACGACTTCCTAGCTTAAAGTATGGCGATAACACGTTTACCAAGACACTTATATACTGCTCTTCTATAAAATGTAAACCGAACTTGCAGTGAGCATTTTACAGTTCGCACAACCATTGACCCTGTGAGACGTTAGCCAAGTCGTCTGCGGGCAAATTACGATTGCTGTTCTGAACGAATTCTCGTTATTAAAGAAACCTACTAAATGATGCTAACATTAATTTAATAAAGGTCATTTCTATTGAGTTATATAGTACCTCTTTTCAATCCTCCCTGAGAAACGTTGGTATTCTATAGCGAAATTAAGGCCAGCAAATTTCATCTTCGTTAATGGATGCGGCTTTTTAGCAAATCTCCGCCCCATTAAGCAATTTTCGTACAGTCGATACTTGAAAGTTCTACGTGACACTTGTATGGCTTCTTCTTTTAAGAATGGTTTTTACTGCAACAAATCCATTACTTCTAGCCTTATTGGTAAGGCGGTCAAATCTCTGATTTTATTCTCATTCGTCCACATTTTCCTCCCCTTTGTGTGGAGGTGCAGGCTCCTTCATTTAGTTTTTTCAGCAAGCGAGCTACAGAGTTAGGAGCTATTTTGTATAATTTTATCATTTCCCGTTGTGAATGTTTGACTTGTTTGACCGACATTGGGAGAACTTGCATAACAACTCTTTGTTCTTGGGTTAAATCTTTACCGGGAATTTTCTATTAATAAACCGAAATACCTCAAATTTTTGCTGATGATAAATAATCACATTAAGCGGATAGAAATAGAATAGCAATTTTACTTTTACTATGTCGAAGTATTAGCACAAAAGAATAAACAATACTGCACAATCTAGTTTTTATGCGATTATAACGAACTTAAACAAAAATATCGTCAGGTTCTCTAACCTATTAACTTGCCAAATGTTGCACACACAAGAAAAATCTCTATCCTTCTAAATATTATTTCCGGTGTACTTTATTTTCTTGGTATAATAATATAATTCCTTGATAAATGGTTGTGATCAAAACTTAAAAACTTAAAAATATCTTTCTGATTAATGAGGTGTTCCAAGCAACTCGGCCAAGGACTGTAAATATTACGAATTGAGCAATAGTCGGAAAAGTTTTCGACTATTCTTCATCTCCTTAATCTAGATCTGAGACTCGGTGCAACTTGGTTTTCTGAGGACTTTGCTGACTAGTGTTTCCGTCATCGTATCAGAGATGTTCCTTGAGGTCTGTGGGTGCATCCCTGGTAATTTGAAAAGTTTGTTGTGGCCCTTCCATATTGTTCTTAGAACTTTATTTTGCTTCCTAGACTGGTTTATTCTACTAACTTTTTCTTCAACAAGTTTTGACATTTGTTCAAAATATAAGATTTCTCTTTTTGCAAATGGATGAGTCTAGAACTTTGATCTACGTGTGTCGCTTTGCACCAGATCCCGAAGATGTTATTGACTTTAAGCTTTGTCTATTAACCACCCAAGTAGACGAAAGATAATAACATAAACAAAAATTCATAATCACAGCTAATCATCCGACTTAACATACAAGAAGCAAGGAGATCCAGGCATGAAATGAACGCGATAAAATTGTAAAATAGAGAATTGAGGATAAAGTAACAGCAATTAGTATGTTTTGCACGCGAAGGTTTTTTGCGTTTTCAATTTCCTGCAATTAATTTACATCCGTAAATGATCAAAAACGGATGTTGTCGCGAGGCAATCTCTACATACATAGGTAAACCTCGTGCCAAAGCACGTCACATTCTGCGTATAAAATAGTTATATCAAACGGAAACCGAAAGAGATACAAAGCTGTTAATATTGTAATTGCAATTACCGCTTGTGAATAATAATCGCGTCCGTATGTCATATGCAAGTGTCAATAACAATCTTATTGTTATAATTCGTAAACCTTTTAATTTAATATATTGCACACATTCCATTAAATAAATTGTATTAGAAGGTGTTTATTTATCAGAGGCGACAGTCAAAAATCAATAACTAGAATTCTATATCGGGAAGTGATACGAAATCTAATAGGTGGCGTTTGAAAGAACTTAACTACAATTAGTTTTCATAATTTGAAGGATTACATGCTATGATTACGATTTAATTTTATTGGTGGCTCTCACGAATGTAGGTTAGGTGTGTGTATAATCGTTACCAATGGCAATGCCTAACGAAAGAACTCGATAATGAACGTGTAGGAATTTTCAAAATCCTTCTAGTTAGGGAAAATGTCGAAAGAATCATCAATATGGGTTCTGTGGAGCTATATCTGAAATCGTCGCGGGAGTTTCAAATAGTCTGATGAGTCAGAAAATTATTCCAGGCGAACAGTAATGCGATTTAATGTTGTAATTATTTAATATTGTGTTTTCTACTGTAATGTAAAATTTTATTTGGAAACATTTACCACTGGAACGGATTCATATAAGATGTTTGTTCTTAAGTGAGCGGCTTGAGAGTTCATAGTCAACAGATGGCACCACTATCGGATAACGGCACTAATTTGTAGGATGCAAAACTGGAAAATGAAGCATTCTTTTTAATAAAATCATTAACAAACCGAAAGTGGAAGAAATGAACTGGGGTACGGTTATATTATCAATCTCAGATATGTCCTATACTCTGAGGAAACTTGTTCCAAACATTGCAAATTTTAAAAAAAAGTGATAAAATCGAACAAAATATATGTTGTATAACCTTGCTGCGATATTGTACATGTGAAATTTGTAAAAATATGAACAATTCGGTATGTATAAAGAATAATTTGTATCTGCAAAGTGAACGTATGACAGGCAGTTGATTTCGAGTCCTCAAAATCCTGGTAAAAGTGTAGCCATTGTCCGATAGAGGGCAAAATATATTATTCTAAAAATAAACGTCAACCAAAATACTTCAACTTTTGATGCAGGGGAATTTCCTCATATAAATATAAAGAGCTATAATGCGCCTTGTAACACATTCTTTCAGCCAACATTATGGAACAAACAACATAACTCTGTTTCGCTTGTTGAGAGTAGAGAGAAGTGCGTTTGCGTTATAAGAGCTAATCAAGTCTGGAATTCTGCGCTTTGGCGTTCAGCGGTTACCTAGCGGTTGTTATTGTGTCCATGTATTCTGTGTGATCCTGATGTTTAGGCCATTATAGGTTAGGGTCTCATGTTTACCGAAACATGTATTCGCGATATTGTTTTATATGAAGCACTAAACCAGGTAGTGAAAAAGCAATGAGTTTTTGTGTTTGCTGCAAAGAAAAGATGATCAAAAATCCAAATGCGCAGAAAGGAAAACTGATAAACCCGAGTACAGTAGTTATTAGAATTTGCACAATTGCAGAGGAAGCGATATGGGGAAATATTCCAGCATTGTTTATCACTTCTAGCATAGTAAACGTCTTAATGAATAAAATTATTAAAAGATTGACGTTTAACACAGAAATTATGCAAAAAGGTATTCTATTTTTACTCATGCGCATTTTTAAGTAGTCTCAAAAAGTGAGATGACACTTGTATTTTGTTTCACTTAGACTTTCTACGCATTGCAAATGACAGGTGAGACCTCTGTTAATAACTATCACTTTTTCCCCTCGAAAAATCCAATCCCCACCACATAAGCCGCTCCCTTCACAAATTGAGAAACAGGAATAATTTTTAAAATGAGGTTAGAACTCGAAAACCTTGAAAATATGACAATGTATAGTAGAACTAGTTTCGAATTCCAAATTCGTACCGCAATTGTATTCTCCAATATAACATTTTTGATCGAAAGTATAAAATGTGATTTAAAATCCAATATTGTATTAGTGAGAAAGTTCAGGAGATAAAGCTTTCTGGTTTTCCCAAAACGAGATACATAAAAAACTACTTTTAAGTATTGCCTGTTGTACCATCTTTCTTTTGTCATCACCATCTCTAATTTTCCCCATCCCATAGTAATTTCCCCCACCTCATAATAATTTCTCCTATGCCGTAGTAATTCCCCCATGCCATAGTAATTCCCCCCATGCCATAGTAATTCCCTCCCCTTTTTCCCCTAATTTCCCCGAATCAAAGATTCGTATTCAAATTCGTCATGTAATATTTACCATTTTGCTCCAAAATACAATCGATTCCATTCGGATTAAGACATTTACATATTTCCCCTTTTTTGCTTGTTCCAGATAAAGCAATACGAAAAACTGGACAACGTAGAGGACCGACTGAAGATGGCGCGCGACATCTACGATACTTTCATCATGCGGGAACTCCTGTCACGTTCTCACGTAAGTTCTCCTTCGCCGCTCTCGAACGATCGAGTACTGCCGCCTCCTCGTCCGTCGTCTCGATGTCGAGAGAAACATCGCTTCCGTTTTGTTTACTCTACCTTTCTTCCGCTTTTACGTCGCTCCGCCACCGCCGCCCTTTTCTTCCGGCGTGTCGAGGACGAGGAGGCGCGCATTACATATTTAATCCCGCCCCGCATTCAAGACGAGATGAGCAAGCTGAATGTTTAATGGGGTGCACTTTTCTTAGACGACGAACGCTCCACTTCACTGTACACCGATCGAGTGTAACTTGCGGTAAATAAAGACAAAAATGGCATGCTGTAAATATGCGATCCTGGTTTATTGATGCGTTTTTCTTTTATCTAAAGGATGATATGTTCTTTAAATGCATTCGAAAATATCGGGGCGTTATTTCTATCACTTTTAACTAAGATTTATTTCATATTTCTTCAATAGTAAGGGTGATAAAGTTGCTCCGGTGGATCTTTTCGATCAACTGACATAACGTATGAATCAATCATAATTAGAGTAGGGTAGCACGGGACGAATACATGGGCGACACAAACGGGAGCAGCTGTGAGCTGGTATTAGTAATATTAAATAATGAATCAGGATTTTTCGCGCAAAACCGACCGTGATTTTTCAGGAACTTGTTGGCTTTAACATGGCTTCGAACGTTCGTATAAATCTTATTGATGTGTGTCGCACAAACTCTGAATACAATCGAAAATAATTGCATAACGTTGCGATATCTGTTGCAACTTGGGTATTTTAAAACCGTTTTTGACTTTTTTAAGCGCATTGCTGAAATGCTTGTTATCATATAAAACCGCATCCGGCCACATTCCCCATCTCATTATATAGGTATATATTAGTGATGGTATCGGAATTCCTGGACACAAGTAGCGAAATTCCCGAATTTGTTTAGAGGATGTTAAAGAAATTTTTAGTTGCATTAATTAATGCATCAAACAGAAGGTAACGTTAATAATTTCGGCTACAAGATGCACAGCATGCAGTACACATGTTTTACGAGGTATAAGCTGAATTTATTAAGAATAAGAAGATCTAGTAGAATGTGGAAAACAATCACACAATGTTTATTTAGAGCAACTTTTTATCCGTCATTTGACGTTTAGTTATGTTCGTTATAACTCAGCTACTTGTTTTTTAAAAGTAAAATAAAATGGACCTAACCAGAAAGCACTTGTGCATCATAATTTACTGATTTTAGAAGAGCTTTAAGCGCGTATTAGTGAAAAGAGAGTTTAGACTCAGTTCTTAATAAACAAGCACCTTCCTTGGCTAGAATTTACCGATGGTATAAGGAATTTGAACCCGAAACGAATTCTGTTCAGCACCAAAACGGAGGAAGGCGTCCTCCTACGGCTGTTACCGACGAAAAACATTGCTGCTGTTAAAATAAATAATTGAAGAGGACAATAAAGCCACTTATGCGGTAATAGAATATTAACTCAAAATTGGATCCTCAGCTGTTAAAACAATCTACACGTCCGCTTGTATTTAAGAGAAGTGGTAAGTGGTTTTGTGCCACATCACCTTTCCGACTTCCAAAAACAGAGCCTGTGAGATTTTGCCATGAAACTTTAAATTCATTCAATAATGGCGGGCACCAAATTATTCCCAAAATAGTGACAGGTGACGAAACTTATATTCCCTTTGTGGACCTTCCTACCCGCCGTTAGAGTCAATGTCATAGTTACAATGACTAAGAAGCAGCGAGCTATGAAAAAGGTTATGTATGCAGTATTCTTCGGAAGTACGGACTTAGTAAATGCAATTAAGCTAGTTGGACAAAAGACAGTTATAGCTAAGCACACTGAAAAATGTTGGCCTGAAGTGTTAAATAGACTTCCAGACTTCCAGGGTTTAGTAAATGCAATTAAGCTAGATGGACAAAAGACAGTTACAACTAAGTCGTACACTGAAAAATGTTTGCCTTAGGTGTTCAATAGAGTTCCAAACAAGGGTATTATGCTCCACAATGCATCGCCCAATATGCCTGTTTTTGGCTGAAAAAAAAAGTAAAAGTAATAGAACATCCCCCGTACTCACCTGATTTAGCAATGTGTGACTTTTGGCTATTTTTTGGGCTTCAACGAAATCTGCCGAGTAGAAGGTTTTTATCTGAAGAAGAGATTGATACCGCAATTCATGCTTATTTTGAAGGTACTTTGAAAGAAGATTCGTTGAGGAGCTGTTAACCAGTGGAAAGAAAGAATGGTCAAGTGTATCATTGCTGAACGAAATTACTTTGAGCGTATTTAAAATAAGGTGCTAGAAAATATTAACCGCGTTTTTATTCTCAATAACTTCAGCTTAAACCTCGTATAAGCTTAGTGGTGTTTAATTTGAGCGAATCTTCTTTTCATAAAAACTAGTTTTAGACTTCGTACATTTTGCCTTGCTATTGAAGATGTGCGTAGGTTGCTGTATAAATTTCGGAAATGATATTCTCTAGCTTTGACAAGGTATCGTAAATCTGGCCAACATAAGATTTGGCGCTTTATGAGGAGAACACCATTTGTCAAAAAAGAATACTTGGAAGCAGATGGAGGAAATATTAAAAGGTCACATCTCTGATGGAGAAAATAAGGTCATAGAAAATATTAACCGTGTTTTTTATTCTCAATAATTTCAGCTTATCCCTGGTATTGAATAACTAATCAGGATTTTTACCCAAAACCGACCGTAATTTTTCAGCAACTTGTTGACTTGTAAAATCAATTACATGATTTAACATGGTTTCGAACGTTCGTATAAGTCTTATTGATTGTTACAATGACAAACTCTGAATACAATCGGAAATAATTGCGTAACGTTGCATATCTATTCCACCTCGGTAATTTTTAAACAGTTTTCACTTTTTTAATGGCATTGTTGATTACTATAATATAAAACTGCATCAGGCTACATTCCCCATCTCGATATAATAGGTATATAACAGTGGTAGTATCGAAACTCCTGGACACAAGTGGCGAAATTCCAGAATTCGCTTGGGAGATTTCAGAGAAACTTTTGATATTATTAACTAATGCTTCGACTACAAGGTAACGTTAACAATTTCGGCTACAAGATGCACAGCATGCAGTAGATGGTATATGGAAGAAATTAGGAAAACGTGCTTTCACCCGTACTTTCACAAAAGTCTTGTTATGTAACTTATATCACAATCAGAAATAATTGTTCTGGTAGCAGAAAAATGGCGCTATCAAAAATTGGAGTTACCATTGGAAAGAAAAGGAGGTGACGTCACATCCGCGACAATGATGACCTCACATAATTCTTTTTTGTAAAAATTAAAAAATTAAAATTGACGTGTCGAAACCTTTTTTCACTATTTACAGATTTTATTGAATTTGTTCCAACCTATACGTCCACATTGTACGACTAGAATAGAAACCAACTTACCGACAGCGTATATGTTTCACGGCGTCCCTCGAATGGCGGTCTGGACAAGTTGTTACAGATGGGATTGCACCGTTTTTGACCAAATGTGATTAGTGAATTGAAGATGATAAGCGCATACATTTGCATGTGTTGGAGAGGGTAGAACTTACAGTCTGCAGTCTACACTCACAAGGGGAGGGCGCGACGTTGGGGTCACGGATTTGGACGCCCTTCTGGGATAAGAAAGTACTTCATAATAATTGACTACAGACCTTCAAACATGGTGCCAACACTTAACCGTTTTTGAAAAAGCCGGTTTGAATAACAGATGCAATTGATATACCTGGACCATTGCGGTTGTTTCCAAGAGTGAAGCGTGGCTCGATCGATTGAGCACTAGCCAAGTAATTGTGTGGTTTGGGTTCGATTCCCGGACAGAATATTTTTTGTCAATTCTTTTTTTCCTCTTTTGTGCTACATATCTACGCATGTTTATTTTTCGACAACGTTGTTAAAATATCTACACAATCAGTGAATTATAACAAAAAGTTCAGAGAGTGTGCCAGACGAATAAATATTTTGGTGTGTGATTGAAAACAAACAAGAAGAAAGAAATGGAAGACACCGGACCTTCCACCGTCTTCCACATTTTGCAATTTTGAGCGAAGCTCTTTTAGCGAAATTCTGCGGCGAGCGTTAACTGGGAAAAAGTGGGTCTTGTTCTTTCACTAGTTATTTCTCTCTCACACACACATATACTCATCGCAGGAGCAACATTGAAATGCGCCATATTTACGTATCCTTCCATTAGATGGTGCCCTTATTAATCCGATTCGAATTTACTTCAAATTCTACTTCAACTTATTTACCATCGGTTTCGAAATAAAATACATTTTCTTTATACATTGTCTATTCATTTATAGAATTTTATCTTTTATTCAAATAAGCATCAAATGAGTAAAGAGCTTTGCTCTTGTCGAGTCTCCCACCACACCTCTCCTCTTTTTTTTCTAATCACACCCCAAAATATTTATTCGATTGGCACACTCTCTGAACTTCCCGTTACAATTCACTGATTGTGTAGATATTTTAACAACATTGTCGAAGAATTAACATAGGTCACAAGAGAAACAAAAATTGAAAAAAACTTCTGTGCGGGAATCGAACCCAAACCATACGATTATTTGGCTAAAGCTCAATCGATCGAGCCACGCTCCACTCTTGACAACAAACGCAATGGTCCAGGTATATCAATTGCATCTGTTATTCAAACCGGTTTTTTCAAAAACGGTTGAGTATTGGCACCATGTTTGAAGGTCTGTAGTTAATTACTATGAAGTACTTTCTTATCCCAGAAGGGCGTCCAAATCCGTGACCCCAACGTCGCGCCCTCCCCTTGTCAGACGGTTAAAACTCGAAAGATGCGCTAACTATAGTATAATAATTATAATGAATGTGACCGGTGTGGCTGAGCGGTTAGAACGCTCGACTAAGGTGCCGACCGCCACCACGGCTCGCAATTTTGTCAGTAATTTGATCAGCAAAATAGATCACTAACCACTATTTACAATCTATAGACACCCTTCGGTTGTGGCTATCGTCCTGAGCGGATATGTCCTATTGTGCGGTTAAAGTTGGTTACTAAATTAATCTTCAATTATGTTAACAATCGTCCTGAGCGGATATGTCCTATTGTGCGGTTAAAGTTGGTTACTAAATTAATCTTCAATTATGTTAACAATCGTCCTGAGCGGATATGTCCTATTGTGCGGTTAAAGTTGGTTACTAAATTAATCTTCAATTATGTTAACAATCTTTCAAAATTTGCTAATTCTTGAATTGTTTTTTCAAATAATTTGATAGGCGTTTTTCTCTGTTATAATTTCTAATCCATTTAGTTTAATAGTTTCTGTTTCTGAAGGTGATTGCAAGGACTGTGGTGTAATTTATTGACACAAAATACTTGCCTCGAGCTAGCGAAACACATGCCACCGATTTTATTATAAACAATTGTGTGGTGAGGAGTTTACCGATGTGATATTGTGTCAGTTTCTGTTTCTGAAAATATGTTTTACACTTATTATAGTATATTGAACCTTTCATCGGAAAGATTGAAACTATTCATACTCAAGTGACTGGCCGAGATGGTATATACCAGAGGCCAAGAAACAAATAATAATAAGAAGAGGAACAATCTACAGATAGTTTTCTTAACGATAACGTTGAAATAACCCGGTCCGCAGTTGGCCGAATAATAATAATAAGAATAATGATAATAGTAGTTTCTCAAAACTTTCTGGAACTGTTCGATTTTACAAATATTTTTCGTTAATGTCAACGCCCTTCACTTTTATTTACACATTTTCCCTAACACGAAATCTTTTTGCACCCACTCATCATTTTTCATTTCGCACCAAAACATCTCAATTTTCATCGGGAAATAAAACCGAAAGAAAAGTAATGACGCAAATTGCGAATACCACCGTCCCTCCCACCGTTGGGTGAGTGAATCGCCGCTGAGAACGACAGCAGAATGAAACTCGACATATCTCCTTTTTTTTTCGCACGCTTCCGATGGGAAAAGCAATATATAAATTAGGCGGCTTCAATATCGGTTTACTTTGTTCTCGTGTTCGCCGCGACAAGAATTGTCGATCATAAATTTCGTCATTTGAATATTTTTTCCTCTCGCGTTTTGTGCGTTTATTTTTCTCAAAGGAAACGTGCGCCGAATATAAATTTTATTAAGACGTAATAAATATTAAGTGCAGATGTTTGTTGCCTGGGGGAAATGTAAGGAGCGAATTCGATATTCAAGAGGAGCTATCGCGGAAGCAATTGGAAAACATCAAAGTTTGACGTATAATGTTAATATTGATGTTAAACGGAACATCTGTCAACTGCCAATCATTATATGAAAATCTGTTTAAGAAGAACACCGTTCTGATTTAGTTCGAGAGTATGATGGTTACAGTTGCCAAAAAATTAACATCCTTGTATTGGGAGATTGGGAAAGCAATCGACGTGGTATTTGAAATTTGTCGTTGGGCAACGTGTGCCCCTCAATTACCTCGACTTCTCACAGATCTATAGGTTCGCAAATTTGAAACGCCAAATTTGCTCTGCGCATGTACCCTATGTATCCACAAACTGAATGTGTGCTGTGTTAGGACGAACCTTATGATTGACTCCGAACTCTTAAACCTAACCGTTGTAAGTTTTTCGGGAAAGGTGCTGCCGACGGTTTCGAAGTTTGTTCCTTCCATATCTTCAGCATTTTTCCTCCAAAGCTTAAACATATACTTGAGAAGTATGTTGGACCTCCAATCATAATAACATTCATCCACATTTCCCCTTAAGCCCCAAATATCCACTCCATTAGCTAAGATCAAAGTTTTCAGGAAGGGTTACCGTCCATACTGCCACTGTTTATAATAGCCTGCTTCTTCCTCTGACCAGGTTTTTTAGCCTTTACCCTCGAGGGTTTCGACGTATGTACGTATGAGGCACACGTTGAACCTCCATGCTAGACAATATTGTGCACGTCATCAGCCGAATTCCCAGATCTCTAGCAAAGACTATAAGTCTTCGAGAAGGGGTAATCTTGCCCACATGGTCACTATTTCCTCGAGACTGTTCTCGCTCTTTAGGTGGGCTTCTCGACTTCTGTGCTCGAGGATTTGGACGCATGCTCGAAGCGCATACATTCGACCTCTATGCAATTGCAAGGCACGTCTTCCTTTAAACCCTTACGTGTTACGAGTGCATGGATTTTTTTAAGGCAGCTATCTGCGCAAAACAATATTAAAGTTCGTTCTAAAAACGTTAGTAAGGGTTATAGAGATGTCAGCTGTAAATCAGCTAAAGGCTACATCTCCCCTTGTCGCATTTCTCGATTTTCAGTCGACAAAAATGTATTTCCGCATCGGTGATTGAACACCATCAACGAATATTATATTTCTTGTACTCTTCTCTCCACTGATTTTATTTGGAGGTATTCTTCATATGACTGGTTTCTACCATTTATGCTGTTCTTGTTTCATTTTGACTAGTCCTAGCATTCACTTCCGCATATGAGGATTGGCGTTACTATGCAACTTCTCTAATATTTTCAACTCTAATATTTTTACGAATTTTCTTCTTTAAAGAAAAATCGTTTCCACTGAATTTGTAAGTCTTTCCTACTTTGTCGATTCCTTCATTTATTTCTTCGTTTAAATCATAACTGTGACTGCAACAAGCTAAACCACTACGTAAGTGTGACATAGGCGAGCAGTGTATATGGAGGTTGTGATTGAGACAGAGACGGCTAAATTGTTTAGAGCCGATAGTGGCTTAACCCTCCTGCCCCCTCCTTCTCTGCCAGGTCCGTACATAATTTGTAGAGTTGCTCACTAACACCAACGAGCAGTAGCGGAGGTTCGATACAACCTTCAGTATAACTGCGAGTCTCAATGAGACCCGTTGTGTATACATGTACGCTGTCGTGAATACTATTTCGTAGTTCTAGGTTTGTTTCAAAAAATGTTGCCTACGTCGCGAAAACGACCAATGTTTTATGTGTAAACTTTTATGCGCCCGCCACTGGCTACTGGCCCAAATTGAACAATTCTGATAATATGTAGTTAGACCTATTAACTCCTCTGACTCTTTGCCCTTCTATGTCTTTCCAGCTATTTCTCACGTATGTTTAATTTATGTAATGTACAAACTTAGGGAAAATTATGTGCCACACCAAAAAAGTATTTATTACTTTTCAATGTTTCCCTCGCTTCACTTTATATGAATGAATGAAATAACGCCTTGAGGAGTAAAACTGTAGGAATGAAAGCAATCGAAATGATTCGGAAACAATATTTAACGAGATCAACTCTAGCCCACGAATTCTTCAGTCATCATACCCTCACGCAAGTTCGTGGGAGTCAAAAACATATTTTTCCTCGAGTATTTCTCGTTTTATAATCTCTGACAAACCGTTTTACAGGCTTTTTTGTTAGGGCTAAATATTGGACATGCGGAAATCCTTTGCACTTACGAGGTGTGATCAAAAATACGGTGATGAATAGCTCCTATTATACCTAGCTAGATTGTGTTGTGAAAGCTTGGAGGGAACAATCCATCGAGGGTAATGAGAAAGTCAAATTTGAATCAGGAATGAAAAGATCAGTTTGAGCGTTTCCCACTTCATAACGAAGTAAGTTTAGATACTCCTAAAAATACATCTGAAAATTAACCTTTTTCATATTTTCGGCTTCATTTTGTCCGCTAACAAATATGCCCGACGAACTTTTAGGTCAAAACTGATCGTTTTGAATTAAAGCAAACTTATAAGATGTGAACAAAGAAATATGAACAAAAATTTATAGCAGCAACTGCTAAGGCTACATTTATTTGAAATAATAAATCCAATAGTCTGATTCGTTGAGACAGTCACTGCCATATTAGAACAAGTTGTAACTTGTCAGTCGGCTTTCAAAGCCGGAAAAGTGAGGTCGTATTTACCGCGTCTGTTGCGCATCATCGATTTCGAACGACGCGTTAACATTAAGTTTGGTTTTAAGTTGCAAAAAAGTGCCAAAGAAGCCCATGAAATGTTACAATCAGTGTATGACAATAATGTGGTGACTCTGAAGACTATTTACAAGCGGTATGACCGATTTAAAAGCGGAAATGACTTGGTTGAAGACGAGCAACGTTCGACACGTCCTTCACCCGCAAAAACCGACGAAAACATTCCAAAGGACATAACTGTAAATTCCGAATATTACAAGTGCGTATTGCAACCTTTGCAAAACGATGAATGGAGAAAGAAACCAGAAAAATGGGCCAATGGCTTCCTCTTCATCGCTGCCCTCGTTTCTGATCCGCGAATTTTTGGACGAAAAAGAAGGTTCCTGCCTGTTGACATCCGCTTTGTTCTTCCGATTTAACACCATTGCGATTTCTGGCTCTTCCCAGAAATAAAAACTGTGCTAAAACGTAAACGCGTTGACACCATTTCCGACATTAAGAGAGCCAGGACGGAGCAGCTGAAAATCCTTTCGAAGGAAGTCCTCCAGAAATGCTTCGAATTATGGAATCTACGTTGAGATAAATTCGTCGCTAGCTGAGGAGAATATTTTAAAGGAAATTAATTAAAATTTGATGTAGGCTTATTACTTTGTTCATAATAAAATTAATCATCTTATTTTTTGATCGCACCTCGTATGTGAACACCCAACGTTCGAAATTATTCGCACTTCCAACAAGAATTTAGCCGAACCTGGCAGAAATCCACTTACAGTAAGGATTTGTCATCATATTTATACGGAGCGTAGGGTTTTGCTTCCTATCCCAGAAGAAGTCGCGTCTGAGACTTTGTCTGCGACCAAAAATTACTGGGCTTGGTCAGCTTTTTAAAGTGCGTCTAAGGAACTACATGCAAGACATTACATTACCAAGACCGCCAAGCAAGGGGTGTCCTTCGCCCCATTTTGTATATGTCGCTCGTTAAGTGCAGATTTTCATAACTATTGCGTATTATTTTTCTTTAATCGAATTGAAACGCCAAAATAGTGTAATATACTGTATTCTATAACGGGCGCACATTAGACATAATTAGGTCAAGAAAAATACATGTCTTATGGACACTATCCGTTGTAATTCCAATCTTATTGCTTCAGGAATATTCCAAGGAATGTCTGCAGCACGTTCAAAGTCATATAGTTAGGAAAGACGTACCAGTAACGCTATTCGAGGTAAGAACAAAAATTGTGTATTATCATCGTACGTGTTGCACTATTATTGTTTTAATTTTTGCAGCCTTATATAGAAGAAATTTATAATCACTTAAGAGACGAACCGTTTAAGAAGTTCATAGAAAGGTGAGACCAACTTTACCATTGTTCCATTCCCAAATGGAATATATCGATTTGGTTATGCCAAGTCTTTAGTTAATAATTCATAATTTAATGTAGTTTTTCCATTTCAGTGAAAAGTACACGAGATTTTGTCAATGGAAGAATTTAGAACTCAACATTCAGGTATGACAAATACGTTCTAATTATGTTTTCCTTTCAAATACCTTTATTTTGGAGGAGATATAGTTGTGATCCTTGCGATATGTTGTAATAATTGTATGGGTTCGTTAAGAAATACTTTATAATTCATCATCTTCTTGCTCTTCCTCGACTCTTTTGGCCCAAACAAAGCCAAAAGAACCTGCAAGCTTTGATTTCGTCGAGGAATACTTTACAACTTCTCTTCTCTTTGTTCTTTTTCCTCGTCCTTCGATTTTTGATCTCATTCCTACTCTCCATTCAATAGCAAAAATTAATTGTCGTATTTCTTACTTGGAGGTTATCGCGTTTTCGTTCCACGTATTTTTGAATGATTTGGAAATCAGTAGGATTTGGTTATAAAAATATTTTTCGGATGTTTTATGTATAATGTTTTACTTTATTCGTTCTTATACGTTACATTAGGATGATTCGGAAGTCATTATGATTAGGTTGTAAAAAATAAATTTCGGAAGTTTTGCCTCTCGCTCGCACATCATACTCTCTCTATCTCTCCTTCTCAAGCGCGCCGCATATTCCCTCTACTCTGACCGCCCGACTCGTCGCTTCCCGCTCGCACATCATACTCTCTGTGTCTTGGTAATTTAACGCTCTTACGCTTACGTTAACGGTTACGGTTACGCCTACTCTTGTGCCCGTCCTGTGTCCCTTAAGAAGTATTCACTTCAAAAATAGCTGCAACCTAAGATTTCGTCAAAAATACTTTACAATTCTCCTTCCTCTTGCATTATTCTCTCTCTCTCTCTCTCTCTCTCTCTCTCTCTCTCTTCTTTTTCTTCTCTATTTTCGTCGTTACCGTCACAATACTAGACATTATATTTTCACCACCAAAAATATCCTAACCATACTCACCATAAAATTTACAATTTTTTTCGAATTTACCAAAATCTGCTTCCTGCTTTTTTGCAGTTGACCATGAACGACTTCAGCGTTCACAGGATAATCGGCAGGGGCGGTTTCGGCGAGGTGTACGGTTGTAGGAAGGCGGACACTGGCAAGATGTACGCGATGAAGTGTCTGGACAAGAAGCGCATCAAGATGAAGCAGGGAGAGACGTTGGCGCTCAACGAGAGGATCATGCTATCGCTGGTCAGCACGGGGATCGATTGCCCATTCATCGTCTGCATGACGTACGCCTTTCACACGCCCGACAAGCTCTGCTTCATTCTCGATTTGATGAACGGCGGTGACCTGCACTACCATCTCAGTCAGCACGGCGTCTTCAACGAATCCGAGATGAAGTTCTACGCCGCGGAAGTCATATTGGGTGAGTAAGCATGCGTCGTGGAAAGTGCTTTTTCATCATGGATGAGACCATGACGGTTCGATATCCAAAAATTTTAATTGTTGAAATCTTATATGATAGTTCTCTGTGTTCCGAAAACGTTATGTAAACGTTCTGGAAATATAACTATCATTTGAACCAGTCTTGTTTAATTGACCCAATTGTAGTAGAGAACTATCATATAAGATAAGTATAAAAATGGTCACGAAGAAAATGTATATATATATTGTTGAAATCGGAACTGTGTAGGATCTATAGTTGATAGCGGATGATTTGTGAGTTGACGTAAAGATCTGACCGTTTGCGCGACGCAGTGAATGGGGCGGAAATAGAAACAAAAGAAAGAAAGAAGCAAAGGAAACAATTGGAGATTTGATCTGGGTGGCAAACTTCTCTCATACGGCACGGGAAAAATATTAACCAAAATCATTGGCGTTACGTTTTGTATACGCTAATGTTTCTTCTAACCCTCTTAGTGGCTGAATGGTAAAGCATGCCCCTCACAATGAGAAGGTCTGGGGATCGAAACAAGGTCCCAGAAAAGCGTAGCAGTTTCGAACCCGAAAATGAGTCTGTCACCTCTAATATGTTGCGAAAGGTGAGGAAATGGCACTGGCCGGGTCAGCAGCGGTACAGTATACCTATGTATACGGCTCGGTGCAAGCCCTGGGCCTTTAAGACTTGTTTGTGCTGTCATAAAACTTACAGGGTGGCTCACGACTAGCACGTCGGACTGTGGCTCCCAAATTAATAATTTTTTTGAAATCTCTTTCGACAGGATGGTGAATGTTTTTAAAGGCCATAATTGGAAAATATTGTTATTTATACGGGGTGCCCCAAAAGATCGCTAAGTATCAAAGTTATGTTTTTTTAATGGAACACTATATATTTTTTGCTTTTCTAAACATATGCTATCCTGTTAAACGAGATTTTAAAAAATATATTGGTTTGGGAGCTACAGCTCGATGCGCTAGTCGTGAGTCATCCTGTATATATATATATATATATATATATAATGTTTCCTCTGATTTAAATATTCAGTAAATTGCCTCATATTTTTCATATATTTACGTGTTACACAGTAAAAGAAAGAAACTTGATATTGAACGACTCCTTGCAGCTTGTGATTTGCCCACCTCTTCCATAAATCATTCCTTCACCACGGATGTAATAGTATCCACGTGATTGTACTACTTATACTTTTTAATCTAAAACAAAGATCGTATTGTTGAAATATATAACCTTAGTGACGTTAAACGATAGCTTGCCATAAATTTTCTTCCGTCGATTCTCTAAGGAAACGCGGAAACCCATTTCCACCTTCAGTTTTCGATTTAGAAATATTACTTTATCCACAATTTATGACCCCCAATAATCGCAACGTTAGATACAAACACTCCACCACCGACCCCTACTTTTACGTGTATCTACGACGCCACACCGATCGATATCGAATTAATTTTTAATCCAACGTCAAAAGAAGAAAAAAAACGGGGAAAAAGAAAACTTCGACTCCATCGACCGGAGAAACGAAAGATACTTCGCGATTATTAAAACGAGTTTCTACTCGACCTGTAAGCAACGTGAAAAAAATGCCGTGCCGAAAGAAAATTCACCTCATCGTCTTCTAATCGTTTCCCCTCAATTTATTTCCTCGGCGCTCATTATACATAATCGCGTTCGGGTCGTCGTCGTCGGATTGAAGTAGCGACCTGAGATTTCGTCGGTATCGTTTATAATGTAGAAGGTTGGCGAATATCTACCGTCGTTTTGTGGTCTTCGCCGAGGGGGAGGAGGAGGTTACTTGCGTTTGTGGCTCTCAGCTATGCATTAGGGGGCGCGTAGGACTCGTTAGGGAAATTAAAATCGAGAAGAGAAACGAGGAGACCTGGGTGAATAAATTATTTGAGGATCTTTGAGATTTTGGTATTAATCCGCTGTAGAAAAAAATGAACACAAAGTGTCTTTCATTTAATTTTTTTAAATATCATCTCTACCACTTTTAGGATAATTAAACGACAACCCCGGAGTTAATAGCTTTATTTTCAGAACGTTAAAATAACGTTTTTGGATAAACTTCGTCAATAAATGTATAGCTTACATATGTGTATAAGGTAGTATAGTAATACTCGAATGGTTAATTACCATTAGAAAATTCATCATTTATTAAAATTCGATATATCAAAATTTGCAGTCAATGTTGGGGTTATGGTCTTCAATTGATATTCGGTTTATTTTGGGGTTCTATTTATACCTTTTGACACCATGCCCACCACTTTTTGAGCATTTTATTACCCTACCAGTGTCAACTTCTTATTTTAGAAATAAAATTATTAATTATAATAAAAAGCATCGATTAAAGATAGAAAAGTATTGTAGACATTGAAACACATACATGCAATACTTTTACATTACAAGAATTCATAAAAAATTACTGGAAATAACCAAGGATACATCGACATTCAGTACAGGTTTCTATAACAACGTTCTGGAATTAATAGTTTTTTTTCGTGTATTAGTCTTTTTTATATAATTATTTTCTTTTCTTTTAAATAATTGTGTTTTCGAAATGAAAGCAATGACCTAAATCTCTGTAATGTTTTGTTACAGCAGTCACCGCACCAAAATCATTACTAAAGGAATACTTATGATTATACAATCTTTTCATTAAATACTGTTTTGTCTGACCGACGTAACACCCATCACACTCTTTACGGTTTATTTATATATACAGGTGTATATAAATTGATGAAAAAACTACACGCTGCGACATCCTTCGTTAGGTTCTGAATCGAAATTCGAAAATATTAATCTTAAAGTATTGTATATTGCTTCATATGTTATTAGGAAGCACTTGAAAGAGATATACATTGGGCAACATTGCACTCGCATACTACTGTAATAGTAGGTATTGTCATATTTTCTGAAATTCAATTTTCTAAAACATTTACTCGTCATTTTTCACGTCGTTAATACTGCGGGGTATACTATTAACGATAGAGATAATTATTGTTTTTATGTCATCGTCGTTTCCCTCATACATTCCTTGTATGATTTTTAATACTTCGTTCGTAAGATACTCCCTTTTCCCCGCGTTACTTTTAACCCAGTTCCATACGTTTTCGATGAAGTTGAGATCCAGGGAATTTCCGAAGCAACTTAAAAGAGGTATACGGTTTTCTTCGAAGAAGACCTTAACTTTTGCCACATAGCGTGGGGCATTGTCCTGAATAAATATGCATCCTGGCTTAAAGGGCATTAGCTAGTACGTTTTTCAAGGCATTTATGTATCGCTCTTGGCGCGTTGTACCTTCTACAAAATATAAAGGGTCAAGTTGGTCTCCACTAATTACGCTGCAATCTATTATCTGTCATGGGCGTTGTGAGACGTTCGCCAAGTCGCCTGCGGACAAATTGCGATCGCTGCTCTAACACGCGGGGCGAATTGTCATCACTAAATAAAACCTGCTAAATGATGCAAACATTCATTTAATAAAAATGGTTCTATTGCGTTGTGTTTCCTTTTTTCCAATCGTCACGTATGAAACGTTGGTATTCTCTAGCGAAATTAAGACGTGAAGATTTCATGTTTGTCATTAAACGCGGCTCTTTAACAGGTCTAATCGAAAGAACTTATATTCCTTTGACTTCTAAAGTCTTTTTAATCGTTTTTACTGTAGCAAACTATTACTTGCAGCATGGCGAACAATGTCACGGTCATATCTCTGTGAGGTTTCTCTCACTCTTTCCCCGCGCCTTAATTATTTTGCTGAAAGCCATACAGAAATAGCAACTAGTTTCTGTAATTTTGCAATTTTCAGTTTTGAATCTTTGCCCGACCATAAAAGAGCTTGTATATAGCAAGGTTTGTGTTCCTGGATTAAATCTTTACCAGGCATTTTCTATTAAGAAACCGAAATACCGCAAATTTTTGCTAATGCTTAATAATTACTTGAAGAAATGGAAATAAAATAACAATTTTACCTTTATGGTACACACAGTACAATAAACAGTACTGTGAAACCTAGATTTTGTGCGATTATAATGAATTTTTTCATTAATCGATGCTTTCTCGAAACTGTACAAACAAGAAAAGTTAAGAATTTACATCCTTCTAAATACTATTTTCTTAATAATTATATAGTCCGTTACAATTGGTTGTACTCAGAACCTTAAATATTTTTAGAATAGGCTGGGATTTGCAGATAAAAAGTGATTAACCCTTTCAATACTGCGGGTCAGGAAGACAAAGCGGGTCTCAGGCTAGGGTAAAGAAGGCGGTTACGAATGCAGACAGAAGTTTTGGAAAGGGTTAAAATGGAAGTAAACAAAGAGTATTGTCACACTGTGATTTTTGCAATATCAGGCGTGACTTAGGTGCTAAACAATGTTTTGGGGAAATGAATCAAGTTTTTGGTAGTAACTTAGGTAGTAACCATAAGGCGACGATATAATGAATTTCAACGTGGTCGGCTTTTCCTTAAATGACGGTTTTCGAGTTCCCAAGCAAAAAACGACTACTACCAAAAATGATATTGATATTTAAATCCGAACATAATTGAAAAGATGTTACTGCGAGGAGTTTGCAATTAGAAAACTGCACTCACCATCCGTATACGCGTTTCACGGTTATCCGATCATCAGTACGATTTTGCCAGATGTAGCTTTCGATTGATATTTGTACATATGACATAATCCAGTTAAAAACTGTCCCATTATGTACCTGAATGCGCCTTTTGCAGCTATTTGCTCCTATAGAAGTGGGCAACTAAGTTGCCACAGACTCCTGCAGTCGCGCTTTTCGGGTAACCCACCGTAAGAGAATTGGAATTAGATAACTACTTTCTACGCGTTCTACGGTTAACCTTGAAACGCGTATTCGGATGGTGAGAGTAGTTTTGTAACTGCTAGTTTTGTGTTGTTTATATAAAATGGCGTAGAAATCAAAAGAAAACTATTCCCGTATGATGATTTTCGATGGGAGAAATTATCTTTCCACGAGTTTTGCATGAGATAAAAAGGAAAGTAACAAATATTCCCGTCGTACGTCGTCATAATTTTATTGCGATTCCGTTTCAGCCAGACTATCATAAAACGATCATTAATACGTCATTAAAGTCGCTCACAAATAAATATAAATAGCAACACAATCGAGAAATTTAATATCCCGTTTTAGTACGGAACGATTTCGCCAACGGTAAACACCCCAATAAAATCAGAAACTCGGTTATATACGAATGATATTACTCCGGTATTTCGACAATAAACATGTGTGTTTCCCGTATGATGACGGCCCTACGCGGAATGGCCGGCTTTTTATAGAACTATTATCTACGATGTACACACATATGTACGTACATATTTGAGCTTCATTCGGATATAATATGCACGCGTTCGAATTAATGTAGCGTAGCACATAAAGCTATTGTTTTATATCCGGATCCTCCGGCGCGGATGTGCGATAAAATTTTGAATTTAGCGGATTGGAATTTCGGCATCGGAGTCGGCTCGTTAGCTAAAATTAATACGTGCGTGGACGTTCGCGTACAGGATGTGTATTCGATATGAAAGTATCGATAAAATATCGATTTTTATTGGTTTCAGGGCTGGAGCACATGCATAGACGATATATTGTATATAGAGATCTAAAACCTGCCAATATACTTCTAGACGAACATGGTCACGTTAGGATATCGGACCTAGGATTAGCCTGTGATTTTTCTAAGAAGAAGCCCCATGCCAGTGTGTAAGTAATTTTTACTATTATTATTGCACACTAAGTTGTCATCGTCAATGGAAAACGGGGGAATTAAGTATCACATTCGATATCCGACAGACGCCCAAAACGAACACCACGCACCGAGCACTATCCAACTCTAACGCGCTGCACAATGAATGTCACACACTGACCGTGACACCATCAGCAGTGTTTTAGAGTTGTATAGTTAGCCGGATATTGCTGGTGATACTGAGCTCCCCCAGTTTTCCTCCTGTGGACGGTAACTTAGTTGCCCAAATACATATCTGGATTTATTTCCAAAAGGTGTGTTAAGGGTAATTTTATTTTTTTCATAGAGTATGTTTTTAACAAATTTAAATACTAGCGGGAAACTTATGAATTATGTAAAGAAGGATACAAAAACTTGTATCGTTTTAACTTTATATTATGTTCATATTGACAATTGCTTTAAAACATAAATTTTTGAATTTGAAGAGTTCAATGTACACAACGTTTTATACTAACAAGGGGAACACTAGGATTGTCCGACACGAATTTTTAAGGGTGTTATATATGTTATAGAGGGAACTCCCCGGAGTACTGAGTACGAGCTTTTGTCCTAACGCGCCCTAGTTTTTGAGAAAATCGTCGAGAAAGATGTTGAAGTTTCCGATTTAGCCTCTTATAACGTTAATTTTAAGTACTGTTCAAGCAACCCCGTAGCGCATTGGATAAGATCTAGGCCTATAGCTCAGGGAGATGTGTATTCAAACCCTGTCTGTGCCTTTTTTTTTCAAATTTCTTTGTACACAATATTAACAAATATATTTCATTTCTCGTAAAATTATTTAAAAATAATATTTTTCGCCTTGGTAATTTTCCGAATAATTGAAACTCAAAACACACACAGATTTACCTCCAATTTATTTATTAATAAAATCACCATTTTAAGTATTCGGAAAATTACAATGGCGAAAAATTATTTTTGAATAATTTTACGAAAAATTAAATATATTTGTTAATATTGTGCAAATTTAGATTGAAAAAGAAAGTGCACAGGCAAGGCTTGAACACACATCTCCCTCCGTTCTAGCCCTAGATCTTATCCAATGCGCTACGGTACTTGCTTGAACAGTACTTAGAATTAACGGTATAGGAGGCTAAATGGAAAACTTCAACATCTTTTTCGACTATTTTCTCAAAAACTAGGACACGTTAGGACAAAAGCTCGTACCTAGGTACTCAGGGAGGTCCCTCTATAACATATATAAGACCCATCAAAATCCGTGTCGGACAATCCTGCTGTTCCCCTTGTGATTAATACCACCACGTGCTCGTATAACTGCTCGAATACGCCGTGTCATCTTTTCAATTAGATTCTGCATTAAATTCGGGTCGATTTTTTCCCATTCTTCTCGTAGCGCATTCTGTAGATCATTTATGGTATTTATAAATGTTGGTCTATTCTGCAGACTATGCCCCATATTATCTCAAAGATGTTCAATGGGATTGAAATTAGGACTGCTAGCTGGCTAGACCAGACAGCGGATACCAACCTCATTCTTCTTCTGCTTCGGTTCTCCTTTGCCTGCTCCTGTCAGGGCATCAGAGTTTCGTGTTTTATTCTTCAACCTATTCTTTCCATTTCTTTCTGTCATTGGCCGCCACTTCCATCTTCTTAACTGTGTTGCCTCTTCCTTTCCTAACTCTGCTATTTGCTGCATTCAACCAACCTTATTAAGAACAGTATTAACGACGTGGGCTACGTGCGTAGCGCATTAAAAGAAAATTTTCATCGACTCCGGGAGCGAATGGCACTACATGGTCTAGAAGAATTTCCTCTATGCATCGTGGAGCATTTAAAATAGACCTCTTAGAAGTGACTAGTTCTGTGGAGTCATTCAAGGGAATCCCTTGATCACAAAATCGCTACCGAATTGGTCTCTGTACAATCGCACATTCTAGAAAATATCTGCACTTCTCATGTACTAAACCGGAATTCATGAGTGAAAAAACTCCCCGCCGATCATCAATTCCTCAGTTTTAATAAAATAAAATCTGAGTGACTCTCCATATAACGGCCTGATTACATAAGATACGTTGTTAGGGGCAGCTACCAAGTAGCTGCGCAAGAGCTTACTAGGTAAAGGCAATTGGCATATGCCAATAATCCAGTAGAGGAATGTAGATGCTTTGTCAATCGCTAACCGCAACCGCAGACTTATTAGTTTCGTCCTTATTGGGACTCGTCAGTACTGTACAGTCGCTCCGCATTTTACCAATTACAATCCCCCAGATGATATATCGACAACTCGTAGAAATAGATTTGGTCAAAATTGTACCGCCGACATATCTGGGTTATAGTACTGAATACCGTACTGATGAGTCCCAATAAGAACGAAACTAATTAGCTGCGGTTGCGATTCGCGATTGACAAAGCATAATTCCCCTTGTTGATTATTAGCATATGCAAGTTGTGCTTACTTAGTAAGTTTATCCACAATTACTTGGTAACTGCCCATTAATGGACTTAATTTAATGAGATCGTTATATGGAGAGTCATCCAGATTTTATTTTATTAAAATACAGCTAACCGAACTGTTCGATGTCGCAGCAATAAAATAGGGAAACAGCTAGCAAGGCGTCGGGCATGAAGTTTCTTCCAAACTCCTTCGAATTGTTCTCTCGCTAACTTATACAGCAGATCGAGTCGTATTAAGCATGTTGCGAAGATTTATTTAAGTTAAAATGCGATCTCGTGAGATATTAATTAACAAAATCGGGCATGTACCATCTAAGTTGTTCGTTTTTTACTTCTTCTGGTCATTTTCTTACATCACCAGTCGTTCGTTAACTTTAAGATTTATTGCGATCAGACGCCGACTGCGTCAATATATGAGGGCGATTCATAAAGTAAGTCCGTTTGGTTATTTAAAAAAAAACACCAACACATGAAGAGATTTTAATTATATATAACTTAGAGCTACTGCTGTCAGCTACTTTTCTACATAGTTGCCATTAAGATTGAGGCATGTGTTATAGCGATGAATCATTTTTCGTAATACCCTCTTCATAGAACTCTGCCGCCTGTGAATTAAGAACCTCGTACAAAACTGTACGTGAAATTTGAGGCGCCAAAGCACTCAGTTCTGTTCGCCGATTTTCTTTTCGACATTACCTAAAAAGTTCGTCCGTCACAACAGTTGGTCTTCCACTCCCTTCTTCGTCATAGGCATTACGGCACCATTTTCTAACCTACACTATCACTCATGACATTTTCACCATAAACGGAACAGTTCACGATGAATCTCAGCAGCCTTCATGTTCTTTGCACACAGAAATCGGATAACAGCACCCAGTTCACAATTGCAGCAGAGATTTTAAACGACCAAAACGATTCTCTCACTAGCACTGCCAGGCTCACTACAACGCAGCGCTGCGATCGCGCCGATATCCCCACTCCTCTGCAAACTAGGCGAAAACGGAACTTACTTTACGAATCGCCCTCGTATTATAGACTTTCAATTACTACTGCAACACAATTATGGAACCGTGGTCCTGTGGGAACATTCGTACTTCCCCCTCCCCGGACTTGGACATCGTCATCAGGTCCTAGATCTTCCATATTGACAGGAAAATACCCCATTGTTCGGACGAAACTATCTAATTGGAACAAATTCGCTTGAGAACTGTTGATGATGAACATCCTCTTTTGTTATTTTCAACTGTCATTCTCTCGTATCCCCAACCAGCAATTCTAAACTTCTTTAAATGATAAATTATAGTTTTGACGAACAATTCCGAGACATTACACTATTTCACGTTATTCTTCTTCTTTTTTTTTTTTAAATTGGGTGTCAGGTGACATAAATGTCTGGATCACTTCCATAACATCCAAATAATACTGCGATGCAGAACCTAGGGAATCATCTATAGTACAGTACCGAAGCAAATGCGAAAGATGTATTGAAAATACGGACAAAGCGACGAATCGGACTTCAAGGAATCGTTTAAACCCAACTACCGTGGGAACATAAAACTAATTTATGTATGAGTTTTCCCAGTAACGAAATGTCCCAACACCGATAATCGATTTCCCGGGAAACAAGTTTGGAGTAGGACCGGTCGAAAAGCACATTTCTCGGCATCAGATGCGATCTTGGACGACGTCTAGCGTAAATGTAGCGTGTAAATAGAGATTATCAGAAGCTTTTCCTAGTATAAAGAGATAATAAATATTGTTGAATGCAGGGCGATGTGATAGTTGCGCGTCCTAACGAAGATAGTCGTGTCCCGTCTTGATAAGGGTGGGAACTGAAATGTCTTCTCCGATTCGATAATAGCGTTTTTTACAATTTCAAGCCGTAAACTTGTGATGGAACTGTATCTAGTCCAAAAAAGAAAAAGAAATTAGAGCAAAGACGCAATTACATATTTTTTGATGCATTTGGTCGATTTTGAAAACGAAAGTCAAGGAGAAACAATTTTCTTGTATGTATTTTACCGACTTAGAAAATTATATTTCAAACATTTTTCCCCATCTTCTCCTACAGAATGCTCTAATATTTCTCTCATTTTTTTGTGATGGATTGTACCCTACCCATTCCACATCGCTTTCCTCCATATTTTATTGCTATTTCTCTACTTATTGTTGGTCTTCATTCTCCTTCGTTCACTGCTATGTCAGGTGTTAATATTATTTTAAATTTTTTCTAACGTATTGAGATCCTTGTCGACCTTTAAAACGTAAAAGATAAATGAGGGCCGCGCCGACCCGCTAGAAAACTTTTCTTTTCTTTTATTCATTGTCACGGTTTCCATTGTGGATGGGCAGTAAATAGAAATCAAGAGAATTGTAGAATGGTGCTGGTGGGAGATATGAAATAGATAAATATCAAGAACTAAAAAGCAAAATGTGGCGATAGGAGTGTATGGACAACAACTGCAATGTCAAGTAAATTGGACATATAAAGTGATTAGCAAGGTTTACAAGAATCTTAATAAAATAAAATGTAGAGGACTCTCTTATATAACGGCCTAATAAATAAGGTGCGTTAATGGGCAGTTAACAAGTAACCGTACAAAAGCTTACAAGGTAAGCACAATTTGCATATGCTAATAATCCATGAGGAAAATTAAGCTTCTTCAAGCGCAGACTAATTAATTTCGTCCTTATTAGCACTCGTCAGTACTGTATATCGGTCTGCGATTGACAAAATATAATTTCCAGGTGATACGTCGATATCTCCTTGTATGTACTTGTTAACTGCCCGTTAACGCACCTAATTTATTAGCTCGTTATGTAGAGAGTCCTCTACATTTTATTTTATTAAGATTCTTGTAAACCTTGCTAATCACTTTATATGTCCAATTTACTTGACATTGCAGTTGTTGTCCATTCACTCCTATCGCCACATTTTGCTTCTTAGTTCTTGACATTTATCTATTTCATATCTCCCACCAGCACCATTCTACAATTCTCTTAATTTCTATTTACTGCATTTAATTTTATTAAAATTTAGGCTCTCGAAAATAGTTCACTCTCTTACAAGAATCTTGAAAATAAAATGCCAGGAACGACAGGAAAAATTAAGTAAAATAATGTGAAAAGGAATGAGGTTAAATATAGAAATTTCGTTGAGACCCTTACAATATTGCACAACACACTACGTGCTTAGGCGCGTAAAACAGTGTTACTCGGCCATCGTTATCTTGCGAACAAAGGAACTTGCAGCGTCCTTGACGGGATAAATTAGCGGGCTTGCAAACAGGTGTGTGTCGGTTACAGCTGATTTAAGGTTGTTGAGGAGTGAGTTGAGTGGTTCCCTCTTTCGAAATTCCAAGGGAGACGAACAACATTCAACAGAAATCCTCGAGGGAGAACGAAGCGACGCATCCTCAATAGTTCTATAGCAACAAAATTTATACGGGCAAATTTCGTTTAGGAACCAAGTTCGATGAAGTCGAAGTATACAACGATACTTACTCGTCGTGGAATTCTCTCACGCTCTCCACTCAATTTTACGTACGCTAACTTCTCTCCGCCCCCCTCCCCTCTTCCGCTCCCCTAAAGAAAGTGGAGGGTTCCTAACTAATGTGTCCTGATCAATCGAACGTCGGGGGCGCAGATGCGATGTGCACTACGAAATCGACAAAGAAACGTATTGCAGTCGTGTCTAAAAGTATTCAATAGGAAAAGAAAAAGTAGGTCGGAGGAAAAATACGGAAATAAAGCCGAAAGGTAAATTTAAATCTGAACATACAGTAGTTGATGAGCATCCCAAAATATATAGCACACTCCTGATGTAGGAAGAAGAATGAGCTGATTTACAAACGCTCAAAGTGAGCGTCAGACGACCACAGTTTCTCGTGCGTAAGTCATAGTTGACCCGAAATAGGAAATACTTGCCGTTTTCCCATGAAAATTTTACAAAAACAACAATTAATTTATTTTCTAACTAAATCCAATAGAATAAATCAACTTGCGCCAAACGCACTTATTAAATCGCACGTGGTGCCTTCCTTTCGTGCTCGCTGCCCATTAAACGTAAGCGCTTAACACAAACAAGTCTATTTCGGCAACGGGCTGCTGCAGTCCGGAGAAATTACCGTCAGATGTCGCCTCGAGAGGGGGCTCCGTTCGAGCTGTAACAGGAGGAAATTATAGTTACAGAGCCGCTCTAATAATTTTCATCGGAGTAGAATGTGTTTACGGAAGAATTATGTTCGTTCCCTTATTGCTTTAATGAGAGTCGTGTGTCTGCCATGCGTGCGTCGTGCGAATTGCTCGGCTGAATGAAGCTCAAATATTGACTTTTAATAAAACTAATGAGGTAGATCGCGAACGAAACGTGGGTATGTGTATGTGCGGTATTATGACATATGTAAGCTTTGGAATCAACATAGCTGGTTTTTTCGATGTTAGATAAATATTTGCTCAATCGGTATTTAAGTAATAATTAGTTATTAGCGAGGAGCCTTGTGCGAGTAACGAGTATCGACATTCCTATCTCTCGAGGCGAGGAGAGAAGTAGGCGAAAAGTACAAGGTGCGAAACTGGATCTTTATAAATATTTAAGTTGAACTTTCGATTTTTTAATGTGTTACAATTTGTCTTATAGTTACGATCGTTTTTGTGTATCTGTTTCTCTAAGCATTTTTGGGATATTTTTGGAGAAGTCTGATTGTTAAAGAGATTATGGGGAGCACCTGCTAACGAGATTATGGATATCATTACATTTCAAATCCCAAAAGTGGAGTTCACTTACAATTAGACTTAAAAATTTGGCTCCTTCTCTTCTGAATCTACAGAAAACTACCGAAACTGTGACGAAAATGTGACAAAAAATAAACGACAATCTCTGAGGAATACTAGGAGGACGAAGCAGTTCTTTATTGTTAATTCGGCGGGGATGGTTGCTACTTAAGGAAATGATTGGTAATCGTTGTAGAAAAAAACAAAGATGGGAATGAGAATTAATTGATTGACCGGCTGGCCATACATCTCCCTTTACGAATTAATAAGTGATTTAGTAAAACGTGAACATGGAGGAGTGCTGTGCAAAAGGTTAAAATAAAACCAAAATAACACGCTTATTTATTTGATTGATTGACAATGCCAATAAAACAAACACTGTCCTTTAAGAATGTTTATTAATGATCTATGCATTAATACGCAGTGGGTCGTCTTCTCGTACGTATTTTAGAGTGTTCCCTCCACGCATCGCGATGATACATACATATATCGTTGTTTTCGTATTACAATGCAGATTTGTCGAATGTATGTTTTATGGCGATACGTACAGTGGAACGCAGGTGAGAGTCGTTAGAGTGAGAAGGTGAAAATGTATGGGCGTCGAAAATGTTTTTTTTTTTTTGAACGATGAAGACGATTACCTATCGAACGATTCTAAGGCTAATTTTGGGGGCTCTTTCGATTGGCAGCATTTGTTTTTTGATCTGACCCTCCCTTGCCCACTTTCCCCCTTTTTACCCTAAAATTTTGATTGACGGTGTGTCGGCGCTCAACAAACGTAGCATACGGAGTCACAGACTGTGTCTCCATATTGTTTAGTTGTGTGACTTTCAGTGAAAAGAATTCAGCACCATTTAAAAAATATATATCTGTCGCACAGATGGCGCTGTATATTAAAAATCGATTATTGTTATTAAGAAAATCGATTATAACAAAAAAAAATAATCAATTACGTTCTTTTCTGTCGAATTTCGACCACCGGACGATCCTAGTATTAATTAATTCATCAAGTGATTAAAGCAAATATATATATAGTGGCTAGACGTCCCATGGAGGGGCAACGCCGCTTACTAGAAGCTCTCTAAATCCAGCGTTAGGGGCGGATCAGTTCCCATCATCCAGTCCTCTCATGGTCACACTTCCGGCTTATGTCTCTCCATCCCTTCCTGTCCTTTGTCTTATCTTGCCATTTCCTGATTCCGATTTTGCTCAGGTCAGCAAATATGAAAAAACAATAATCAAATGTAATTGAAATTTGGAAAACGCATGGTAGTACGTTTTGTGTGTGAAATGCGGGGTGTGGAGTAATATTTACTGTGGGCAAACAGCGGTAACAGCGCACAATTACGAAATAAGTTACGACAGCATCACCGACTCCCTATCCTTATCATGTCACTACTGTTTGCCCAAACTTGTAATAATAGGGAAAAATAAATGAGATGAATTAGAACGATACGAGGTGATTTACTTCGTGGTACTTTAGCTTGAAGCTTCGAAGCGAATGTGGGCACTTGCATGCAATGTAAGTTGCAGATTTTACCGGCCAGCAAAATGACGAAGATGGGGGCTCCGGTGGTCGTGTATGTACTTGGTATTAAGTCAAGTGAGTGTGTACTTAGTGGATGGTACTAAGTGTGGTGAGTCGAGTAAAATTGGCGCGATTCGCTTTTAAATAGAACTGAAGAGGAAGAGGGGTTGACTAACGGACTAATGAAATAGAAAGCGATGAATGTCTCGTTTACGAAAAATTCACACCCTTTCCACCTCTTACAGGAACGAACGGTCGATAATAGTACATGGTCGCAATAGTATCAGAGGAGAAATGTTTTAAAACGTACTACCCGAAAGCGACAAAATTGTAAAAATGAATTTTAAAATTACTTTCCTTCAAATGAATATAACATACATATGTTGGCTAAGATAAAAAAATTAAAAAAGTGGGTGTGTGTGGTTTACGCATGTTTAAAGTGAATACCCATTAATTGTCGTATTAGGAAGCTCATTTTCATAAATTTTTAGGATTTTCTTTTGGGTGGGAAGAATTAATTAGAATTCAATCAAATTTTGACATCATTTTATTCATACTTCGAACAACTTCTGTGACTTTTTTAATTAATTTTACCTAATAATAACAAAGTTACGCAGTAATGTCCACTGAAGGTCGTAACTCGAGTTCTTCAATTGCGGGATATGTAGCCATTCCAATTTTTATCTGAAATAAAAAAGTTTTTATTTTACATTAAGAACTTATTTTCTAAGAATATAAACCTCAAAGCAGGTGAGAACAATGAAAATTAAAAATTTCGCAGGTGTAGGAAAAATTTACTTCAATTTTCACCATCTTTTTCACCAATTATCCTAAGAAAGGCACCCTTAAAATCATGATATCATCTCACATGTTGGTTCATATATTTCGTAATTTCATAAAGAAGTTTGCTATGAATTTTCATAATGATTACTTCATTACTTTTTGAGTTAGACTTCCCGTAAATGTGAGAAAAGTCATTTTGAGAAAAACGCGTTGGAAAAAAAACTCCAAAGCCAGAAATTTAAGGAAGTTAACAACATAAAGTGTTCACCGTTTAATCTGCGATTCCGACACCATATATTAATCCTTCTTCTCCCTCATACGCTTCGTTTTGCGCTTGCAGAAATGCTTTTCGGCCTTTCCGACCTTCCTTTGACTCCAATGAATCACGTCGATTCTGTCGGCTGACGCGCTGCTTATCCATTTGTTTGGCGTCATTGAAGCTTTGGGTGCCTACTACAATTCCTGTCTCGTTCATGATCATCAGAAGGGGTGAATTTCCTTTATTGAATAAGCAAGCTAGTAAATACGATGTCACTTCAATGACTTTTAGTCCGGAGTGCAAATGTTTAAGATCTAATCGCCAAACTGTGGAATTAAAACTTTTATTCGCATTTTGCGTGTGACCACCTAAACATCTCCCCAGCAATCCATCCCTTGATAAATCTTCATATATTTGAAGAATTTGCTCCTCTCGAGCTTTTTCGCACTAGGAATTTGATCTTTATTATTATCACCCTGTTTATTCTCGTGTCCCACGATCACCTTTCATCCTATCCACCTATCATACTCTCTCTCGAAATCTAACGATTACGTTCTTACGCTTTCGCTAGAGCTGCTGCGGTGTCCCTTAAGAAGTATTCACTTCAAAAAATAATTCAAACGCGTATTTACAATAAACAGTAAATTATTTTTGAGTTATACGAAGTGTAACGGTACGAAACGGTCAACACGTTTGAAATGCAACAAGATTAAAACCGCCCATTTCCAAAATCTCAAACAACGGACCACCGCACCTTCAAAACACGAAACCACCAAAACGCGATCCGATTCATATCATCTACGAAATCCATTCATTAAAATCGTAAAATTCACTACATACTCTAATCCGATCCTTGCAACGCGAAACCGGCATTAGCGTATCTCGCCCCTATAAATTTCAAAATTTACTATCTCCTCCACATCCCGTTTCATTTCCATTACGTCCGGATTAGAATACAAACGACATAATTACGTAGGTACCGAAAAGTTACCGCTATCTCGTCCTAAAACAGGGATGAGCAAACAATACATAAACCGGTGAGCTCTTATTTTCTAAAAGCTACATCAACCGTACTACACGGACATAAAAGTAAGATGCGTATCATTTCGGCTTTTTGTAGGCGCAACAACGCGAAATGGTCCGGCGTTTGCAACTCGACACACTTACAAGCGTAATTAGAAGAATTGACGGAGGAGATGCGATGGATAAAGCAGCGAAAATGTTTTTATTAAATGAAGAAGAGAAGATGTGGCGTGGGACACCCAACAAGAGCGAAGCTCTTTACGCATTTGATACTTATTTCAATAACAAGTAAAATTCTGTAATTGAATAAACAATGTATAAAGAAAAAGAATTTTATTTCGAAACCGATGGTAAATAAGTTGAAGTTAAATTTGAAGTAAATTCGAGTCCGAATAATAAGAGCGCCATCTGATGTGGAGAGACGTAAATACGGCGCATTTCATAATTGCTCCTGCGATGAGTATGTGTGTATGTGTGTGAAAGAAAGAACGAATGAAAGACGAAACCGTCTAGCGAAGATTTCAAGCGCCTCACTTTTCCCCAGTTAATTCTCGCCGCAAAACCTCGCTGTAAAAGTATTAAATAGAAAGTTGATGTGCCCCGTACGTAGATTGTTGCATAAGTTTCAGCAATAAGGGTGTCATAAAACTTTTACAAAATTATCAGTGTACAGCTGATAAAAAGGCCATTTAATTGCGCTTGTATACGGGAGTAAAAAGCCCTAAACGTCTCCGGGGAGCGCTGGAATTCCTATAAGTGCGTAATTCGATCCGTAGAAGACGATGGCGCTAACGAAATTCGTCTCCGACAAAAGATAATCGTTTTAGCATTTTGCCAGGAAACGTAAAATGCAAAAATCAGCCGAAAACTTTAAGACGTCTAAAAAGCCTTAAACGTGTCCGGAGAGCGCTGGAATCCCTATAAGTTCGTAATTCGACCCGTAGAAGACGATGGCACTAACCGAATTCGCCTCCGACAAAAGATAATCGTTTTAGCATTTTGCCAGGAAACGTAAAATGCAAAAATCGACCGAAAACTTTAAGACGCCTAAAAAAGCCTTAAACGTGTCCGGAGAGCGCTGGAATCCCTATAAGTTCGTAATTCGACCCGTAGAAGACGATGGCACTAACCGAATTCGCCTCCGACAAAAGATAATCGTTTTAGCATTTTGCCAGGAAACGTAAAATGCAAAAATCGACCGAAAACTTTAAGACGCCTAAAAAGCCTTAAACGTGTCCGGAGAGCGCTGGAATCCCTATAAGTTCGTAATTCGACCCGTAGAAGACGATGGCGCTAACGAAATTCGCCTCCGACAAAAGATAATCGTTTTAGCATTTTGCCAGGAAACGTAAAATGCAAAAAATCAGCCGAAAACTTTAAAACGCCTAAAAAGGCTTAAACGTGTCCGGAGAGCGCTGGAATCCCTATAAGTTCGTAATTCGACCCGTAGAAGACGATGGCGCTAACGAAATTCGCCTCCGACAAAAGATAATCGTTTTAGCATTTTGCCAGGAAACGTAAAATGCAAAAATCAGCCGAAAACTTTAAGACGCCTAAAAAGGCTTAAACGTGTCCGGAGAGCGCTGGAATCCCTATAAGTTCGTAATTCGACCCGTAGAAGACGATGGCGCTAACGAAATTCGCCTCCGACAAAAGATAATCGTTTTAGCATTTTGCCAGGAAACGTAAAATGCAAAAATCGACCGAAAACTTTAAGACGCCTAAAAAAGCCTTAAACGTGTCCGGAGAGCGCTGGAATCCCTATAAGTTCGTAATTCGACCCGTAGAAGACGATGGCACTAACCGAATTCGCCTCCGACAAAAGATAATCGTTTTAGCATTTTGCCAGGAAACGTAAAATGCAAAAATCAGCCGAAAACTTTAAGACGCCTAAAAAAGCCTTAAACGTGTCCGGAGAGCGCTGGAATCCCTATAAGTTCGTAATTCGACCCGTAGAAGACGATGGCGCTAACGAAATTCGCCTCCGACAAAAGATAATCGTTTTAGCATTTTGCCAGGAAACGTAAAATGCAAAAAATCAGCCGAAAACTTTAAGACGCCTAAAAAGGCTTAAACGTGTCCGGAGAGCGCTGGAATCCCTATAAGTTCGTAATTCGACCCGTAGAAGACGATGGCGCTAACGAAATTCGCCTCCGACAAAAGATAATCGTTTTAGCATTTTGCCAGGAAACGTAAAATGCAAAAATCAGCCGAAAACTTTAAGACGCCTAAAAAAGGCTTAAACGTGTCCGGAGAGCGCTGGAATCCCTATAAGTTCGTAATTCGACCCGTAGAAGACGATGGCGCTAACGAAATTCGCCTCCGACAAAAGATAATCGTTTTAGCATTTTGCCAGGAAACGTAAAATGCAAAAAATCAGCCGAAAACTTTAAGACGCCTAAAAAGGCTTAAACGTGTCCGGAGAGCGCTGGAATCCCTATAAGTTCGTAATTCGACCCGTAGAAGACGATGGCGCTAACGAAATTCGCCTCCGACAAAAGATAATCGTTTTAGCATTTTGCCAGGAAACGTAAAATGCAAAAATCAGCCGAAAACTTTAAGACGCCTAAAAAGGCTTAAACGTGTCCGGAGAGCGCTGGAATCCCTATAAGTTCGTAATTCGACCCGTAGAAGACGATGGCGCTAACGAAATTCGCCTCCGACAAAAGATAATCGTTTTAGCATTTTGCCAGGAAACGTAAAATGCAAAAAATCAGCCGAAAACTTTAAGACGCCTAAAAAGGCTTAAACGTGTCCGGAGAGCGCTGGAATCCCTATAAGTTCGTAATTCGACCCGTAGAAGACGATGGCGCTAACGAAATTCGCCTCCGACAAAAGATAATCGTTTTAGCATTTTGCCAGGAAACGTAAAATGCAAAAAATCAGCCGAAAACTTTAAGACGCCTAAAAAGGCTTAAACGTGTCCGGAGAGCGCTGGAATCCCTATAAGTTCGTAATTCGACCCGTAGAAGACGATGGCGCTAACGAAATTCGCCTCCGACAAAAGATAATCGTTTTAGCATTTTGCCAGGAAACGTAAAATGCAAAAATCAGCCGAAAACTTTAAGACGCCTAAAAAGGCTTAAACGTGTCCGGAGAGCGCTGGAATCCCTATAAGTTCGTAATTCGACCCGTAGAAGACGATGGCGCTAACGAAATTCGCCTCCGACAAAAGATAATCGTTTTAGCATTTTGCCAGGAAACGTAAAATGCAAAAATCAGCCGAAAACTTTAAGACGCCTAAAAAGGCTTAAACGTGTCCGGAGAGCGCTGGAATCCCTATAAGTTCGTAATTCGACCCGTAGAAGACGATGGCGCTAACGAAATTCGCCTCCGACAAAAGATAATCGTTTTAGCATTTTGCCAGGAAACGTAAAATGCAAAAAATCAGCCGAAAACTTTAAGACGCCTAAAAGGCTTAAACGTGTCCGGAGAGCGCTGGAATCCCTATAAGTTCGTAATTCGACCCGTAGAAGACGATGGCGCTAACGAAATTCGCCTCCGACAAAAGATAATCGTTTTAGCATTTTGCCAGGAAACGTAAAATGCAAAAAATCAGCCGAAAACTTTAAGACGCCTAAAAAGGCTTAAACGTGTCCGGAGAGCGCTGGAATCCCTATAAGTTCGTAATTCGACCCGTAGAAGACGATGGCGCTAACGAAATTCGCCTCCGACAAAAGATAATCGTTTTAGCATTTTGCCAGGAAACGTAAAATGCAAAAAATCAGCCGAAAACTTTAAGACGCCTAAAAAGGCTTAAACGTGTCCGGAGAGCGCTGGAATCCCTATAAGTTCGTAATTCGACCCGTAGAAGACGATGGCGCTAACGAAATTCGCCTCCGACAAAAGATAATCGTTTTAGCATTTTGCCAGGAAACGTAAAATGCAAAAAATCAGCCGAAAACTTTAAGACGCCTAAAAAGGCTTAAACGTGTCCGGAGAGCGCTGGAATCCCTATAAGTTCGTAATTCGACCCGTAGAAGACGATGGCGCTAACGAAATTCGCCTCCGACAAAAGATAATCGTTTTAGCATTTTGCCAGGAAACGTAAAATGCAAAAATCAGCCGAAAACTTTAAGACGCCTAAAAAAGGCTTAAACGTGTCCGGAGAGCGCTGGAATCCCTATAAGTTCGTAATTCGACCCGTAGAAGACGATGGCGCTAACGAAATTCGCCTCCGACAAAAGATAATCGTTTTAGCATTTTGCCAGGAAACGTAAAATGCAAAAAATCAGCCGAAAACTTTAAGACGCCTAAAAAAGGCTTAAACGTGTCCGGAGAGCGCTGGAATCCCTATAAGTTCGTAATTCGACCCGTAGAAGACGATGGCGCTAACGAAATTCGCCTCCGACAAAAGATAATCGTTTTAGCATTTTGCCAGGAAACGTAAAATGCAAAAAATCAGCCGAAAACTTTAAGACGCCTAAAAAGGCTTAAACGTGTCCGGAGAGCGCTGGAATCCCTATAAGTTCGTAATTCGACCCGTAGAAGACGATGGCGCTAACGAAATTCGCCTCCGACAAAAGATAATCGTTTTAGCATTTTGCCAGGAAACGTAAAATGCAAAAAATCAGCCGAAAACTTTAAGACGCCTAAAAAGGCTTAAACGTGTCCGGAGAGCGCTGGAATCCCTATAAGTTCGTAATTCGACCCGTAGAAGACGATGGCGCTAACGAAATTCGCCTCCGACAAAAGATAATCGTTTTAGCATTTTGCCAGGAAACGTAAAATGCAAAAAATCAGCCGAAAACTTTAAGACGCCTAAAAAGGCTTAAACGTGTCCGGAGAGCGCTGGAATCCCTATAAGTTCGTAATTCGACCCGTAGAAGACGATGGCGCTAACGAAATTCGCCTCCGACAAAAGATAATCGTTTTAGCATTTTGCCAGGAAACGTAAAATGCAAAAATCAGCCGAAAACTTTAAGACGCCTAAAAAGGCTTAAACGTGTCCGGAGAGCGCTGGAATCCCTATAAGTTCGTAATTCGACCCGTAGAAGACGATGGCGCTAACGAAATTCGCCTCCGACAAAAGATAATCGTTTTAGCATTTTGCCAGGAAACGTAAAATGCAAAAAATCAGCCGAAAACTTTAAGACGCCTAAAAAGGCTTAAACGTGTCCGGAGAGCGCTGGAATCCCTATAAGTTCGTAATTCGACCCGTAGAAGACGATGGCGCTAACGAAATTCGCCTCCGACAAAAGATAATCGTTTTAGCATTTTGCCAGGAAACGTAAAATGCAAAAATCAGCCGAAAACTTTAAGACGCCTAAAAAGGCTTAAACGTGTCCGGAGAGCGCTGGAATCCCTATAAGTTCGTAATTCGACCCGTAGAAGACGATGGCGCTAACGAAATTCGCCTCCGACAAAAGATAATCGTTTTAGCATTTTGCCAGGAAACGTAAAATGCAAAAAATCAGCCGAAAACTTTAAAGCGCCTAAAAAGGCTTAAACGTGTCCGGAGAGCGCTGGAATCCCTATAAGTTCGTAATTCGACCCGTAGAAGACGATGGCGCTAACGAAATTCGCCTCCGACAAAAGATAATCGTTTTAGCATTTTGCCAGGAAACGTAAAATGCAAAAAATCAGCCGAAAACTTTAAGACGCCTAAAAGGCTTAAACGTGTCCGGAGAGCGCTGGAATCCCTATAAGTTCGTAATTCGACCCGTAGAAGACGATGGCGCTAACGAAATTCGCCTCCGACAAAAGATAATCGTTTTAGCATTTTGCCAGGAAACGTAAAATGCAAAAAATCAGCCGAAAACTTTAAAGCGCCTAAAAAGGCTTAAACGTGTCCGGAGAGCGCTGGAATCCCTATAAGTTCGTAATTCGACCCGTAGAAGACGATGGCGCTAACGAAATTCACCTCCGACAAAAGATAATCGTTTTAGCATTTTGCCAGGAAACGTAAAATGCAAAAAATCAGCCGAAAACTTTAAGACGCCTAAAAAAGGCTTAAACGTGTCCGGAGAGCGCTGGAATCCCTATAAGTTCGTAATTCGACCCGTAGAAGACGATGGCGCTAACGAAATTCACCTCCGACAAAAGATAATCGTTTTAGCATTTTGCCAGGAAACGTAAAATGCAAAAATCAGCCGAAAACTTTAAGACGCCTAAAAAAGGCTTAAACGTGTCCGGAGAGCGCTGGAATCCCTATAAGTTCGTAATTCGACCCGTAGAAGACGATGGCGCTAACGAAATTCGCCTCCGACAAAAGATAATCGTTTTAGCATTTTGCCAGGAAACGTAAAATGCAAAAATCAGCCGAAAACTTTAAGACGCCTAAAAAGGCTTAAACGTGTCCGGAGAGCGCTGGAATCCCTATAAGTTCGTAATTCGACCCGTAGAAGACGATGGCGCTAACGAAATTCACCTCCGACAAAAGATAATCGTTTTAGCATTTTGCCAGGAAACGTAAAATGCAAAAAATCAGCCGAAAACTTTAAGACGCCTAAAAGGCTTAAACGTGTCCGGAGAGCGCTGGAATCCCTATAAGTTCGTAATTCGACCCGTAGAAGACGATGGCGCTAACGAAATTCGCCTCCGACAAAAGATAATCGTTTTAGCATTTTGCCAGGAAACGTAAAATGCAAAAATCAGCCGAAAACTTTAAGACGCCTAAAAAGCCTTAAACGTGTCCGGAGAGCGCTGGAATCCCTATAAGTTCGTAATTCGACCCGTAGAAGACGATGGCGCTAACGAAATTCGCCTCCGACAAAAGATAATCGTTTTAGCATTTTGCCAGGAAACGTAAAATGCAAAAAATCAGCCGAAAACTTTAAAACGCCTAAAAAGGCTTAAACGTGTCCGGAGAGCGCTGGAATCCCTATAAGTTCGTAATTCGACCCGTAGAAGACGATGGCGCTAACGAAATTCGCCTCCGACAAAGATAATCGTTTTAGCATTTTGCCAGGAAACGTAAAATGCAAAAATCAGCCGAAAACTTTAAGACGCCTAAAAGGCTTAAACGTGTCCGGAGAGCGCTGGAATCCCTATAAGTTCGTAATTCGACCCGTAGAAGACGATGGCGCTAACGAAATTCGCCTCCGACAAAGATAATCGTTTTAGCATTTTGCCAGGAAACGTAAAATGCAAAAAATCAGCCGAAAACTTTAAAACGCCTAAAAAGGCTTAAACGTGTCCGGAGAGCGCTGGAATCCCTATAAGTTCGTAATTCGACCCGTAGAAGACGATGGCGCTAACGAAATTCGCCTCCGACAAAAGATAATCGTTTTAGCATTTTGCCAGGAAACGTAAAATGCAAAAAATCAGCCGAAAACTTTAAGACGCCTAAAAGGCTTAAACGTGTCCGGAGAGCGCTGGAATCCCTATAAGTTCGTAATTCGACCCGTAGAAGACGATGGCGCTAACGAAATTCGCCTCCGACAAAAGATAATCGTTTTAGCATTTTGCCAGGAAACGTAAAATGCAAAAATCAGCCGAAAACTTTAAGACGCCTAAAAAGGCTTAAACGTGTCCGGAGAGCGCTGGAATCCCTATAAGTTCGTAATTCGACCCGTAGAAGACGATGGCGCTAACGAAATTCGCCTCCGACAAAAGATAATCGTTTTAGCATTTTGCCAGGAAACGTAAAATGCAAAAATCAGCCGAAAACTTTAAGACGCCTAAAAGGCCTTAAACGTGTCCGGAGAGCGCTGGAATCCCTATAAGTTCGTAATTCGACCCGTAGAAGACGATGGCGCTAACGAAATTCGCCTCCGACAAAAGATAATCGTTTTAGCATTTTGCCAGGAAACGTAAAATGCAAAAATCAGCCGAAAACTTTAAGACGCCTAAAAAGGCTTAAACGTGTCCGGAGAGCGCTGGAATCCCTATAAGTTCGTAATTCGACCCGTAGAAGACGATGGCGCTAACGAAATTCGCCTCCGACAAAAGATAATCGTTTTAGCATTTTGCCAGGAAACGTAAAATGCAAAAAATCAGCCGAAAACTTTAAGACGCCTAAAAGGCTTAAACGTGTCCGGAGAGCGCTGGAATCCCTATAAGTTCGTAATTCGACCCGTAGAAGACGATGGCGCTAACGAAATTCGCCTCCGACAAAAGATAATCGTTTTAGCATTTTGCCAGGAAACGTAAAATGCAAAAATCAGCCGAAAACTTTAAGACGCCTAAAAAGGCTTAAACGTGTCCGGAGAGCGCTGGAATCCCTATAAGTTCGTAATTCGACCCGTAGAAGACGATGGCGCTAACGAAATTCGCCTCCGACAAAAGATAATCGTTTTAGCATTTTGCCAGGAAACGTAAAATGCAAAAAATCAGCCGAAAACTTTAAGACGCCTAAAAAAGGCTTAAACGTGTCCGGAGAGCGCTGGAATCCCTATAAGTTCGTAATTCGACCCGTAGAAGACGATGGCGCTAACGAAATTCGCCTCCGACAAAAGATAATCGTTTTAGCATTTTGCCAGGAAACGTAAAATGCAAAAATCAGCCGAAAACTTTAAGACGCCTAAAAAGGCTTAAACGTGTCCGGAGAGCGCTGGAATCCCTATAAGTTCGTAATTCGACCCGTAGAAGACGATGGCGCTAACGAAATTCGCCTCCGACAAAAGATAATCGTTTTAGCATTTTGCCAGGAAACGTAAAATGCAAAAAATCAGCCGAAAACTTTAAGACGCCTAAAAAGGCTTAAACGTGTCCGGAGAGCGCTGGAATCCCTATAAGTTCGTAATTCGACCCGTAGAAGACGATGGCGCTAACGAAATTCGCCTCCGACAAAAGATAATCGTTTTAGCATTTTGCCAGGAAACGTAAAATGCAAAAATCAGCCGAAAACTTTAAGACGCCTAAAAAAGGCTTAAACGTGTCCGGAGAGCGCTGGAATCCCTATAAGTTCGTAATTCGACCCGTAGAAGACGATGGCGCTAACGAAATTCGCCTCCGACAAAAGATAATCGTTTTAGCATTTTGCCAGGAAACGTAAAATGCAAAAATCAGCCGAAAACTTTAAGACGCCTAAAAGGCCTTAAACGTGTCCGGAGAGCGCTGGAATCCCTATAAGTTCGTAATTCGACCCGTAGAAGACGATGGCGCTAACGAAATTCGCCTCCGACAAAAGATAATCGTTTTAGCATTTTGCCAGGAAACGTAAAATGCAAAAAATCAGCCGAAAACTTTAAGACGCCTAAAAAGCCTTAAACGTGTCCGGAGAGCGCTGGAATCCCTATAAGTTCGTAATTCGACCCGTAGAAGACGATGGCGCTAACGAAATTCGCCTCCGACAAAAGATAATCGTTTTAGCATTTTGCCAGGAAACGTAAAATGCAAAAATCAGCCGAAAACTTTAAGACGCCTAAAAAAGCCTTAAACGTGTCCGGAGAGCGCTGGAATCCCTATAAGTTCGTAATTCGACCCGTAGAAGACGATGGCGCTAACGAAATTCGCCTCCGACAAAAGATAATCGTTTTAGCATTTTGCCAGGAAACGTAAAATGCAAAAATCAGCCGAAAACTTTAAGACGCCTAAAAAGCCTTAAACGTGTCCGGAGAGCGCTGGAATCCCTATAAGTTCGTAATTCGACCCGTAGAAGACGATGGCGCTAACGAAATTCGCCTCCGACAAAAGATAATCGTTTTAGCATTTTGCCAGGAAACGTAAAATGCAAAAATCAGCCGAAAACTTTAAGACGCCTAAAAGCCTTAAACGTGTCCGGAGAGCGCTGGAATCCCTATAAGTTCGTAATTCGACCCGTAGAAGACGATGGCGCTAACGAAATTCGCCTCCGACAAAAGATAATCGTTTTAGCATTTTGCCAGGAAACGTAAAATGCAAAAAATCAGCCGAAAACTTTAAAACGCCTAAAAAGGCTTAAACGTGTCCGGAGAGCGCTGGAATCCCTATAAGTTCGTAATTCGACCCGTAGAAGACGATGGCGCTAACGAAATTCGCCTCCGACAAAAGATAATCGTTTTAGCATTTTGCCAGGAAACGTAAAATGCAAAAATCAGCCGAAAACTTTAAAACGCCTAAAAAGGCTTAAACGTGTCCGGAGAGCGCTGGAATCCCTATAAGTTCGTAATTCGACCCGTAGAAGACGATGGCGCTAACGAAATTCACCTCCGACAAAAGATAATCGTTTTAGCATTTTGCCAGGAAACGTAAAATGCAAAAATCAGCCGAAAACTTTAAGACGCCTAAAAAGGCTTAAACGTGTCCGGAGAGCGCTGGAATCCCTATAAGTTCGTAATTCGACCCGTAGAAGACGATGGCGCTAACGAAATTCGCCTCCGACAAAAGATAATCGTTTTAGCATTTTGCCAGGAAACGTAAAATGCAAAAAATCAGCCGAAAACTTTAAGACGCCTAAAAAGCCTTAAACGTGTCCGGAGAGCGCTGGAATCCCTATAAGTTCGTAATTCGACCCGTAGAAGACGATGGCGCTAACGAAATTCGCCTCCGACAAAAGATAATCGTTTTAGCATTTTGCCAGGAAACGTAAAATGCAAAAATCAGCCGAAAACTTTAAGACGCCTAAAAAAGCCTTAAACGTGTCCGGAGAGCGCTGGAATCCCTATAAGTTCGTAATTCGACCCGTAGAAGACGATGGCGCTAACGAAATTCGCCTCCGACAAAAGATAATCGTTTTAGCATTTTGCCAGGAAACGTAAAATGCAAAAAATCAGCCGAAAACTTTAAGACGCCTAAAAAAGCCTTAAACGTGTCCGGAGAGCGCTGGAATCCCTATAAGTTCGTAATTCGACCCGTAGAAGACGATGGCGCTAACGAAATTCGCCTCCGACAAAAGATAATCGTTTTAGCATTTTGCCAGGAAACGTAAAATGCAAAAATCGACCGAAAACTTTAAGACGCCTAAAAAAGCCTTAAACGTGTCCGGAGAGCGCTGGAATCCCTATAAGTTCGTAATTCGACCCGTAGAAGACGATGGCGCTAACGAAATTCACCTCCGACAAAAGATAATCGTTTTAGCATTTTGCCAGGAAACGTAAAATGCAAAAAATCGACCGAAAACTTTAAGACGCCTAAAAAGCCTTAAACGTGTCCGGAGAGCGCTGGAATCCCTATAAGTTCGTAATTCGACCCGTAGAAGACGATGGCGCTAACGAAATTCGCCTCCGACAAAAGATAATCGTTTTAGCATTTTGCCAGGAAACGTAAAATGCAAAAATCGACCGAAAACTTTAAGACGCCTAAAAAGCCTTAAACGTGTCCGGAGAGCGCTGGAATCCCTATAAGTTCGTAATTCGACCCGTAGAAGACGATGGCGCTAACGAAATTCACCTCCGACAAAAGATAATCGTTTTAGCATTTTGCCAGGAAACGTAAAATGCAAAAAATCAGCCGAAAACTTTAAGACGCCTAAAAAGCCTTAAACGTGTCCGGAGAGCGCTGGAATCCCTATAAGTTCGTAATTCGACCCGTAGAAGACGATGGCGCTAACGAAATTCACCTCCGACAAAAGATAATCGTTTTAGCATTTTGCCAGGAAACGTAAAATGCAAAAAATCAGCCGAAAACTTTAAAACGCCTAAAAAAGCCTTAAACGTGTCCGGAGAGCGCTGGAATCCCTATAAGTTCGTAATTCGACCCGTAGAAGACGATGGCGCTAACGAAATTCGCCTCCGACAAAAGATAATCGTTTTAGCATTTTGCCAGGAAACGTAAAATGCAAAAATCGACCGAAAACTTTAAAACGCCTAAAAAGCCTTAAACGTGTCCGGAGAGCGCTGGAATCCCTATAAGTTCGTAATTCGACCCGTAGAAGACGATGGCGCTAACGAAATTCACCTCCGACAAAAGATAATCGTTTTAGCATTTTGCCAGGAAACGTAAAATGCAAAAATCGACCGAAAACTTTAAGACGCCTAAAAAGCCTTAAACGTGTCCGGAGAGCGCTGGAATCCCTATAAGTTCGTAATTCGACCCGTAGAAGACGATGGCGCTAACGAAATTCACCTCCGACAAAAGATAATCGTTTTAGCATTTTGCCAGGAAACGTAAAATGCAAAAATCGACCGAAAACTTTAAGACGCCTAAAAAAGCCTTAAACGTGTCCGGAGAGCGCTGGAATCCCTATAAGTTCGTAATTCGACCCGTAGAAGACGATGGCGCTAACGAAATTCACCTCCGACAAAAGATAATCGTTTTAGCATTTTGCCAGGAAACGTAAAATGCAAAAAATCAGCCGAAAACTTTAAGACGCCTAAAAAGCCTTAAACGTGTCCGGAGAGCGCTGGAATCCCTATAAGTTCGTAATTCGACCCGTAGAAGACGATGGCGCTAACGAAATTCACCTCCGACAAAAGATAATCGTTTTAGCATTTTGCCAGGAAACGTAAAATGCAAAAAATCAGCCGAAAACTTTAAAACGCCTAAAAAGCCTTAAACGTGTCCGGAGAGCGCTGGAATCCCTATAAGTTCGTAATTCGACCCGTAGAAGACGATGGCGCTAACGAAATTCGCCTCCGACAAAAGATAATCGTTTTAGCATTTTGCCAGGAAACGTAAAATGCAAAAAATCAGCCGAAAACTTTAAAACGCCTAAAAAAGCCTTAAACGTGTCCGGAGAGCGCTGGAATCCCTATAAGTTCGTAATTCGACCCGTAGAAGACGATGGCGCTAACGAAATTCGCCTCCGACAAAAGATAATCGTTTTAGCATTTTGCCAGGAAACGTAAAATGCAAAAATCAGCCGAAAACTTTAAAACGCCTAAAAAGCCTTAAACGTGTCCGGAGAGCGCTGGAATCCCTATAAGTTCGTAATTCGACCCGTAGAAGACGATGGCGCTAACGAAATTCACCTCCGACAAAAGATAATCGTTTTAGCATTTTGCCAGGAAACGTAAAATGCAAAAATCGACCGAAAACTTTAAGACGCCTAAAAAGCCTTAAACGTGTCCGGAGAGCGCTGGAATCCCTATAAGTTCGTAATTCGACCCGTAGAAGACGATGGCGCTAACGAAATTCACCTCCGACAAAAGATAATCGTTTTAGCATTTTGCCAGGAAACGTAAAATGCAAAAATCGACCGAAAACTTTAAGACGCCTAAAAAGCCTTAAACGTGTCCGGAGAGCGCTGGAATCCCTATAAGTTCGTAATTCGACCCGTAGAAGACGATGGCGCTAACGAAATTCGCCTCCGACAAAAGATAATCGTTTTAGCATTTTGCCAGGAAACGTAAAATGCAAAAATCGACCGAAAACTTTAAGACGCCTAAAAAGCCTTAAACGTGTCCGGAGAGCGCTGGAATCCCTATAAGTTCGTAATTCGACCCGTAGAAGACGATGGCGCTAACGAAATTCACCTCCGACAAAAGATAATCGTTTTAGCATTTTGCCAGGAAACGTAAAATGCAAAAAATCAGCCGAAAACTTTAAGACGCCTAAAAAAGCCTTAAACGTGTCCGGAGAGCGCTGGAATCCCTATAAGTTCGTAATTCGACCCGTAGAAGACGATGGCGCTAACGAAATTCACCTCCGACAAAAGATAATCGTTTTAGCATTTTGCCAGGAAACGTAAAATGCAAAAATCGACCGAAAACTTTAAGACGCCTAAAAAAGCCTTAAACGTGTCCGGAGAGCGCTGGAATCCCTATAAGTTCGTAATTCGACCCGTAGAAGACGATGGCGCTAACGAAATTCACCTCCGACAAAAGATAATCGTTTTAGCATTTTGCCAGGAAACGTAAAATGCAAAAAATCAGCCGAAAACTTTAAAACGCCTAAAAAGCCTTAAACGTGTCCGGAGAGCGCTGGAATCCCTATAAGTTCGTAATTCGACCCGTAGAAGACGATGGCGCTAACGAAATTCACCTCCGACAAAAGATAATCGTTTTAGCATTTTGCCAGGAAACGTAAAATGCAAAAAATCAGCCGAAAACTTTAAAACGCCTAAAAAAGCCTTAAACGTGTCCGGAGAGCGCTGGAATCCCTATAAGTTCGTAATTCGACCCGTAGAAGACGATGGCGCTAACGAAATTCACCTCCGACAAAAGATAATCGTTTTAGCATTTTGCCAGGAAACGTAAAATGCAAAAATCGACCGAAAACTTTAAGACGCCTAAAAAAGCCTTAAACGTGTCCGGAGAGCGCTGGAATCCCTATAAGTTCGTAATTCGACCCGTAGAAGACGATGGCGCTAACGAAATTCACCTCCGACAAAAGATAATCGTTTTAGCATTTTGCCAGGAAACGTAAAATGCAAAAATCAGCCGAAAACTTTAAGACGCCTAAAAAGCCTTAAACGTGTCCGGAGAGCGCTGGAATCCCTATAAGTTCGTAATTCGACCCGTAGAAGACGATGGCGCTAACGAAATTCACCTCCGACAAAAGATAATCGTTTTAGCATTTTGCCAGGAAACGTAAAATGCAAAAATCGACCGAAAACTTTAAGACGCCTAAAAAGCCTTAAACGTGTCCGGAGAGCGCTGGAATCCCTATAAGTTCGTAATTCGACCCGTAGAAGACGATGGCGCTAACGAAATTCACCTCCGACAAAAGATAATCGTTTTAGCATTTTGCCAGGAAACGTAAAATGCAAAAATCGACCGAAAACTTTAAGACGCCTAAAAAAGCCTTAAACGTGTCCGGAGAGCGCTGGAATCCCTATAAGTTCGTAATTCGACCCGTAGAAGACGATGGCGCTAACGAAATTCACCTCCGACAAAAGATAATCGTTTTAGCATTTTGCCAGGAAACGTAAAATGCAAAAATCGACCGAAAACTTTAAGACGCCTAAAAAGCCTTAAACGTGTCCGGAGAGCGCTGGAATCCCTATAAGTTCGTAATTCGACCCGTAGAAGACGATGGCGCTAACGAAATTCACCTCCGACAAAAGATAATCGTTTTAGCATTTTGCCAGGAAACGTAAAATGCAAAAAATCAGCCGAAAACTTTAAAACGCCTAAAAGCCTTAAACGTGTCCGGAGAGCGCTGGAATCCCTATAAGTTCGTAATTCGACCCGTAGAAGACGATGGCGCTAACGAAATTCACCTCCGACAAAAGATAATCGTTTTAGCATTTTGCCAGGAAACGTAAAATGCAAAAATCGACCGAAAACTTTAAGACGCCTAAAAAAGCCTTAAACGTGTCCGGAGAGCGCTGGAATCCCTATAAGTTCGTAATTCGACCCGTAGAAGACGATGGCGCTAACGAAATTCACCTCCGACAAAAGATAATCGTTTTAGCATTTTGCCAGGAAACGTAAAATGCAAAAATCGACCGAAAACTTTAAGACGCCTAAAAAGCCTTAAACGTGTCCGGAGAGCGCTGGAATCCCTATAAGTTCGTAATTCGACCCGTAGAAGACGATGGCGCTAACGAAATTCACCTCCGACAAAAGATAATCGTTTTAGCATTTTGCCAGGAAACGTAAAATGCAAAAATCGACCGAAAACTTTAAGACGCCTAAAAAAGCCTTAAACGTGTCCGGAGAGCGCTGGAATCCCTATAAGTTCGTAATTCGACCCGTAGAAGACGATGGCGCTAACGAAATTCACCTCCGACAAAAGATAATCGTTTTAGCATTTTGCCAGGAAACGTAAAATGCAAAAATCGACCGAAAACTTTAAGACGCCTAAAAAGCCTTAAACGTGTCCGGAGAGCGCTGGAATCCCTATAAGTTCGTAATTCGACCCGTAGAAGACGATGGCGCTAACGAAATTCACCTCCGACAAAAGATAATCGTTTTAGCATTTTGCCAGGAAACGTAAAATGCAAAAATCGACCGAAAACTTTAAGACGCCTAAAAAGCCTTAAACGTGTCCGGAGAGCGCTGGAATCCCTATAAGTTCGTAATTCGACCCGTAGAAGACGATGGCGCTAACGAAATTCACCTCCGACAAAAGATAATCGTTTTAGCATTTTGCCAGGAAACGTAAAATGCAAAAATCGACCGAAAACTTTAAGACGCCTAAAAAAGCCTTAAACGTGTCCGGAGAGCGCTGGAATCCCTATAAGTTCGTAATTCGACCCGTAGAAGACGATGGCGCTAACGAAATTCACCTCCGACAAAAGATAATCGTTTTAGCATTTTGCCAGGAAACGTAAAATGCAAAAATCGACCGAAAACTTTAAGACGCCTAAAAAGCCTTAAACGTGTCCGGAGAGCGCTGGAATCCCTATAAGTTCGTAATTCGACCCGTAGAAGACGATGGCGCTAACGAAATTCACCTCCGACAAAAGATAATCGTTTTAGCATTTTGCCAGGAAACGTAAAATGCAAAAATCGACCGAAAACTTTAAGACGACTAAAAAAGCCTTAAACGTGTCCGGAGAGCGCTGGAATCCCTATAAGTTCGTAATTCGACCAGTAGAAGACGATGGCGCTAACGAAATTCACCTCCGACAAAAGATAATCGTTTTAGCATTTTGCCAGGAAACGTAAAATGCAAAAATCGACCGAAAACTTTAAGACGCCTAAAAAGCCTTAAACGTGTCCGGAGAGCGCTGGAATCCCTATAAGTTCGTAATTCGACCCGTAGAAGACGATGGCGCTAACGAAATTCACCTCCGACAAAAGATAATCGTTTTAGCATTTTGCCAGGAAACGTAAAATGCAAAAATCGACCGAAAACTTTAAGACGCCTAAAAAGCCTTAAACGTGTCCGGAGAGCGCTGGAATCCCTATAAGTTCGTAATTCGACCCGTAGAAGACGATGGCGCTAACGAAATTCACCTCCGACAAAAGATAATCGTTTTAGCATTTTGCCAGGAAACGTAAAATGCAAAAATCGACCGAAAACTTTAAGACGACTAAAAAAGCCTTAAACGTGTCCGGAGAGCGCTGGAATCCCTATAAGTTGGTAATTCGACCAGTAGAAGACGATGGCGCTAACGAAATTCACCTCCGACAAAAGATAATCGTTTTAGCATTTTGCCAGGAAACGTAAAATGCAAAAATCGACCGAAAACTTTAAGACGCCTAAAGAAGCCTTAAACGTCCCCGGAGAGCGCTGGAATCCCTATAAGTTCGTAATTCGACCCGTAGAAGACGATGGCGCTAACGAAATTCACCTCCGACAAAAGATAATCGTTTTAGCATTTTGCCAGGAAACGTAAAATGCAAAAATCGACCGAAAACTTTAAGACGCCTAAAAAAGCCTTAAACGTGTCCGGAGAGCGCTGGAATACCTATAAGTTCATAATTCGACCCGTAGAAGACGATGGCGCTAACGAAATTCACCTCCGACAAAAGATAATCGTTTTCGATTGTTTGTAATTATTGAATTCAATACTGATGTTTGCAAAGAGAAAAAAATTGAAGTTGAGTCGAAACCAGATCCTCCACCGTTCCAGTACGTCAGGTTGTCCGTTCGGCCATCGCGGCCTGTGCAACTCTAGTCACGCGATTCGATACTTACTCGTGTGGTTTGTGCTCATCATTTTTCAGAATTTAATATCTCCCAAACCTTTGTATTTTCTAGTGCGTTATAACTAAGGTTTGATAGAACAGTGGATGACGTGTTATCATTAAGTAGTGTAAATCGGTTTTTGTCTCCATTTACGGGCAAGGCGTGACATTAAAATTCGGGAAAGTAAGGGCGTCAGTTAGGTTTATACTACTTAATGATGACACCTCATCCACTTTTTTATCAAACCAGCACCCGTAACAACTGAGACAGGCAATGGAGTCCGACACGCGCCTGTCTGAGGCGTTGCGTAAACATTATTGAAAGTAATGCTAATTCTGCGTGTTTCCCCGCTGATGGAATCCATTTTTGTCGAAATCCAAAATTATAATTTTACAGGAAAATAGTGTAGCTTTAATTATGTTCAATTTGGTGTGCCGCAAGGTTATATATTAGTACCAACGCTATAGCTGAAAATAAAAATTCTTCATGTTTCCCTGCTGGTGGTAACACTATTTGCGAAAATCTAAAATAATCCTAGACGAGAATACTGAATCTTTATGATTAGTACCTCGACAGCTATGATAGGTTCAAGAATAATTAAAGTAAAGTCACTATATTTCATTTGGTATGCCGCAAGGTTGCCCATTAGGACTGATACTATTTTTTAAAAAATATAATAATTCTTAGTGTTTTTCTACTGATGGTAGCACTATTGGTGGAAATCTAAAATAGTCGACGAAAATATTACATTGTTGGAGCGAAATGACAACAGGACACTAATTTTTAAATACTTTGTAGTTGCTATCTAAAAAAGAACAACAAAACAACGACTTAACAACTTAACAAAAATTGTAAAACCAATTGCCAAACGTTTGTATCTGTTATATCTTTCAAAGTATAATAAAATCTTCCCTAAAACCACTGTGGTTTCTCTCAGTAGACATCATTAATTATTATGGTTCGATGAACGCGCGTCTTGTTTGCTGTATATAGACTGTTCTATCAGCAAACAAAACGCGCATTTGTCGAACCTTATTAATTATACTTAGCACCTCGAAACCAATGTTAGAACAAGTTCAAGGATAAGTCATGTAAAAAGGAACTATATTTAAACTGGTATGCCGCACGGTTGTGTGTTAGGACCGATCCTATTCTGGAAAAAATAATGATAGTCCTTCGCGTTATCATTTAAGTTACAATTTTAAGCTTTAAGCGTATTTACATGTCGTATAACACATCCTTTTTTCGCAGAGGAACTCACGGTTACATGGCACCAGAGGTATTATCCAAAGGGACCGCATACGATTCGAGCGCGGACTGGTTCAGTTTCGGCTGCATGTTGTACAAATTACTCAAAGGGCATTCGCCTTTCCGTCAACACAAAACCAAAGATAAACACGAAATAGATAGGATGACGTTAACTATGGTAAGTATATGTACACCCAAAATATGTTTTTCCTCGCAGGCTTTCAGGACCATATCAATGATAGAAACTTCTTTCAGGTTTTACATATATGTTTGATATTAAGTTTTCACTGTACGTACTACCTGCTTTAGAAATAGAGGAATTCGTTATTCACGACGATATCCGAAAGAAATTTCTAGCACATTTGTTTCTTCATAACTAAATAGTTTGTGACATTTCCAGAATGTCGAATTACCGGATTCGTTTAGTAAAGAACTCAAATCATTGCTGGAGGGATTGCTGCAAAGGGATGTCGATAAACGGTTAGGCTGTAAAGGAAACGGGTAAGTTCTATCCCCACCATTATAGACTTGAAAACGATAAATTTTTCCTCTATTTACCATTGCTAGAAATCGCCTTCTAACTAGGAAGATAACAAATTGCATTTTAAATCCCACTTTCGCAACGCCCGACCTCTTTACTTCGAATCACCGCTCGGAAGAGCTTTTGTCTGAATCCCACCCCGTTTTGAGATCGCTTCATTTACTGCCTCATTATCCGCGGATCCTTATCCCGTATAGAGTCGATTTAACAACAAAGCCCTTAAGATGGGCGTTTTAGGTAAGTTTTCTTTTGTTCGTCTTTCCACAACGAATACAACTCCATTTGTGCGTGTTTTTCTAAAGGTTTTGTTATCGCGTTCGTAAAAGGCAAGACGATATCGAAATTTAAAAAAGATTGGCGTTGGTGGATTTCACGAGAAATTTTCAGTTTCCCGTTTCTTTAATGCATAGCTATACTAAACCCTTATAATGCCATTATTTCGCAATTTCCATTTGGAATTTTCCTTTAGTGACTTTAGTCAATTATCATTTTTAAACAAGCGTACGTCTATGATATAAATTTTTTAATTTTTAGTGCGGATGAAGTCAAGGAACATCCTTTCTTTGCCGGTTTAGACTGGCAACAAGTTTACCTTCAGAAGTACACGCCGCCGCTAATACCGCCTAGAGGGGAGGTAAACGCAGCGGATGCTTTCGACATCGGATCGTTCGATGAAGAAGATACCAAAGGCATAAAAGTAAATCACGTTTAGATTATAAAATAAATTACACAAAAAATATATCTACAAAATTTAAAATCCGCCGAATTGGTGGTGCGGTTGACACAAAATCTTGTATTTGTCTTTTGCATTACCTTCACCACTTTTTAGGACAAATATAGAGTATTGATTGAAGTTTTTACAAAAATGGTATAAAATAGCGTTGGTAAATATGAGCTGTAAATCTGAAATTTGTTTTTTATTTGATACAAATAGGTCACGAATTATATACAGTATGTCCCCGGATTGGCTTCACTATAGGTACTGTAGGTATAATTGATCAAAAATTTGTGCATGTCTAATGTTTTGGGGTACCATCTTGCTTGGTCTGAAAAGAATTCCAGCACTTGAGGCAAGAATACGAAACAAATACGATCTGCGATCTGATATTTGTGAAATTTTGCATAGGGTCATAATTTCATATTCGAAACAATTTTTCTTAATAACATTTTGCCGTATTACTGATCGAAATGGCACTTTACTTCAACAGAATTTTTGTTTCTCAATTGTCATAACCAGCTTGATTTCTAAAAAGCAAAAATGTGCTTGAAATTCTTTTCAGACCAAGCCTGGTGGCATCCCAAACCATTAAAACGAGATTCAAAAATGTTTATTAAATTATATCTATAATAAAGTCAATCCGGGGACACACTGTATATGTACATTTCACTAAATCTTATACATATTACTTGAAATATGCGCAAACATACCGCATTTTCACGCAGAAGATAATGCATTCGGGTTACCGCCAGGGACGAAATAGTTCATGATAATTTGAGAGGATAATAATTGATTCAATTTGAAACCGGAAGTATCTAAAAAGTCAAAGCAGATTTACACGTACCTCGAGCGGTTGGGCAAAAAAGGGAGATTTTACTTCTTTATATAATAAATAAAAATTTCGGCGTGTCTCCAGTAATTTCATAATCTTGTAATTGGGTAATGGGTAATTCTCGCCTAGAAAACAACTACTTCCCCGATAGAAGCCCTGACGAACATTTCATTAGATTTAAGTCGAAAATTGCGGGTCAAGTTGCAATGACTTAAGCAAGAACGAAAACGTCGGGCCGGTTTCGACGTGTTTGTAGTTCATCACCGAGGGGCATTTCCAAGATATGCTCGCCTGGACACGGAACAAACAAACAGGAAATTCTACAATAGTGACAGAATTTTGTTATTATGTAATAAGTAATTCACTCCTTGAAAGCAATTACTACCCAGACAGAAGACCTGATGGCCATTGCACAATATTGAGGTCGAGAATTGCGCGTGAACTTGCAATGTACCGACAAACGCGTGTGCTAATTAATTAGGGGCGGAAATTGCATTGACTTAAGCAGGAACGAAAGCCTTGGACCGGCATCGCTGTGATAGCGGTTCATCAGCGAGGCGTATTCGTTTCTACCCAATCCAATGTATCTCATCTCTCGTTCTCCAAGATATGGTCGCTTGGACACGGGAGCAAGGACTATTCATGTTATGTCTCCAGTAATGATCTAAATTAGATGGTGGGAAATTCTCCCTGAAGAACAACGTACTACCTGGACAATCAGCACCTAACTACAAGATTAGAAGATTTCTGTGCGCTTGCCGAAATTTTATGTTTAGATGAATAGTGCTCCAGGCCGAGATTTTCGGTAGCTTTACTTCTTTATGTTCGTCCCGAAATTAAATTTGATGATAATTCGAAGTATTTAAGGAAATAATCATTTTTTGTGGTTTCAATAGCTAACAGAGGCTGACCAAGACCTGTATAAAAACTTCCCCTTGGTGATATCCGAAAGGTGGCAGAACGAAGTTGCCGAAACCGTCTTCAACACGATCAATTTCGAAGCGGACAAAGCAGAATTGAAGAAGAAAGCTAAACAGAAAATGAAGTTTGATTTAGACGAAAAAGGTAAGAAACCGTCTTCCGTCGTCTTCTACGCATATATCTTTGTATGCGAAAGATAACCCTCTAGTTTAATCACGACACAGTCAAATTTCGGAAACAGTTTTGTTGTCGTTATTTCTAGACTGGGCAAATATGCGGTATTATGAGTCATCTGTCCTTTTCCCTCTGTAATATAATATTACATTGTGAAATGGGCAGATCACTCATCATACCCCATATTTTCCCAGTTTAGTTATTTCTATTTTTCCCCCATAGAATCGGATTGCATACTACAGGGTTATATTAAAAAGCTGGGCGGTCCGTGGACATCGAGTTGGCAGATGCGCTACGCCAAACTGTACCCGAACCGGATAGAACTGCATCCGGAATCGGCGAAACCGGAAATGGTGTTCATGGACCAAATCGAAGAGGTCAGTCCCGAACTGGTGCTAGTCAAAAATGAAAACTGCGTAGTGATAAGAATGAGAGAGGGCAAGATCGTATTAACATATCCCGTAAGTACCTTCCCTAAACCTCCATTAAATTGGAAAATTTATGACCGCAGTTAGGCGGTTGGCGTTGAAACGTTTTGACTTTAATCCGTACCATCGTTACAGAATTTACTTCCAGTATCACACGATTGATTTTTGCAAGTAGTTTGTAGTGTTAGCGGACGAGAACGCCACTGTGAGGCACATGAGTTCAGTAGTTGAAGACAGTAACCTTCGATCGCTCAATTGTAGTTATGACATTAGCACAGATAAAACATACAGATAGCCTATCCTGATGAGAGAATTTACAATGACAATCGGCTTCACCTAGAACGATTCCTATGTTAGATGATGTGTTAGAAGAGAAGAAATAATTATAATTTAGGCAACCCTCAAGATTTCACGTAGACGTTTTATTTATTCGGCAATTTTCACAGAAAGTGTATATGCAATGTAGGTTGCAGTGCAGTCCTTGCACAACTTTATGTGAAAGTTGCCGAATAAACATCGGTGAGGTCGTTTATGTAAGAGTTATGTAGATTTTTATCTTTCTACTGTTTCTTTGTAATTCTCTCTCTCTCTCTCTAAGCTCTCGAAACTATTTTTCTAATTGTTACCCGTCGTTGCCGACGCATCAACAATGACGTATGCCAATGATTATCTACGTTCTTCAGATAGAGCCACCAGTATGGTGATAGAATCTAAGATGATGAACGTGTGTATAACATCTAAGTATGGCATTATGTGGCTTTGTTTGTCGCGGAAGTTCTGTACCGTACTGACGAGTCCTAATAAGGACGAAACCGGTCTGCGGTTGCAGTCCGCGATGAACAAAGCATAATTCCCTCCGCTGATAATATTAGGTATATGCAATGCAGTGTGGTCCTTGCACAACTTTGTGTGAAATGCTACATTTAGTTTCCTTTTGCAGGACGAAATTAGCTTGAAAGAATGGTTAACATCGCTGAAACAAACGTACAAACAATCACAAGAGTTGCTCGGCTCGATGGCGAAGAAAGCCGGCAAAATCTACGGCACGGAGACGAACAACAGGAACGCGATCATCGCCAATCGCAACACGAACGGCAATTGAAACGTCATAGTTCGTCGTTCACCATCTTTCGTAGTTCATTTTCCTAAGAGACGCGTAAACGAACGACCCTGTCGAGTCGACCGGTCCCGACTGACCGTTACCACCCTTTTACACCGGACTGAGCCGAACGATGTATTAAAAGTAAACAAATTACGTTACCTATCTCACCACCACCATCGTCGTGGTAGGACTTTCGAATCGAGAAATTACGCAATATGCAAAAACGGGGAATGTCGAAACAAAATTAGTGCTCGTATTGGAAATTTAAAGAAGAAACATTAACGATGTACTCTGATCTCTTGATTAGTGCACAATATGTAATTTTTTATATATGTGTTTATTACTACCCCCTTTTTCGATAAAATAGTTAAGAAGGATAACTCGGAATAAATAAGGCATTTTGCAAACGAAATAATAATATGATGATACACGTTTCTTTTAGTTACATAAGAAGTAATTCGTTACAGATTGAAGTATGGTTAAAGCAGAAAATAAGCAGTACCTCGATATATTATAGAATTACGTGCTTTACATGAACTGGATTTAGCGCAAAAACGCTTTGTATTATACGTTTTGTCTCCCACTTCCCTTCATCATTCACCTCGTCGATTTACCATTGTTTTATTACAACATATCGTCCTTATCTTGTACTTTTCTCTCTATCCCTTTTTTACCTTTATCGTTTTGATTATGTACTAGGTCATTTTTGTTGGTATTTATTGAGACTACACACGACATGTATTACACGCATTTAAAGTAACAAACTCATGACACGCATAAACACACAAACATACACACATACAATATTTGTATTTATATATACATACATACATAATAGTAATATATATTTTCTAGGATGATTATCGTGTATTTAGTACATTTGATGTAGGATTAATTTTTATATATAAAGATATATGCGAATACACAGGCTCGCCAAGTTTCTAGAAACAGGAGTCTTTGAATGAAAAAAAAAACCGAAAGAGGAAAATATGATGATTTCGTCATTTTACATTTGTTAGGAAACTGGATGAAAATCATTGAACACCCTCGCGAATTATGTCGATCTTTTACTATGAAATGATTGCACCAGAAATGCCGGATTTGATATGTTAGCGTCAAGCAGCGGGAACTCATTTTTCTTAATCCCGTTTTACATTATCATATTCAATTGTACCAAACAATTGAATACTATTTTATAGTACAACGTAAAACGCTTTACCAGTCTTTTGTACAAGATTATTGTATGAATTTAGACTCTATCATCCGTCAGGGGTATTACATATGTATTATGAACTTGTACAAAAATTCTGTTTATGATTCTGTGCCATGCTACATCTTCATTTCAAATTGTACACCAGTATCACACAGTATTTACAAATATTTGTCATAACCTCCAAAAAGATTAATTTTATGCTTAATTAATAACACTAATACTTTTAGTAAAACGTTCAATAAAAACATTTGCTGACACGACCACAGTATAATGTATAAACCCACGTTTATTTTATACTGTAACAGGACTGGACAAGACGTAAACATAAGAAAATGAGATTAGATTGGAATACGTGCAATACAGACTAGTGAGCAGGCGCAAGTCAAAATATTTAGTATGACAATAGGACAGGTTCTAATTTCATACAATGATTTTGCACAGAAAAATAGTGCAGTGTTTTATATTGTACTATAAAATAGGATTCAATTTTTACGTACAATTTAATATAATATAAAACGGCCCTCAGTCAAGATAAGCATCACGATGCACCCTTACCTATTTCGTCAAAATTGTAAAGTTGTCAGGGCCGCTTTCACCAACCCCTTTCCTATTTTTAATCATTTAAAAATTATCCACGTGTTAAAAATGATAACCAATTGGACTATAACTTTCGAAATCGTGGGTTCGATTCCTGCACATCCTGTCATAATATCGAGCCGTTTTTTCGAACTGCGGATGCGCTGAGCCTGTGGGAATAAGTACCCAAAATTCATTTCCTGAGATAACCATAGGCAACTGAAGCGTAGTTGTTAAGGACACTACCTTCAATTTTCTTGACAGTGACTAATATAGTACATACAATTGAGCAGTTGATTCGTATTATCAGTGTCGTCAGCATGTGATTACTAGCAGTAGAAACATTTTATATTGGTAGATATACGAGGCGTGATCAAAAATATGGAAAACAATTTTATTACGAACAAAGTAAGAAGTTTACATCAAATTGGAATTAATCGCCTCGGCTAGAGATGCACTCTATCTCAATGTTAATTTCATGACTCAATTCAAGCAATTCTGGAAGGCTTCTTTGGAAAGGACCTTCAGTTGCTCCGTCGTGGCCTTCTCAATGTCGGGAATTGTGTCAAAACGTTTTCCTTTTAGCACGATTTTTATTTTTGGGATGAGCTAGAAGTCGCAGAACCTTTTCTTCGTTCACAAAACTCACGGATCATAAGCGAGGTCCTAATAAGGAGGAAGCCATTGGCTATCGTTTAGTAAACGTTGGATTACACCCTTGTAATATTCGGAGTTTGCAGTGGTTCCCCTTAGAACAAACTATGCCCTCACTATCAAAAAAAAAAGATAATGAGCATGACCTTAACGTTCGACTTTGACTGCCATTTTAGGGCGAGCAGAGCCACTCATTTTCCATTGCGAACTCTGATTTTTTGTCTCAGCGTCCTAGCCATACACCCAACTTTCATTTCGTTATAGTTCTTGCCATGAAGTCCGGATTTGCATTAGATGATCTTTCAATTCCGTGCAAACTGACACACGATATCCCTTCTATTCGTCAGTCAAATGTTTGGGAACAAATTTCGCAAATTATCATTTAAAATGCTTCGCACGAACGCGTAGGAGATGTTCACTTCTTCCAAAAACTCACGAATAGTCAATTGCCTGTTTGAACGAACCATTTTTGCTACTTCATGCACGTTTTCGTCTGTTTCCGAGGTCGAAGGATGTCCGACCGCTGCTTGTCTTCAACTAACTTATTTCCGCTTTTTAATCACTTATACCACTTGTAAACAGTCTTCAGATTCACTAGATGATTGTCCTACACTGATTTTAGCATTTCACGGACTTCTTTGGCAGTTTTTTGCAACTTAAAATACAACCTAATGTTAACGCGTTGTTCGAAATCGATGATGCGCAATAGACACGTTAAACACGACCTTGTTCTTCCGGCTCTGAAAGCCGACTGAAAAGTCACAACTTGTTCTAACATGGCACTAACTGTCTCAACAAATCAAGCTATCCGATTTATTATTTCAAATACATGTAGCGTCAGCAGTTACATCAATAAGAATTCATTCGCCGCATTTTTAGATCACACCTCGTATAGTGGAATTAATTTAGCAATTGATTAACGTCATCAGATTTTCGCACTCTCAGAATGCGATTTATTACTGGTTACGTGTTTTCAAGGCCGTATTCAAGGTGTCACGGATGTCCCCCTCTTCGGCCGCTCGCCCCACCCAAAAAGACGAGAAAATTTCACCTCTGAGATTATTAAGATTAAACAAGAGAGTCTATAAAATTGGATAAAAGAAGTTGTTTCGTAGTTTCAATCCCACCGTACCTCCACGCCCTCCTCGCTTTTATCAAAATATTTCCAAAGCAATATATTACAAAGGTTTCTATTGCAATTAAATAGAATTTAATTTTGCTGCCTAAACGTCGTACAGTCCGTCAAATATGGGAATGTACTTGAACCTGGACGAACTGTGTGTGAGAGAGGCGCGCGACAAAGACGGACTACTTCCGGATGAGCTAAGATTGCAACTGCACTCGATGTTCACACGATCACAACCACCAAGGTAAATGAGGTGCGCTGTGGAAACGTACATTTTGTCGGTGCGCACCTGACCTCGAAGAGCGTTCCTATACTTGTCTGACTGTAACTCAGTGTTGTCGATACTTCGGTCGAACGAACTTGCATCTGCTATCATATCTGATATATCACTAAATTAAAGTGGTTTCATAACCTAGGTAAGTGTTCGCAATTTGTTATCAATGACGAAGGAGCTTGGCTTGCAAAACTACGTTGGTGGTGAAACATAAGCACCGTTTACTGCCTACCAACTCATGATGCATGATGACGTGGTGAATATTACATATTAGACGATCGCAGTATTTAATCGACCACTGGCCAGATCGAAACTCCTGAGTTTCGAACGCAAACCGCTGGTATCGTAACCATTAACCCGATCACAGTATAAAGTTTGTTTATTTATGTCAGATACAAATACTCCTTTCATTTCGTTATGACCCAGTTTTCTTCTTTTTCTTCCTGTAACTGGTCACGCCGTCAATGATTCGGTGCAAAGTGCACTTGTCAGTTACTATATTTCGCGGACACTCAACGTGTTAAATAGATCTTACAATTAGACCTGCTTTCTTTAGTGTCGCCTGCCACTATGCATCTTCTTGCGATACAGACTGCAAACTCCCTTTCCATCTCTTAGGGTGGCCTTCCCGCTGGTCACCTGGATCTTGGCTTTGCATTTCTTATTATTTTCCCTATTCTGTTAGCCTCCATCTTGTCTATATGTTCGTTCCACATTTTCTGGTCCACCTGACAATGCTTTCAACGCCGCATGTTATCCTGATATCTTGTACTTACGTACTCCGTCTAAGTCTTGCACTGCCATGCATTGCTCATAGTATTCTCATTTGGCCTGGTACCGTTTTCGGTACACGATTTGTGGCGTACTATAAACACCTCTTTACAGCAAGCGAAAGTGATATCATCAACACTTGTTTTCTAGAGCTCCTCGATAGCCTGAATTAATGACCTTCATTTTTGGAATTTTTGTGTAGTAATGCGCTAAATAAGGTCCCAGAAAACGGTGCCATATGGCACCGCTAGGCCTTCCAACGTTAAGGTAAATAATTGAATTTGATCTGGAGATATGGTATAGCGCGTGCGCCGAAAACGGTATATGCGACATTGAATGTTAATATGAAGATTTCGTTCTAAAATCCGACTTTTCATACGCAACAGCCTAAATATCTGGAATTACATTTTTTGACATCCCAATTTTAGTACAATCTGCCTCGATTCGTAGAAGCGTTTGCTTGCTGCTTGCTGCTTTTATATTAGTCCGTTTGACTATTTTGACACTGGAAAATAACGTGTAGCACTTTGCTCTTCTAATGAAATTATTTAAGCATGCGTCGTTGAAATTTAAGCAAACGGTGTTGCTTGCTAAAATACTTGCCAACTAGTTTTTCTTTTTTAATTCGAGTTAACTACACGTTTTCATTTTCTAATCGATGCTCAAGTTTCACAAATAAATTTGTAACACTCGATGCTTGTTGACTTTCTTTACGGACAGAGATATTCGATGTAATACATCATAATGTGAACTACACGAAGAGAACTAAAAACTGAATTATAATTGTTCTTCCCAAACGTAAAAATAGTATATCCCAATCGATTTGAATGAAGTTCGGATTTTATAACTGAACTCACAAGGAGAAGGTAAGGTAATCGGATTTTTGTAATTTTTGATATTTATGATACGTGTATGATATTGTGCATTTTAATGAAGTACTTGAAGAATGTTCCTGCTCATAGTTATTATAATATTTCATAAATTTTGAAATGAGAAGAAGAATGAAAAACATGGTGCATTTTGAAGGGAAGAAAAATAACGTCGCGTGACGAGACTCGAACCAGCGTTCTCGTGAGTACTGGACCAAAACGCTACCAACGAGGACACGAGTCCAGTTGGGAAATGTATTATATCTAGTGGATTTAGCTGGCGGGTGAAACTTCGACATCGATTATCTCGGTAATTTATGCACGTTGCGTCGAAGTACTCCGAAATATTCTTATTCAAGGTCCAAACTACACGTACCATAAATATCAAAAATTACAAAAATCCGATTACCTTACCTGTTCCTTGTCAACCGAGAAATTGGAAACCCGATACATATTATTAAAAAAAAGTTGAGGGTGTCAAAACTATATCGGTCAGTAATTCCCGTTTCTAAGACACTTGGCGAATCCCTTTTTACATAAAAATAGATAATTAAGTAACAAGAAGAAACATTTTCTCTCTATAAACGCTGTTGTTATGTATAAAAACGAGATAAGTTCTTTCGGCAAATTCCTGCTCTAAATTACGTATTAAAAAAAAATCAAAGCAGTATTTTTATATTATTATTACTATTAATTACTCCCGACTTTCGTAAGTCCCTTTCAAATATGTAGAACTAATCATTAATAAAAGAACAGGAATTTTCGAAACAAATCCGAATGCAATTTAAAGGAATCGGACGATATCTGCAAAATCCCAAAAGAACCACAGCATATATGCATTTAATTTTTTTGTTTAGGGAAAAGTTCTTTTCGTTTTAAGAACATTCCAAAAAATTCTGGATTTCGTTCGATACTTTTAAAATGCGATATCGATTCGTATTATATTGTTGTATATTTTCTCTGAACGGACAACGTTCATCTCACTGGTATAAACACCAAGCTAATAAAAAAATCACTAGCATAGCTTTCGCCGGCCGCACTATTGTATCTATTATCATCGTATCAAAGGAAATACTTATTACGCCATTTGTATATTTCTTATTGTTATTATTAGTATTGCCTTCCCTCGATCGTATTTTGACACTAGCAAATCTGATCGTAATATCGTTTTATGGATTTCTTTTTTATTCGTTATGATTGATTTAATTTTTTATTTTTTTATATTGTCTGTAAGTATATGCGAGGATAAGGAAAATCCAAGAAATGATTCAAGAAGAAAACAATACGGAAATACGCGGTTTATATCAGTAGCAAACTTTCGTTTCAAAACAATCAGATTATTTCCATTTATATGGACCATGTCTTCTGGTTTTTCCTGTAAAAAACTCTAATCTAGGTCTTCTGATTAGGAACTCGTCTGGATGAATGACAATCATAACATAACTAAAGGGTCTTCTGTCCCTGTGTCATCCAGGGAACCTCATTGCAAAAATTGGCATACCATTTCTTGTAAATAGTTTTAAAGCCACCACATTATCGCCATACACTGATTTTAACATTTCATGAGCCCTTTTTGCAATTTAAAACAAATCTTAATGTTAACGCGTTGTTCGAAATCGATGATGCGCAACAGACACGGTAAACACAACTTGACTTTTTCGGCCCTGAAAGTCGACTGACAACTCTAACGTGGCACTGACTGCATCAACGAATCGAGCTGTCGGATTTATTAATTCAAATAAATGTAGCGTCAGCAGTTGCAGCAATAAGAATTCATTCACCGTACTTTTTGATCAACCTCGTAAGTTTGTTTTAATTCAAAACGATTAGTTTCGGCCCAAAAAATACGAAATTTTCAGATGTACTTTTTTAGGGGTATTCAAACTTACTTCGTTATGAAAGTGACCTTTTCAATCCCAATTCAAATTTAATTTTCTCGTTACCCTCGATGGATTGTTCCCTCCACCCTTCCACAATAAAATCGCGTTGGGTATGATCAGAGCAATTCATATCCACAAGATGGATCGCAAAATCCTGCTCCAACTACTAGGAAGTTTGGATGTTCCTGAAAGATTCTCCCTTGTAAAATAATGAAAAAGAAGAAAAAGCCATGATTGTTTTGTTAAAAGAGAATTATATAGAACCAATTCGGATTAAAAATTAAAATTAAATTGGGAATACGTATTATTTTCTCCCTATAAAATATATTTTTGCAGTGTCAAAATATTGTAAACATCTTTGCCATTTTTCTATATAAACATATAAATATATAAAACTACAAACATATTTATTTTTAATTTATATTCTGCAAATATACTTGTAGATTTCTTTTATTAAGTTTCTTGTAAATATATACTTGTTTTTATTATAGTAATAACAACAACCTATTATTATTATTACTACTACTACTACAACTACTACTTTAAGCGACAAAAAAGCAAATAATTACGATTATATTATCGACAAAGATCGCGTCATTTATATATTATCAATTATGGATGAACGCATAGCCAATATTCACACGTATGATAAACGCGTAAGAAAAAACATAACTTACGATTTACGTTATTAGTAAACTCATATTTAGATAACCGATTTCCTACTTAATATTTTTGTAAAAACTACTAAGAAAAAAAAAAAGAAAACAATTTCTACGATTATTTTATCCTGTAGATGAAACGTACTGTCTCTGTTTAAGATCTACATGTATACAAAATTTGCTGTCGTTTTGATTTGTTAGAAGACGAATGTAATTATTGTCTTTGTATAAAAAGAATAATTTAGATTTAGTGCCGATGAAATTAAAAGTAAAAAAATAATAAAACTTTAATAATAATAATAATAATAATAATAATAATAAATGTGAGACTAACGTTAAGTCTCTTGCTAAAGTAGAATTCTTCTGATAAATTCGGAATGACGACTGGGAATAGTAAATAATGGCAGTTTTCGGAAATTTATTTATCAAAAATGTTTGAAAAGGCCAAAGGATGTTTTATTTATAAGAAATAGTCACATAAGATTGATAACAGCATTTTATAAACATCGCATACTTCATCTACCGGTTCGGCCAATGGTTAACTTGGGTACGTAATCACGGCGGTGCGAGCGAGAACGAATAAATAGGATTACCTTGACGATGAGATCGAATGCGATAGGACGCAGGGCGTATAGATAGGCGTGTCTATCACGCTTTACACGCCTCACGCCCTACTTTATTCGATAAACCGATATCCGTACCTGATTCGATTTCATTGTCACAGTAGTGCTTTTTATTCGTTCTCACTCGCACTCCCGTTATTCCAGACCCAAGTTAAGCATTGGCCGAAGCGGTATATTTGCAGTTACTAATAGACGGATCAAAATTGATTCTAAACCTGGAAGTTTTTCTGTTGTCGAACCTGTGACTGTGGTCGATCGATGATGTAGGGATCGTGTGAGTATTTTTCTGTTCGTTAGCATATTTTTCCACGTCCTCGAAAGCCTCGTGCATCATCTCTTTTGTTTAAGTCGGCTTTCCATTTCCAGAATCGATTTTAATAGTCGAATACAATTCTTCCATTTTTTATTTCTATTTTAAGGAAGATACACTGACTTCCATGATTAGCTTCCATTATGTTTATGCCCCTTCCCGGAGCAAGAGATTCGTAATTCCATAATTTACTACTTATCGTGGGTCAGGTTTGGCGGGTGTGTAATATATTTCCCAAAGTCATCTATCAAATTTATTAAATATCAATTTGATGGAAGTTTTGATATACACCGGTTTTCCAATAACAATAATATACTTCCTTTTATGTATAACGGGTCAAAATCGCTCAAGTATCGTGCATATAATACGTATAAGGTACGACGTACGTTTCGATACATTCAAGCCGACTAAAACGTAGGCCCGATGGCTCACCCTCCTTGCGCAATAGCGATTTTGACCTTTCCCGCTCTTTCCAGTCGACATATGTAATACGTGCCTCCCATTTGTACCTCATCAGTAATAATGACCTCCATTTAATTTTTGTTGGGGGAGTTAGAGAAAATCGGTTCGAATTAGGGGAAGTTTATGTAAGTTCTTAAATCCAGAAGAGCTCCGGTAGCGCTGTTTTTATGAGGGGGAGGAGAGCGCTTGCCCGGTTGTCCCCCAATCCTATGATGATGATACGTGCTCCTATTTGTACCTCATTAGCAATAATAACCTCCATTTAATTTTTGTTGGTGAAGTTGAAAATTGGTTCGAATTTGGGGGAGTTGGAAGGAGTTTGTCCTAGTTCTTGAATCCAGAAGAAGGTAGCGCTTGCCCCCTTGTCCCCCAGTCCTACGATGATGATCAGTCATCTATAAGATTTCTATTCTGTTAATAACAAAAAATTGAAGATCTATCTGACAATTTCTTGGATTGCTCTGAATTGAAAATCGACTTTTCAAATTTTTGATTTCATCACAGCTTTACGCGGGAATTCCATAAAATTAACGATCAATGGAAGATCAATCTGTCAAATTTTTGTTGTTGATAACGAACCATTGAAGATCAACTTGTCAAATTTTTATTCTGTTGGTAACGAACAATTGAAGATCAACCTATCAAATTTTCATTTGTCAAATAATTAAAGGTCTGCCTGTCAATTTTTCGTATTACTTTAATATTTTCGCGTCAATTCCGTTAAGTTTTCGAAAAATTGGAAATCAACTGTCAAGTATTTGTCTTTTTCTCATTTTTAATGTCTTTTTACACAAAAAAGCAACAAACTGAAAATCGACTTGTTAAATTTTTGGTTTTATCACATTTTTTCGCGGGAATTCCATAAAATTAACGAAAAATCGAAGATCAATCTGCAAAATTTTAATTCTGTTGGTAACGAACAATTGAAGAAGCTCAATCTATCAACCTTTTTATTCTATTGGTAACCAACAATTGAAGATGATCAACCTGTCAAACTTCTATTCTGTTAGTAACGGACAATTGAAGATCAACCTGTCAAAATGAATGATGAAATTTTTGCAGTTTAAGTGCGTCTCTTCTAAAGAAAAAAAAGGTTAAATTGTCGTTTGCTCAATTGATGTGTTGTACTAACTGAACCCCCCAAACTTATTAGTGTTAAAATTTATACAGTTAGAGTACGCCCAAAACCACAAATCTAGTGGTGGGTAATATTATTCTTCCAGAAATGAAACGAGGAATAATAAAGCAAAAAAATCTAGAAGTGGAGTATTTCTTATAAATAAATGCCATTTTGTCACTAAGAAAATTTACATCGTACGAATAAACAACTTTAAAGATTTTCAAAAATTGCCACGATAGAAAGAAAGAAAAAAAGGTATATAGCACCGTTCAGATTGTGTAGCGATTTGTCTTCTCTGAGACTACTAAAAAATCTAAAAAGGAAAAACATTTCGATTCGTATTGACTAGGCCTTTAACTCTAAATGGGTGAATAATGTTACTTGGAAGCGCATTTTGATCGTTTCCATCAAAATCACTGCCGAAATACATCCGGAAAATTTTCTGGTGATCGGATCCTAAAATTGACCGCAATTAACACGTTGTTGTGGGCGAAAAAAATTTTCAAAAGATCAATTTCAGAAACGATAAAAATGTACCCAGGAAATTATATAGTGAAAATATTGTAAATTACTTTGTATAGGGTGTTCTTCGGTGTTTCGTACTGTTAAGTAAATATGAAAAAAAAAAAATGTGTAACCATAATTACTTTTTTATAAATGCTAAAAAGTCAAGAACACGCTCTAATGTGAAACCCGCAAAAAATCAAACTACCCGCCTGTATTAAATTTCTGAAAAATGTTAATGTACAATTCACACGCACGTATGTATCATAAATATACCTTTTTCATTTTGTAAATTTCCGAAAATAACAAATGACAAGAGACGACTCACACACACACACACATACACTTCATCATAGTTCGGTGTTTTTAGAAATACTACTATCGGTTTTGTATAGTTGGTGTGTACACTAAACAAAAAAATTGATCGCCCACTAATTTCCACGTTAGAAAGTAACGTTGCATTTATAGGTAATTGTTAGTATTCGATGAAAACGGCACCGATTTATATTGATGCTCACTCGGCTAACGTGAACGTTAGTTGCGGCGGTTGTAAAAATAAAAATAATACAAAAAAGCGACCGCAAAAGAGATACACCGTTCTGAAATTCTTCAATAACAAGCAGATAAAAGTAATAATAAAAAAAAAGTGAAAAGTGATCGATAAGCACATATGCGTAATATTAATAATGATGTATAAAATAATTCATCTGATTCTTGAGGATTATATTGGTCAAATATTCACAATTTCAATTCAAGATATGTTGTCAGATAATGAAGAAATATATGTTAATAGAATATTTTGGTACTGTTATTATTAACACCCTCCCTATTCCGAATGTTCTCTCACTGTATATAACATACAGTCTGTTCCCAGATTGACTTCACTATAGGTATAATTGATCAAAGATTTTGGAATCTCGTTTTAATGTTTTGAGATACCGCCTTGCTTGGTCTGAAAAGAATTTCAAGCACATGCTTATTTTTTAAATATCAAGGCCGTCACGACAATTGAGAAAAACATTTTCTGTAAAAGTAAAGTACCGCTTTGGTCAATAATGCGTAAAAATGTTATTGAAAAAAGTAGTTCAGAATATGAAGTTATAACTCTACGCAAAATTTGATGAATTAAAAAAGGAAAAGCACATAATTCTTCAATTTGAATTCCCCCACGATCAGTACATTTGTAATTTTTTTTATTTAATTAACGAAAATTCGCGTAGTACGTAAAGAATTAAATTCTTATCAATAAAATAAAACATAAATTGAATTGCCATTATCTAAGATTAAAATCAAATCTTAAAAAGTGGTTTAAAATCGAAACTTACATTATTTTTGTTTTTTTTTTTCTGATAATTTATAATATATGTATATACAGTGAGATCCAAAATGACTATGTGTGCCGCTTCCGTTAAAAAAATAACTCTCAAAATGCCGCTATACTTATATTGTGGTTAGCATTATGTTGAAATAAGTGATTTGATCACTAAAACAAAAAAATCACTTTCTCTAAAACACGTTGAATACTTCTGTTGTTGTAATACAAACAGATGATATAGAATTTGTACCAAAAATAAAACAGGTAGTCGTTAAAATCAAGCGTGCGCCAATGTCAAATAATAATGAAAAATGTCAAAAGACTTGGTGATATTACTAAAATATAATCAGTTGCTATATTCACTCTCAAGTTTCAACATAAATATTGATATCACCCTCTGCAGAAATCAGTATTTTTCAGATCATTTTGGATCTCCTTGTATATACAATACAATACAAGAATAGAAAGCAAACACCGATTTGGTCAAAGTGATCCGATATTTGTGAGATTTTGCATAGAATCATAATTTCATATTCTGAACAACTTTTCTCATTAACGTCTTTCCGTATTGTTGACCGAAGTGGTACTTCACTTCAACAAAAAATGTTTTTTCTCAATTCTCATGGTGGGCTTGATGTTGTCCCGGAACATTAAAGCCAAAGATTTCAAATTTTTTATAACAGTAATGTTAAAATTAAATTTTTGTTCGTCCTCAATATACCTGCGAGGAAATTCTGCATAAACTTTGAACTTGGCAAATTTTCTTCTTCTTTCCTTAGAGGACACGGATAATGTAGCAAATAAGAAAGGACAATTGTCATGGCGCCATCTACGAAGGTTGCCAATAAACAAACCAATGGTGTTAGATGCAATTTTAAAGTATTTAAACATTATTATTATTGTAGTTTAATTTTAGGAAGAAAAGACATTTTTCCAAAAATCGGAAAAGCGAACAACACGGTATTGTAGAAGGATCTATTTAAAAATATGTATACAAGGTGTGAATTAAGTGATGTTTTTAATTTCAGGGGTGATTCCTTGTCATGTTTTATGAGAAAATGTTCATATAAACATGTGCCCTAACTTGCTTCGTTTTCAAGAAACAGGGTGCAAAAGTGTTAATAAAAAATATTTCTTCTTTAATTAATTGCTCACAAGTCTCTTTGACGATTTCGATGAAACTTGGTGAAAAAGTTCTTATAAATATGTATGTCCTAACCTGCTTGGTTCTCGAGACACAGGGTGTCAAAGTTTTAATAAATAAATAAATCGTCTTTTAAATTACTTAAAAGTCTTTCCAACGATTTCGATGAAACTTGGTATGTTCGTTTGCAATAACAGTTATGCAGAATATGTATTTGATTTAATGAAAGTAAAAGGTGAAAAAGGCTTACCAGACGTAGACAGTATATTTTCCTAATAAACTTCGACTACAGGTTTGTTATTGTTATTTTTTTTTTTAGGCCGGCATTAGCGGTATTATAGAGAGCTTTAACGTATTCGATATACGATGAAAAGTGTGATGATAAGTCGGGAAATCGGTCATGAGATTTTCCACGATTCTCTGTAACTTTCGACTGAGATCGATTTGGGACTCGTATTCGGATTGCAATTTTGTCTCGGTCTTGTAAGGCAAGAAAGGCTGTCTACCTTTGGCCAATTCTGAATAATATTTATATCTCCTTTGTTGCATCAAAACCATTTCCAGTTTCTATTGAAGGGGAAAAGAAAAATAATTTGTCGTACACAACTTGACTAGGATGAATTTGCGTTTCAAGCGCGTATGCGCAGTAGAACGTCAGTACAGTACTAACCGTTTAGTATTTCGGTTCTACGATCTTGAAACGCAAACCTAGACTATTAAACTGTACAGTATCAAGAAGTAAAATGTGAAATACAAGCAAAACTAAAAAGTGCAATAACTCTTTTATAAGTATCTGTACCATTTGCTTTTCGGTCTTAACTTCTTCGATATCTCTCTCGGTTTCGATATAGCGAATCTTGGCATCCGCGATATCACCCTGGGTAACTTGCATTTGGTCTTGAGAAAGTTTAAATTCGTACTCAACATCAGCAATTAAGCGTTGAGCGTCTTCAATTTCCTGAAAATTGCACCCGTAAGCGAAGCTCAGAATACTACTACAGAAAATCGTTATTAATTACACTTTGTAAGGATTTAATTTTATTCCTAATATCGTCCAATTTCCTGTGCATCACCACTTTTGTCTGAATTATGCCTCCTACGCGTTTGTCTTTAGCTTCCGCGTTAGTCGCTATGGCATCTCTGCGCGAGACGCAATGCTCCAAATCGATTATTAACTTCTCCTGAGCCTTCCTTAACTGACTATATCGAACGTTCATCCTATGTATTTCGGCGCGCATAGTCCCCACCTCGCCGCTTTCGCTTTTTTCCATGTTTATATCGTCTTTTGTCTCCATCACCATTTTGTATTTTTCTCCCATTCTAACGCTTCGCGATTTTTCGCTAACAGTTCCTGACTGAGTTGTTGCATATCATGTTCGATATCAACAATATCCGTTTCCTCTCTCACGATGTCTAATTCTTCTTCCTAATTCGTGGAAGAAGGAAAAAATTGAATAAGGAATTGTAGGTTTTTCCCGCTCCTTGTCAAATGTGAAAATGGCTGCTAGATACTGTTATAAGGTTTGGTTACGTGCAGTGAGCGCAGAACCACACTCTTCAAAAAAATAATAATCTGGTTGGGATTTCACTGACCATTGATCTGTGACTATACTCTGTTCATCCAACAAAAATTGTTGAGCCACTCCCCATAAATTTATACCAATGAGCGCAACAGGCAGTTAACATGCTACAAATTAGTAAAAGAAAGACTCACCTCCAATTGAGGGAAAAGCAACGTCCACGGATGCGGAAGCGAAGCTTCCAGATTCAAACGATACTATACACTTCTCAGCGTCGAATTTCCGTGTATATCCTTGAAAACGAGACTTGAAAGTGAGAACGGAATAACTTATTCGCGGAAACCGATCTGTTACCATTTATCGAAAATTTACGAAAGTTGAGCGCTATCTACCCGTCAAACGTTGAAGCGAGATATCACAGATAATACATAGTGACAAATTAGAACTGTGACAAACGGCCGTAACACACTGTCAATACCTCGAAACGAAGTGGCCTTTGACCTTGACCAGTTCGTCCATGTAGAAGTCTACATGTTGGTTTAATACGGGTTTTTAAAACTGTTTATTCAAATATTGCGTGCTTTTCTAGGGAGTGGCTTCACTTTTTCTGTTGAAAGAACAGAATATAATGATTCCGTATGAGCCATGAGTAATGAGTCCCGTATCATCGGTCGAAATTGAGACAACAAAACTAATGTCTGCCACACAACCAATTTCTTTGACACTTATCTAGAGATCCTTTAACCCTTTGAACCATATAGGCCGGTAAATCGGCTTGAACGAGGAACGCATACGAGGGGCGCCTTTTAAGTTATTACAAAAACTACGAAAGAAAAGACTTTTCTGGAACAAACTTTTATTGCTTTTCAGAATAATTGCCTTTAAGATGTATAGTTTTGCATGCGCTCAAACCAATTCTCGAAACCGTTTCAATAGTGCCAGTAGTGGTCGTTTATAAAAACAAAAGGCGCCCCTCGTATATACCGATTGACCAATATACCACAGCGGCCCGCGTATACACCTTTTATACAATAAAATGTATACACATTTCGTGACTTCTTTACGTGCTTATCTTTCGAATTGTCTCCACTACTTTTTAGGTTAAATGAAATACAAAATTTGAATATTAGCCGATTACATTTCATATATAAAAGGTGGTAGAAACGACTTGAAAGATAAGCGATATTTTGATAATTTATGAAATATGCCTCAGGAGTCCAAGGTCATGATACTACCAGATAAGAAGCTTCGTGTTCAAAGGGTTAAGCAATGTCCGGCAGACATTTTTACGTACGAAAATTGTATCAAATGATACGTACCCTCAATTTGGTCACGAATTCATTCTGAAGGAGGGAGTTGCTTTCGTCCAGCGTATGCTTGCTGCCCTTTTTCTTGTTTAAAGCTTCCGTATAATATATCAATCGGTTTTGCAATTTATTGATATTGCGCTGCATTTTATCTTCCTGTTTTCGATGGACTTCGAGCTCGTCGTTGATTTTCAAGTTGCGCTGTTCCAAGATCAAAGTTTCTGGAAGAAAATTTCTTTCGTTGTTTGTACTGAACAGGCGACTTTTGCTTGATTACAAAAGAAAGCTTCTAATAACGTTAAAGTGTAGCACGACAAAATATACGAGGATGGGCTAAAAAGTTTTGAGCCTAACGTACAAGCAATTTTTTCCCGGTCAAACACAACTTTATTTTCCACTTAGTTCAGCGATGCTCAAACCGCTTTAACCTGTCCAAATAGTAGTTGGCGTATTAGTCTGCAAAATAGCCATTGTACGACGTCCTCATTCGAAAAGAATCTCTCGTGGTCCGAACCAAACTTTGAGCTTAGGAAACAGAAAATAGTCGATACTACCACATCTACTAAATATGAAGGATGGTCAATGAATTCGAATTGATAATCATTAATTTTGGCCATCGAGACTGCCGAAGTATGAGACGGTGCAATCTCTTAATGGAACAAGACTTTGCGGCAGATTTTTTACAATTTCTATCTTCACCTGATTAACACTTTGGCGCCAGACCTTTTCACTTATCATGTGGTCCACTCCGCCAACCATATATTTTAACATTGAGTACTAGTGGGCCACCATATAAAAAATTTGTTGGTCCCATCGGGTTAACGCTAACGTTTTGAAAATATCTAAGAAATTAAATGTACGGAATATAGCTTCTACGCCATTCTGGTCCATTTATACAGTTGCATGTAGCTAAATCTGCACCAACAGCTTAGTAGGTATCAGAAAATGTGTTGGACCTATGGGACCAACATGGCCTGCTAAGGCAATATATACGTTGGTCCATTCGGACCAATGTGGCTTGCTAAGGCAGCATTGGTGTTGGTCCCATGGGCCCTTCGTGGCAGCGAACGTGTTAAGCAATGATGTCTAGTACTTCCCCATTATTATCTTACTTCTTCCAAGACATTAGATGAATACTATGACACCATGGCTATCCCAAAGAGCAGTCGTCATTGCCTCCTCTCTCCCCCTCCCGATGAAACTGTTTTTGCCTTCTTTGGTGGTAGTTCCCGCTTTGCAATTCATTACTTCGTCTATTCCTTCGTTTCAGGAGTATAGTGGTGGATCCAAGTTTCATCAACAGTTATGAATCCCAGCCGATCATCTTTTCAAGGTGGCAAATGATGGAACAAAATTCTCATCAACGATGTTCAACTCGGCTTTAATTTACGAAAACACGGACATCCATTGACATAAACGACTATCGCACAACAACTAAACGTTCAAAATGGTTGAAATTTTGAGAGGTACCTTTCAAAGCATGTGAAGTTGAAGTACTGAAGTGAGTTGAGTCTCAAAACTTTTCAGCCAATCCTCGTGCGTTCAGAAATTTTGATTACTGATTGCAACTTTTTGGGCCTTTCTTCTTAAAAGAAAATTGTCGGTTGGGGGTAGTTAAACGACAAAAATGTAAATAGTAAAAAATGTTCCGAACTGTACAGATGACTATTCTGGGCAAACAGCGGTAACATCGTACAGTTACGAAACAATTTAGGACATAGCCCTATCTAGTCAGTACTAAATCGATGCTGTATGCCAGTAGGCGAGTAGGCTGTCTGCTCAGATTAATGATAACTCTCACTGATTCGAATGCCAAGTCAAGCAACTATTGTTTGACTTTGAATAATCCTGGGTTCTTGCTTCAATTTTATGTCGAGGTTTTACATTTCGTAACGGAACACACTCGAGGAGTGCTTGACAAGTGTAAAGTTTATAGGAAACAACAGGTGATTTTACGTTTTCTCAGCAAATTGCTATCATGAATTTGTTCCTCCCTTTGCTCGGATAAGCAAACGACGTGACCTTGCTCCCTCAACCAGAATTTCTGCATGTCCTTGTTCTTCTCCTGGACATGCTCGATGTGTTGCTCCAATGCGCTGATTTTCAGTTCATGTGGGGACTTAATATCTTCCTAACGAAACAAAGCAACTTTCATTAATAATAAACCCAACCAAAATATTTCTACAGAACCAACCCCTGTAGCTTTAATCTTCTCCAACTTCTTCGTCAACAACTCGATATCCCTTTGCTTCTTGTTAACGGCCGAATAGCACTTGTTGATGTCGTCGATGTAATTGGATATTTCTTTATCGACGATAGCTTGTTGCTTGCGCCATTCGACCAAAGTCCTCTCGAGTTCGTCGTTGGTACCCTTTTGGCACTCGATATCCATGAGAACCATAGCGTTTCTATTCTCCGTGTTTCCCAGCGCGATTTCCTAAGAAAATCAACGAAGGAATTTTATCCCAAAAGATCTTCATCGTAACCCCAATTTAGACTTACCATCGACCGATTTTTAACTTTCAAATCGTACAGCATTTTACTCAAATATCTACACGCTTTGTCGTTGGTAATTTGATCTTGGAGATTGCTCAAAATGGTGGTTTCTGTTGTAGTTTTCTCACCATAGATCTTTTCGAATTCTTTAAAGAGTTGGTGAATTTCTGCGGTAGCGATGCGATTTTCCTACAACGCAATTGACGCGATTATCTAAACAAAATGAGATTCATAACAAATAAGAAGTACATTAGTAACTCTGTTGATATCGATATCAGTTTGGTCTACTATGGCTTGCGTCTTCATCATGTTTCGTTCTAAATTCTCCCGTTTGTTCTCTTCGGTTTCGAACTGGTGTCTGGCGTTCGCGAGATCGCATTCGATACGATTTTTGAACATCGTTAAAGTTTCGTTTTGGTTCATTTCGCGTTGACATAGTTTTTTTACTTGTTCCATTTCGGAGAGGATGCTTCGAAGTTTCTCAGTTTGAAAGCTGCGGGAGAAATTGACATGAAAATTGTGTTCCTAATCCATCGTGTCTTTTTTTTTTTTTTTTTTGTTTAATGTTGACAATGATCTCTAGAAGATTGCGATTGTGTGCGGTGTGCGATGACAAGAGTGCGGAAGATAATTGCTGTGCTGCAGTGCTATGCGGATGGTGTTCAGTGCGCGGTGTTCGGCTAAGATTCATGTGAAACACGTGAATCACTGAAGATGATAACTTGGTCATCAAAATACGTGCATTTTTCCAAAACTACGCTAAGAAGTAAGTAACACAAGGGCGCAAATCTCATAAAGTTTAAGCAGGTATATTCCGTTATCCCCAGTCATTGCTGTACTGCGTGTTGTAATTTTGAAATTCGTATCTATTGTAGACTCTGAGTAAGCAAACCGTTTTTGAAATCGGTACGTCGTACATCGAGTACACTATACAATAGGGCATCGTAATTAACAAAAAGAGTAACTCACCTCCAATGGAGGGAAAAGCAAACGCACAACGTGGCCGGTAGTTCGAACAGTAAAATTGGGGAAGCGTAACTCCCAGATGCACACAACGATATTAAACTTCCCAGAGTCGAATTCACGTGCAGATCCTCTACATGTGAGTTTTGAAGCGAAAACGGAATAGCCTATTTACGGAAAAAATACCTGTTCAACCGAACGCCACAAGCAGAACATCTAACACGTGCATCCAAAGGGCGCAAGTTGTCAAAACTAGAGAAGCGGGGCACCATCTACACATCGAGAAGTTGAAGCGAGGCCAAAAGTAACAAACCGGAACGATGTGACAAAATGGCCGTAACACAGTGTAAAGTCGATTTTCGGCGCATCCACATTAGTGGTAAAGTAGAAAATGTAAATCGGATCGTCATATCGAGAAAAGTCGGCGCTGAGCACAAAAGAATCTCGACCGAAAGTGTGACAATCGTTCTGGGGATTAATTTCGCGAAAGAAAGCATTGACAAATCGTGGTAGAGAATTGGTACAAAAAACCGTGAAACACCTAATAACCCCATCCGGGCTTGTTCCAGTTCTTTCGGTTTCGCGACTACACGTCTTCACCAGAAACCTGAACGCACAAGGAATGCATAAAATTTATAAAAAAGTGCCTTTCTACCATCTGCGAAACGATGGTTTCGTGATCATAATTCGTGTTGTTTTGCAAAAGACAATAGTCCTAAACATCGGAGTAGATTTTGTGTGTCTGTAAGGACAAAAACGACATCCAGGTATTGTATTGGCTGTGGCCACCAGTGGTGACTACGGTTCGACAAACGAGTGCAACGTCAGAGGCGTATCGCGCAAAAGTAGGTACGTGAGATACAGTATTATGAAAAATTAATATATTCCTTCCTATCTTTTATTGACGTCTTGATGTCCAAGACGCACACCGATAAATCAATAATTATCGAACGACCGTTCACTTCCACGGCTATCGAATGACTAAACCACGCGTTTATCGAACCTTACTGATGACGTTCGATTAATTCATATATCCTCGTATATGTATTAGCGGTTGATATACGGGAATATACGAAGTAGTATTTGTCTTCGGAATCCCACGACGCCAATCCGAAAATGTGTCGTTGTTAAAGAATAAACTACGTGAAAATTAAGGAGATATGGCGGTTATTGTCCGTTGGAGAAACTAGTCGAGAGCATGTCTCAACAATGTGAATCTTCATGTGTTTTGTTCATAAACCAAAAATTGTTTTTGTAGGTGTTAATATGTATGTTAACAGTGTTTTGGTGTGTTTCGCGCGTTCATTGTGCGATGTTCATTGTGCAGTGTTTTGATGTTGTACAGTGTTCGTTGTGTGGTGTTCGTATTGGGCATTAGACGAATTCGCTAGTGATACTGAATTCCCCCGTTTTCCACTGAGGATGGCAACTTAGTTGCCGAAATACGTATCTGGAATTATTTCCGAAAGGTGTGGTAAAGATAATTTTATTTAGTTTATATATTTTGTAGGTGTTGTTCATTATACGTAGTTCACGCTCTTGTGCTACTTATAATTAGTGCATGTATGTTTTATTAATTATAGACATATTTACCTCAATTCTTGTGTAACTTGATTGTAATGTTTATCTCGATTGGCTATCGCAATAATAACTGAATGCCATCCGTGTAAGAGGCAACGATGTTCACTTTCAGCTGCCTCAATATCGGTGTTACTAATCGCAACAGCCTCTGCTAACTTCTCTCGCTCCTCCTCTTTCACCCTCAGCTGCATCAACATCGTTTCCAACTCGGCTTCCAAATTCCACACTTCCGTCATTAATTTATACACTAACATATCCTAGAAAGCGTAAAAATCACAAAACTTCTTTAAAAAAGATTACAATATTTTACTTGCTGTCGTTTCTCTTCTGCCAATTTGGTTTTATCCTTCTTCGTCCTTTCGAAAATTCGTTGATTGACCTTGAGTTCGCTTTCGATATCATCCTCCCAACTACTCATTTGCTGCACTAACAAATTTATCGAATCCATTTCCTTCCTCAATTGGATCTCTTTCTTCTCGGCATCGAATAATTTAACACGTTCCTTCTTGTGCTCTTCCAACGCATCGTTCAACTTCAATTCAGTTTCTTGTCGAGCTGACGTAATGGTCTGCATTTGACCGATGCAATTATCCAAGTCGGTTTGTTGTTTCGATACGATTTGCTGTGTCTCGTAAGCGTCTACCCCCAATTGGTCTTTTTCGTAAGCTTTTTCTTTGTGCCCGTTTCCTACGGATATATATTAAACATGGAGATTAAGCGACCTATTTAGATTGGCGACTTACATATTCAAATATTTCGTTTCTTAAATACTCGATTTGTCTCTCTAAGTGCTCTTTAAGAGCACGTTGGAATTTTTCTAGCAAAGGATGCTCGGGATCCAGAACTTTAAGGGAATCATTTTCGTCTTCCTGTTTCCTTCAAAAAGTAGTTGAAAAGATTGTTATTAATTTGTACTATTATAACTTGTTAAATATAAAGTGGTTGAGCAGGCAACTGTTCTTTTGACCACAAGATTCTACAATTGACCGTGCTAGTCTTGTTTCCAGCAAAACGTAAGAATAGATTTGAAAAGCTCAAAGACTGCCGCAGTCTAGACGTTACTTCAATTGACAATGAGAAAGCCTTCTAAGTACCAAATCTTTACCCTGAATATAATTTTGTAAGGATAGGTTATCTGAGTATAAAATGGTGCTCTTTTCCTCATTATTTGCCATGTCAGTTTGATATTCATTGGAGATATTGGACGCTACCTTAACTAAGACTGAATAGGTCTTGTTGATTGATAATTTTAGGAAGCAATTATTATCTGATTACAAAATGTTTTTTTCATAATTGTTTAATAGAGACATCCAGGGGCTTGATTTCAATTGCAAATATTCGACGTCTTCTTGACAAATTCTTGTCTCAAATGTAGATTGATCTAGGTAAGCAATGATCATATGAAATCAAAGTGGTGGTCTCTTCTTTATCGCTTCCAGGATTGTGTAACGCCGAAATTCGGAGCGTCTAATCGTCATTGAATCAGTTAGACACTACTTGAGGTATCAATTAATCAACCTTAATAGCAAATCCTTGGTCCAAAAGTCAAGATACACCTAGATAAGCAAGCATCATCTGAAGAAAAATGCAGGTTTTTGCCTTACCTCATCCACATTTTAAGAGCGAAATTCAAGGAATCTGATATGCTTTAAAGTCAACATTAAATGAGTCTTCTTTTGGTAAGAAATCCTTGTCCCAGCCGAAGGAATCAATCACTAATCAACAAACCTTCGTTTCAAAGAAAAATCTAAATCACTCTATCAAAGAAACTATTAAGTGAGGTACAATCGTTAAGTACTTCTCCGGGAAAGCTGTGCGATAGCTTGCAGAGCAGATACAACTTGCATATTATCACGGAGGACATTATGCGTTATTAATAGCAGATGTAGAAATTGTAGCAGAAGATGGGAAAAGCTTAACTGCTTAATTTAGTATTAAACATGCATGCATTCTTTTGAAAGAAGGAAGTACTAAAAGAAAATAACAACATCAGTAATGAGATTTCAAAGGAAAGTGGAAAATAATACCAAAATCGACAAAATAAGAAAGTCACCACACAGAGAAAACTTGAAAAAGTTTGATAAAGTTTTGAAAGAAAAAAATTACAGAAGCCAATTACGCTGGTACGGACACCTAAAAAACTGGGAAACGGGAACATTGTGAAACAAGTATTTGAAGCCGCAACAAAAAGACGAAAGAAGGTTCGACCAAGGATATAGCTGAAGGAAGTAAGGAGAAGAACAGAAAGAGGAGTGACCTTGAGAGAAGCGCACCGCGGTGCATGTCACGACTAGATTGAGAGCGATATGGAGGAGAATAACTAAAGAGACTAAACTGTCATCCCCCGCCTGATATCCATTAAGGTAAGATGGCACAACGATTAAGTAAGTAATTAATCGCAGATTGCAGAGGTAGACTAGTTTCGTCCTTAGTAGGACTCATTATAAATAAAGCATAATTTCCTCCATGATAATACTGGCGTATGCAATTTTTTATTGCTTTGCAGGCTATTGTACAGCTTTCCCGGAGAGCTGTCTAACAAACATATCTCATTTAGTAGGTCGGTTTATAGACTAATTTAGATTTTTGTTTTGAATTATTTTCAGTCTCTTTTCCAAATATTTTTAAAATCTTCTTTTGAACATCATGTATTAGTAGTGTGTCTACCCCAGATTTAAGATAAATAGTGAAGATGTCAATGTGTAGCTAACTATTGCATTTGATCCATCAGCTTATGGTTACTTATTCCTCTCCTCTTTCGAGGTTCCAGATATTACTTTGTATAAAGTACAAACCATAAACTAGTAGAGAATATAATAAACTCTGACATCCCGAAAATTCTTCTGCTAAGTAAACTTTTTGCGTAATCTTCTGTAGCAACCTGCATCAATTCTAGTAGGTATGCCTTACATTTATAGTGCTAAATATTGTCAGCATGCAGCTATTGATAGTGAATACAATCACTGTAAACTCCTCACCAAACATTTATTTCATTAAATCAGGTGACACGTGTTTCGCTGCCAACGAGGTTAGCATCTTCAAACCGTGCTATAAAAAATTATAATTATTGATGTTTATACCTCTCATACGCGCAAACATCAATGGTCATAGTATATATACATCTCTTGCAAAGCCGTACTGAGGATCAGTATAACCGTGAAGCGTACGTATACGGATGGCAAGAGCAGGACAAGGTTTTGTAATATAAAAAATTATTTAATCTTAATAGGTGGTAAGGAGTCAACTCATTACCACTCTGATGTAATCTAGTGTCAGCAATGTAGTTAAAAAAATTGAATATTGGTGAAACGATAAGCTGTTAATTATACTTCAGGTAATGGATGTATAACTGAATAGTCACCCTACACAGATGTGGTATGGAGTAGAAAATATTAATTTGCAAGTTTTCTATTACACTGAAAGTGAATATATAGACATAATATTACATCTTCCACTTAAAATCATCTTGGTCTTTTGATTTTAGAAAAGTATTTGTTCTTTAAAATTCAGCACAATCAGTCCGGGTGGGACTGAGAATGTTTGGCAAGTAATTAGATTATGCCAAAATATCCCTCAAGGAAAATCAGGATGACATCAAGATGGAATTTATTCCTGTGGCTTCTAATATTTACTCTTTTTATACGGTTTCACCTATAAAATTATCTCAGTGCCTGACTTTTCAATCTCGGTTTAAACCAAAATTCAGGGTTTAAATTCAAGTTGAACTTTTGCTTAAGATGACAGTGAAAAGCCGGACATGAGCTAACAGCGACTATAAATGTACTGCTAGCAGCCTAGCAGAGAAATCAACATCTTTGATTTCAATCTCTTGAAAGCCTCCAGCAAGAAATAATCAATAAACTAAAACATTAAAATGCTTTCGAAATCACGAAGCAGCTCAAATTACGTTAAGTGACTAAATATCATTGTTTGAACTTACTTCTCATACGGAGAAAGTTGAAAATGCGCCCCATCTTCACCTTCAGTTTTAAAATATTGTTTGGGCTCGCTCGGCGGGCCGCTTTCGAGAAACTTAAAGGCATCTTTCGTTAACGATTCGCCGAAATCTTCGTCGCTCATCACTTCTATCTTTTAAGTCTCTTCAGGACGATTTTATAGTTTTGTCGATCAACTTCATAAATTTATTTTGAATTTTGGAAGTTGCCATGGTTATGAGTCCAAGGGATGTCAAATTAGGACAATTAGGACATGTGAACTTTAGATAAGAAAATCTAATTCTGTCATTTTGTGTCCTTTCCAATGCGTGATGCAATTTACAAAGGATATTAATTCATTAAAATAATGGAATGAGAATTCCGTGTAGAAAACGAGGTCAGCTACTTTCGATCGGAATATTTAAAAAAATAGATTTCATTCGTGTGGTGCAAAAGTTGTTTGGATATTTTATCCAAGTTTTGCCTGGTGCGATTTTAACGAATATTGTGCACGAATCGGATATAATTTCTTTAATTTAATTCTTTTATCCAAGCGATAATTCCGAGTTTTAATTTTATTAACTGTTAAATCGTTTTGTTTACATTTTTCGAAAAACCTAACGGTAACGAATCCCAATAACACGTGGACTTCGACTACAGCGCTACCTGCCCTCGAAATAGATCATCATCGCTGTCATTGTCACCTTTTTTGAGAGGTTCTGTTATTTGCGTTGAAGTCGAACACAATTCCAGTAAGCGAAAACCGTAAAAATGTCGTCCAACATCGATGTCAATCATACCGAGATGGAAAATACGTGCGTGGTGTGTTTTAAAAACGTCGATATCTACTCGGTGGGGGTCTGCGACCATCCCGTTTGCTACGAGTGCTCGACCAGGATGAGGGTACTCTGCAAGCAGAACGAATGCCCCATCTGCAGACAGGACATGCCTAAGGTAAAGCCGTGACGAAAATCGAACGAACGGGTTAAATATAGAACCGTTTTGACGGTCAACGGTCATTATATAACTTGACCACCTGTACTGCATTTTTCCTAACCAAAAACATATGTGTACCCCCGGACGCTTTATCTTCGCATATTAAGTCGCAATTTTTCCGCTGACGTTGCTGATATGTGAACAACGATCCTTCAGCGGAGTACGTTCGATAAACACGTGAAGTGGATTCCATCCTAAAATGCACTTACGTACGGTTTTAGAAAAGTTAATGACATTACTTTAGTAAATTTATGATCTTTGGTTATTTTAAAGCTACTAAACGAATTTAGGCCAGTCTAATGTGTAACAATGGTAACACTAATTTTGAAATTTTTACTGTTGAGTCCCATATTGACTAATGATGTATATACACAACCATCCAAAATATTTAGATAAGCAACCAAACGCAATATCCCGCTTTACGTTGCGCTTAGCTTTACGCGTTTCCTTACAAAGCGGCTTTCACCAATAAGCTTAATAGCACAGAAAAGTCATACAGACAGCCCATCCAATACGTTTACGTAAAATCATGTGGGTCGCCAATATTATAGTTATTTTTCCTCTTCCTAACATAGAAATCGTTTCCATTCCAAGCTTCTCACAGTAAACTTGACCGACAATATTTGCCCTGCTTATCTGTGGTAATAGCAAATAGCGCACGTCCGTAATTCTCGGAGAAATCGTAAATTATTCGGGGATTTCCTTTCGTCTGTATTAAAGCAATTCTCGGAGAAGTCGTTAATCATCCGGGGATTCCCGTTCGTCCGTACTAAAGGTTGTTTATGTATTGCGAATAAAGTTTTATCATGATGTTGTTCAACTCGCTCAAATAATTAACGTGTGTTTTTGTAAAAAAAAGATCAAAAAAATTTAATACTATTTTTCAAATGATAGAAAATGATCCGAACTATCAAAGAAGTAGGGCAAGGTGTAATAGGGCCAACAACTGCTGGTTCACGAGAGTATAGAATAGGGAGAAGCAACAAGGTGTGTTGGCAGTTTTGATGTTTATGCGGTCGATTTGAATGACCTCGAAAAAGCTCTAAAGTTAGCTAACGCCATTTTGAAAATACGAACAGTGCACATTTGTTCGTATTAATTGAAAGATATTAGAATTTTGGACATGTTAAAACAATAGTATTTGCGAAAGAGTTAAATCAATGAAACACAACAGTAATCATATATTTTAATTCCAATTTGCACACATCGTCCCAGAATAATGACACCAACAAGGCTAGCCAAATATAGACACTGTCGTCGTATTTAAAGCATGGCTGCCGTACATGCGCATACAAAATTTATCACAACATTTTCTAACTTTATGACTTCTGCCTACTCTGGAACGAGAGCATAAGAAAATGTGAACCCTCTGACACGCTGGGCAATAATTGTACATGTAGAAATTATAAAATCGTATCACTAGAGTTGCTCAAGTTGCGTCAACAGTACTACAACTATCTGAAAGGACTGTACTAGAATAGTAACATTGCGCTATACGAATACAGATGGCTTTATACTATACATTCAGTTTCAATCTATAGTATGAAGCCACCTCTATTCGTATAGCACAATGTTACTATTTTAATACAGCGTTTCAGATCGATGTAGTACTATTGGCGTAAATTCAGCAACTCTATGTACTTATCGCATATCTCCCGGCCAACGGCGCCTCCGAAGGCCCCGCCTCGATACCACCCATTTGATCGTACGTGCGAATGTTACCCCAGATCGCAGACAGTTTCTCTAGATCATAATTAGAGTTGCTCAATTTGCGCCATTATCCAGTGGCGGGCGCATAAAAGTTTACACATGAAATAAAACAATTTTGGCGACGTAGGCAACATTTTTAAAACAAACCTAGAACTGCGAAATAGTATTTACGGCAACGTACATGTATACACGACAGATCTGATTTAGACTCGCAGTTATACTGAATATTGTATCGAACCTCGCCCATGCTCATTGACGCTTGTGAGCAACTCTAGTCACAAAATCCGCTAACTCTTTTGTATCAAACCAAAAAATTCAAAAATATTTGAAACTCTGTGGACGAGTAATTCTCACTCTAGAATGTTCGAAGCTGCTTTCTTTAGTTGTTCAATTTCGTTTTAACGGGATTATCGGACTTGAAGCACAATCGTGAAACAAAATCGACATAGATAATAATAGACATCTATTTTTTCTCTCAATAATTCGAATTACAAAATAGCAGTTTGTATTGTGTGCGGTGGATCTCGCTGTTTTAAACTGGTTTTTACACCTCTAAATTCTTATAATTAATTAATCTTAATTTTATGGTATGGTATAGGAAAAAAGAAAATTTTTGATAGTTTTTACAGTTTTTTTTGCTACCCCTTCTAATTTGGTCGATGCTCTTTCCTCGTTTGGAACCTCAGCAACGTTGTGATAATTCCAATCAGAATGCGTTAATTTACCTTTCAGCAATACAGTTTGACAACTTATACGGTTTCGCTTAGCAATTCGTCACATAAATCCAGCTTATTTGAGCTTGCTTACGAATTGCCCTCGGCGTAGTAGTACATTTTTGTAGTTGTTTCTTGTAATGAAGGTATTTAAAAAACGAAAATCTTTCTAAACGGGTTTCGCGCAAAATATCTCTTCTTATTTGGACGACCTATCACTACGATATTCACTTTGAACAACTAGAGAACTTGTGTTTACTCACTGTATACTGCATTGCTGTATATCTTAGGGTGGGCCAGCTGATGAATTCAAAAAGGGAGGCAACTTTATCTTGTATACTGCATTGTTGTCTAACTTTTACCAATTAGATATGTATAGTGAGTCAAATATAGGGACGCACTTCAAGGTCAGGTGTTTCCACAACGCACCTCAATTACCTGGTGGTTGTGATCGTGTGAACATCGAGTACAATCGCAATCTTACCTTGGGCTGTACCTGGTCGGGAAGTAAGCAGTCTCTCCCTCACACACAGTCCGCGCAATGTCAAATGTTTGACTCACTGTACATAGATTGCTACATAATCGCCAGAAGTAAAGTGGAAATAAAAATCTGAGATACGAGCTTAAGACATAGGTTTGGGGCTAATACTTCCTGTTACAACTGTATATACTGATAACTGCTCATAAAATAAATAATCTTTTCAGCTCTACATACAAACGACATGATAGCATTATAAAGAATTACGGAAAAGTCGATATGGGGTTTATCCAAACTTATTCCAAATGTGCCCAATCTTGTTAGATTTGCACCGTTTTAAACCGACGCCAAGCGTTACAACTGTATAATAATATAACTAAAATCAAAAATCTATCCGATCGACTTCCTATCGATTCTTATTATGCGCTGTTGTAAAAAAGCATCCTCTAATTGTAAGGATCTGTCTGTGGAGTCTTGCCTGCAGGAGATAGATATGAGTAGAAGTATTTACGTTTAGATATGCCCATCGAGTTTCAGCTTTAGATAACGTAATCTATCTGTAGTTATTATTACTCAGCGATATTGCATGTGAAAGTGCGTTTATACACAACTTTGGCCAAGTGTAATCGGTAGGGTATTTTAGTAACATGTAAGAATTCTTTTCCCCGAGGGTGCAAAATGAAGAAAAATTTTTGAATTGAATATACCTAGGATATGCAATCTTTCAGAACGAAGAGCCAGTGTCAGCCATTCAACTATTACATACTACATACGTATTTAATAACAAGAGAAACGAAGCCGCGGAAGACCCCGAGACGACGGACAGACGACCTAAAATTATTATTTATAACACAAAACAGAGATGAATGGATACAATTACAGGAGTTCTCCAATGTTCTCCAATGGACAGTGTTAAGGACTGTAGGCTTATTGGTGTTAGGTGTACATATATATTAGTCTTGTTTATTTGAAATTTAAATGATTATTTCCGGTAATATTCAACATTTTATAGTCAACATTCAATTCGACAAATATTTGTAGCGGCCCCTAAAAGATAAAAGCCGGCATTATAATCTATGTCGGATAGTTTATTAATATCGTCTAGGAGTTATTGTTCGGATAAAACTGGCCCTTTCCAAGGAATATTATTATTTCTAAGATATCCAATTAATAGGACATTCGTTGTATTTGCATTTGGGATTCTTCTTTACGTCGTAGAGGCACTTCTACTTATCAACTCCGGTATTCAAAGAAGAAGATATTCCTTCTACAATCTAGGATCTTTTGTAGTAATTAGTTACGGCCATTTTCGAAACTTTAGAAACTCCTCAAATTTACAAGATTTAAATAGTAAATATACAGTAATTGAATGAATTAGCAGTATATATGGCCTTACTCATGCGCAGTGGTGAGACAATCTACGACGATGTCTTTTAGTAAACAAACTAGAAGACACGCTTCAACGACGGTTCTTTCGAAAGACGAGGAACCCGTATAGACAGTAAGGACCTGATTATTAAACCGGGCAAATATGCGGTATTGATGAGTCATTTGTCCTCTTCACAATGTAATATTACATTATACAGGAGGACAGATGACTCATCATACCGCATATTTGTCCAGTCCACTGATTATGGGTACAAGTGCTTGTTCTCAGGATGTTCTTCTTGTTCTTTCCATAGCCTGACTTCAGCAATCCCAACTTATGTAATCCTTCCCTTTAAGCTAACAAAGTCGTATTTCCTCTTTCACCATTTCCTTCCACCAATTTCCGTTTTCATCTTGTAATTTAATAATTAATTCAAATCCTTAATTTTTCTCGTACAGGTCATCTTTACGAAAGAAGTGGACCTATTCAACAACCTCCGACCGAGAGCAGAGCGCATCAATCTCCAGGATCGAAGGATCGGCATCCTTTTCTGTTCCGGTTCGATCCAGAGGGCGTATTATCGCCTTTTGGAACATAATTGTTGCATCTGTGATGGTCACGGTCGCAGGTGGCCGTTCCGCACCTTTCAAGAGCTCAAAGATCACATGCGCAAGGAACACGAATTATTTTATTGCGATCTTTGCGTCGCTAACCTTAAAATATTCACCTTCGAACGGCGTTGTTACAATAGGAGCGAGTTAGCTATGCATAGACGGAAAGGAGATGTCGATAATAAATCTCACAGGTAAATATTGCAGTGATTTCTAAGGGGAAAGTTATAGAAAAACGCGATTAAGTCACAACATCGTTTAAGAATTTCTTCTCTATTTTACTTGCTTAAGGAAAAGAAAGGTATCTATTGTGTTAAATATATAGAGAAATGTAAAGATGAAGTGTTAAAACTCCAACTAAAATTGAATAATGTGGAGATATCCAAGTAAACAAGGAGCGTCGGCGTCTAAATTTTGTAACTGCTAGACCGCTTTTCGGCAAGCTCGTAGAAATTAGTAAATTAAATCAAATTTCAGTCAGTTTTATCAGTGATTTTTGTCCCTACATTAATCACTTATCTCCTTGCCGTGGCATAAGTATTTGCCGTTCGAAATTTCCATATCCAATCTTCTCCAAGCAAAGCGATGATGGGGGTTAGATACCCGATTTTCGGCGAGAAAATTTTGTGTAACGAAAAAGAGCGACATCCAGCCTAGCCCGTAAGGTCTTATTCTAAATTTAATTTCTGATTGTATAAGAATATTGCGAGGGTCATGTAGGGAAATCACCGCACCCCGTATTATATATTAAATAAATCGGAGGAGATGCATCCAAGAACATCCATTTCCCGTCTGAATATACCGCTTACATGTTGTTGGATGGTATTGTCTCTGCACGGGAACTAGTTGTTTATCAGAGGTCTCTTTCGTTTTTGGGATGTAATTTGTGTATCATTTTCAATTTAGAGGTCATCCGCTGTGCGAATTTTGCGACGTCCGGTACATGGATAACGACGAACTCTTCAGGCATTTACGAAGGGAACATTTGTTTTGTCACTTTTGCGACGCGGACGGGAAACATCAGTATTACAACACGTACGTCGATTTGAGGAAACATTTTCTAGAAGACCATTACGTTTGCGAGGAAGGTGAATGTAAAACGGAACAGTTCACGTCGGTGTTTCGGACAGACATTGACTTGCGAGGTAAAAGGAACAACAAACGAATCAATTTAACGTAATTCTGAAATCGACTTGCCCATTTCAGCACACATCACGAACGTACATTTGAAGCATATGAGCAAATCGGCCACCAAACAAGCCAGAACGTTAGAATTGGAGTTCCGGTTTAGGGGACGGAGACAGCAACAAGGAAACAATGCGTAAGTCGGATAAGGTTTCTTCTTGGAAGAATCAGAAATGAGTCAGCACTAATTGGATTTCAGAAAAATTGTGTGGAAAGTGTCGGCAATTCGTTTCCACCAGTTGCACAATTTGCCCCAATAGTACTACAACTATCTGTACTAGAATAGAGTAATATTGCGCTATGCGAATACAGATGGCTTCATACTATACATTGAAACTGGGAGCGTGTAGTACAGTCGCTTCAGATAGTTAATTGGCGCAAATTGAGCAACTCTATAACACATTTTTCCTGCAGATTTTTTTAATAAACACTAATATACTCAAGTTGAAAAAAGATATTGGATTGGATATTCAACAGCTGTGATATTTAATTAAAAAAAAACAAAGAAAGTTAAAACATTACTTATCTTATCTAAATTTTCAACAAAACAAAAATACTCACTGGTGCTCGTACACTGCGCCCAAATTCCTACACCATTTAACGATCAACCAATCAAGTCCGTTCCTCGCTAGGGGCACCTAAACTTTCATTTGTAAAGCACTCGTCCTCTCCGCAAGCCGTTACACTTCCTGAAACAAAATTGACTCATTATGACCTAAATCCGATTTCGGGGATTTTTACAGTAAATCTTCACTTCTTTCTAATAGGCTTATGAATAGTCTGGGCAAACAGCGGTAACAGCGTACAATTACGAAATAAGATACCACAGCATCGCCAAATCCCTACTCTAGTCAGTACTAAATCGATACTGTATGCGAGTAGTTCTGTGTATATATGTAGACTGTCGTAACTTATTTCCTAATTGCCGTTGTTTGTCCAGTTTAGTTATTATTACTTATTGCAGCGATGATGACTTACTGGAGGGCGCTGTCGGCTTTGAAAATTACAACATGGAACCGGGAGGGAACCGCAACGGACAACCACCTAAACCATTTTTCGTCAATTCGATGAACTCGACGGAATTTCCGAGCCTCGGTAACGCGACCGAAGTGCCTCAGACGCGAGCGACATCTAGCGTAACCTTCACGAAGATCAGTTCGAAACCGTTCAGAGCGGAAGACTTCCCCAGCTTGGGTAACGTTCGAGGTTAACGGGAATTTAAAAAAATGCATTTCGCCGATGTTTCTATCGTAGGTGGTAGCAGCAGGACGGGTTCGACGAGGTCTTCCAACGTGACCATCACCGCCTCCAGCAAAGTGAGCGGACCGAAGGGCGCGATTTCAACGAAAGCACCCGAAGTTACGATACAGGCGACACGGAGGCCGCAAAATTTGCAAATCAATCAGCAGAATTTCCCGACACTCGGCGGGGCGTCTACGAGTAACAGTACTGTGAGATTTAGTATAAGGTGGGTAAAGCGGTGTTTACGGTTTTTTCGTCCTTTTGTTTCAATTCCGGCGCGCCAGTCGATATGCCTAATGGTACAGACTTATCGAGAATGATTGTCCATCACGTGATTAGTAACAGTAATTAAAACTTTATGATACGTCACTTTCTGCAATATTTTACATCAAGCATTAGGTTCGTTCAAGCAGCATACAAGCTTGGTTCCAAACTACAACGCATACGCAGTCATTTTCGAGCGTTCAAACAAGCCAAACCAACTTTCAGCACAGTTCTATGATCAGTAGTTTGATGTTCAAGCAAATAATGTAAATAATTTGAGAACTAGTTGCAAACTGTAAATATGATCCGCAAAATTATTAACGTACTGGTAGTAGCAGACATGCGCAGTAGTCAAATTTGTCGTTCTTGTTTTGTTTAGTGCTTGAGGCGAAGGTAATAATCGTATTTTGTATTGAATATCGAGACTTTCTCTTAGGAAATGTTTTGTAAATTGTTCTTTGTAAATATGTATAAGTTGCATTTTTGATGTAGTAAGCATTATATATATATATATATATGTATATATATATGTATATATATATATATAAGCAATTGTAGAGAAACATTTATTGTATATTGTATATTGTATATTGTTACAGTATAAAAGTATTAAAAGTTAAGTTGCAAAATAAACATTTTAAAATAGCCTAAAGACAAATTACAAACGATAAATATTTTTGAATTCCTTAGTAAACAAATTAAATATCAAATAAATAGGCGTTCAAGCAGAATGAAATTTTTATTTGGTTTCATACCAACCTACAAACCGTTCTCGAACTATCCGAGAAATGCTTGCTTGAGCAAGCCTAGTAATGTACTACGAACTGCTGTTATTTGGGTTGCCTAATTTGGTGGTTATGTGGTGGACAAAAATTGTTGATATCTCTGTATAAGTAATGGTATCCTTACAACAGCACCAACCGCCGCTGGTTTTAAGTTTTGTTATAATTTAAGGAAAAATTGTCAGTATCGTACTTGACATAGTAACCTAGTGACATTTCATTGTTTTTCATTGTGAAGCGTGACTTTCACCACTTTGTCACTAACAAGGGAAAACTGGCAACTGAAAAATTCTGATTTCGATGAAACTGTAGACTGAAAGAGTACCTTTCGAGGTAGAGCCCACTCCAAAAATTTGCACAATTTTTAAATTTTTGTAAATATCTGGTAAACTGTCACAGATATCTTTCTTTCTTTTAGAATACAATTTAAAGTATATTATATAGTCTCAAGGATGGCGAAAATTATTTTCGGAAAAATTAAATAACGAGTGACTGGATGCCCCTATACCCCCTTTTTAATTTTTCTTTTATTTATCACAAATGTCGGTTTTACGCAGAAAACGGTACTGAATAACAAATTTAGACAGCTAATAGTAAAGATATTAAAAAACGATAATAAAATTTTAGTTGTCATTGATTGATGTACATGAATATGTGTCGTTCTAAATATAAAATACTTTGAGTTACTAATTATTTCGATAACGTTTGAAAGAAATACGCAAAGATATGGATTAAGTACTTAATGAACAAAAAATACACGCTTTGTGTTAGCTATACCGGTGTAGGAATGCATAAATATATAGGTTGCCGTTCCGAATGATATATCAGTAGCATTTTCTCACGCAGTATAAATTTATAGTATGGCACAATGGCAGCGATTAATATAGCTAATGTGTTAAACATGTTACTAGCAACGTTTCAAGTAGCTAACATCGCAGTAATTCCTTTGACTTCTCAAAAACTTGAGTTGCGTTTTGCGTTCTAGGATATGATTGTAAGTGCTCAACAAGAATACATGTTCTGTTTTGAATATGTAACAGGATTCGAATTTGAGCAATTAGAAGAACCACATGGAGTGCGATTTGTGGAAGATGTAGCAGAAGATGAAGAAGATAATTATGAAAATATTTCCTGTATTTCTGAAGAAGGAGGCAATGTTATTGACCAGGATTACAAAAGTAGAGCTGTAGAATACTGGAAAAATGGTAAAAGCAAACGACGTTCTGTCGAAAGCGTGAAAAAGAATTAAACAAAAGTGGATTCCTTACCCCCAGTTATATAGATGGGAAGAAAGTATTAAGAAAGGTAGCACCCATACGAATAAACTACTCAGCACCGTTTTCTACGTAAAACCGACTTTATTTTGAATTAAAAAGAAAAGAACTATTTAAAAAAGGGGTACGGAACGCCTGGTTGTCTATTATTTAATTTTTCGAAACTAATTTGCGCAATCCTTGAGACTATGTAATATACTTCAAATTATGTTGTAAAAAGAGACAGACATCTGTTATAGTTTCCGAGATCTTTACAAAAATTCAAAAATCGTGTAAATTTTTGGAGGGGACTATACCCCGAAATCGGTGATTCGGCCGCTAAAAAATTGCGTCGTTCTTATAGCGAAGTACTCTTTCAGTCTGTACAGTTTCATCGAAATCAGAATTTGTCAGTTGCCGGTGTCCCTAGTAAGCGAAGGTAGCAAATACTAACAAGAGGAGGCCTCAAAGTTTGGAACACGGATTCTCTTCGCGGTAACTCCTCGACCACCGTCGCTTCTTGCTAAAGATTGCAACGCAGCGGTATATATACGAGGATAAAACTTCTCTTACCAATTTCTTGATAACGCTTGGATAGTACGTCTTACTATTTGCACATTATGTTGTCCTAGTGGACTACTAAAAGTGTACAAAGTTTGAAGAGCATCCGTGTTCCAAAAGTTTTGGAAAAGTGCAAAAGTGATTTCTGTTTTTTTACATTTCCAGCAATAGCAATCAGGAACGACCGCAATCATCGCGACCAAACGTATCGATCCACGTCAGCAATCAGGCGGACGTCGCGATCACCACCCGTATAAGTACTGCCCCCACCAGTACGATGCAGTCACGCCTTAAATCATCCGAAGCCTTCCCCGCGCTTAGCAGTGCCCCAATACCGGAAGCCCAATGGGTACAGCAAAAATCCAAGAAGCAATCGGAAACCGCGAAAGCAGCCAAAGTGTGCCCGGCACCTCAGTTACCTCCGAGCAGCTTAGATTTCCCTGTTCTAACGAAAAGCATCAAAAGTGGAGACTCTAAGGCGAAAAAGCGTTCGACGGTTACCATGCCGGTCTCGAATTCGTGGGTGAATTTGAACAATTTCAACAGCGAAGTGAGTGCCAAGAACGCCAGACGGGACGTTAATAAGGTGGTAAATGATGTTAAAGTGAATTCGGAGAAGAAAAACGAAAGGACATCCTCGGCGGGCACGGACAAAACGGTTAAATCTAACGATCATAAAAGCGGTGATAGTTCCAAGACGAAGAAGAAAAGGCAACACAAAGGGATCGATAGGGCAAATTTCTTTAACGAAGTCAACGATGAAAATAGGAATCATCCGGAGGAAGAGGATAGCTGCAGGAATTGTAACGAAGGGGATGTAAATAAGAACGGAATAGTAAAGAAGATATCTCAATTACAAATCGATACCTTATCTCAACCGAAGGAAAACGGCCTAGCCGACGATTTCCCAGCTTTGGGTAATAAGAAACCGCCTCCGGGATTTAACGTGAAACCTCCACCCGGTTTCAATAACTGCAACACCCTCTTACCGAATAACGATCTGACTTTCACGAACAGCAGCGGTCAGTCTTATTCGATTCTACCCACTCAAGCCCGTGATTATCACATGCCTCCGAATTTCGAGATGCGCAATAAGAAACTTATCGACAGCTTTATGAATCTGGGCAATAACGGTAAAATTATCAGAGAATTCAAGATATACTCCGACATGTTCAGGAACGGTTCGTATTCGGCCGAATGCTACTACGAACATTGCAAGAGTTTTTTAGCGGACGATTTTGACCGGGTGTTCCCCGAATTGCTCGTGTTATTGCCCGATATTGTGAAGCAACAGGAACTATATCGGGTTCATATCGTCGATGGAGCCGGCAAGGATTTAGATGTTTGTAAAACGTGCAATCAGGTGGTTTTGTGTCGGGATTTAAGGAGCCACCTGTCAAATCACACCTTAGAGAACTCTTTTCCCGTTTTAGAACAACCCGCGGCACCGGTCAGCAACTATTGGAAAAAGTAGTCCCAATGCCTGAATGGTAGAAAGAAAGAAATCAAGCGAGAGATAACACAGACACGAACACAGGGTTGATATTTGTTTTCGATGCGTTGAAACGACTTATATACCCTTTATTTCTTCTTTTTCGAGTATAAGTTTAATTTATTTCTCGTTTTAGATATTTATTTGATTTTTTAGAGTTACTAAAGACGCAATATCGCATTAATAATAAGTCGATGTCGCCGATTTTCAACGTATTCGAACTTGTTTTGACGAGTTTTATCCAAAGAGGGTGTGTTGGAGTTTTTATTTCTTGCTGACGATAATCCATATCAATAGTTTGGACATACAGCGGTAATTACGAAATAAGTTACGACAGAACTAGTCGCATACAGCATCGATTTAGTACTGAGTAGTGTGGGGAGTCGGCGATGATGTAACTTATTTCGTAATTGTACGCTGTTACCGCTGTTTGCTCAAGCTACGTATCGGGTATGAAAAACAAGGACTTGTTTTCATATTTTTCTCCAAATGACAATATCACGTGGAAATTTAGTTTTAGTTAAGAAATTTGTTCGTTATATGTAAAAACAGCAATAATAAACATGTTTGAGCCGGTTTTTCCTTAAGACATAACCATTTGATGCACATTAACCAGACGAAAACATAATTTACTAAGTATTTACAGTTTGTTCCACTAGATTGAAACACGCAGTAACTTGGTTGCAACTTGTTTTTCACGTGTACTAATTCAACTTGGATATTTGTAACGATAATATAAAAGGAGCAGAACTACTATTTCTTTAAAACATAATTAACATTTCGTTGTTACAATCTGCAGATAACGCGGTGAACTTGTTTGAACATGAGCGAAATCAAGATCAAGTAAATATTATCCGACGAAACTAAATATTTTATATTATCAGGGATTCTAATACGTTACGGAAGGACAATTGCCTACAAATCTGAACACGTTTAATCCTGAACGTTGAAAATTGGTGGTTGGGAAATCGATAAATCGATGTTGACAATAAATTGTTATATACGCGCAAAATAAAAAAGCCACACGTTACGACCGGTCCGATAAGAGACGGGGAATTTAATTAAAATATTCGTAGATTTTAGAATACGGATCCAAAGAGATAAACTTGTCAAGCAGGTGTCGGTCGACATCCTCACTGTTGTATAGGTGCACGTTACGTCGTCGGGATTATCGAATGTGCCTTTGATCGTTAAGTATAGAATCGCCTTCTTTATAAGCAATCTTTAAGTTTTCACTTTGTGCCGTTTCAATATAACAATGGCCCGTAGACAGTTTCGAATTTCTTTTGTTTTTAGAGAGGTGTACCTTTCAGGGGCGGTTTTCTCTATAAGTTAATGTGGCCTTATTCACACGATACGGTTTTATGAGTCGGGTTCGACAAAGGAGTGTATAAGTTATCATTGAGTAGTGTAAACCGGACTGACGCTATCCCTTCCCCGCTCGTCCACACCTACTAGGCGCGGCATCAAAATTCGGAGGAAAGACAGAATCAGCCCGGTTTACACAACTTAGACTGAGCAAATATGCGGTATGATGGGTCATTTGTCTTCTGTAATATATTCCATTGTGAAAAGGACAGATGACTCATCATACCGCATAGTTGCCCAGTCTACTTATCATGTACTCGTTTGTCGAACCTTAATTATAAGTAATGCTATGTCACAAAAAGTGAATGACCCACCCCTCAAAAGAGAAAATCGGCACTGATATCTTTATGTAAAACGATTTAACATCAGTCATCCGCTTTCCACCGTTATCGTATCTTTGATAAGATATCCTACCTTATTTTGCGAACAGAATCGCATATTTTTTAAAAGAAAAATCTAGCCAGACCTATCGCGACAGTATTTTCCGATTTACGTCAGCCTGATTCCTTGCCTTTTGGATGATACGATAAGCGATATACATTATTAGAGCTCACCCGTTTTCGAATGGCATTGATTCAGATAAGTTTCTCACGCCGATTGGTGCTATCCGAAAACGCGTGAGCTCTAATCGAATATTTTTTAGTTTTCAACGATTAGCTAATAGAGGCGTTTAATCCCTTGTTTCCTCTTGCAATTATGAATCATCAATATTGATAACGATGATAATAAAGCGTTGACAAAATACCATAAATATAGATATTATACATATTGAAAAAATGGCGCAACTACTAATGATATGTAAAAAGCGTATATATTACTCCATATGTACGCGTACAAAACTTTTGCGCGGCGCTGTGAATACGCGCGGATAGGCAGAACAAAAATGATTAGTGAAACGCTAATGATGTTATTTGATACTTTTAATAATTTTAAACGTGTATATTTTCTATATTATTAATAAAGAATTCTATCATTTTGTTTCGGTTTTATTAACCCGAAAGTCCCTAGAGGATTCTAATCCAGTAATAATATACATATATATACACAGCCAAATCTTGAGAAACTTGTAACAGAAATGCGAGTTGACTGTCCGCACTTAATTCCTATTTTATACATACGAGGTACGATCAAAATGTATCTGAATTGGTGGCATAAGTCTGAAGTCGGGAGACACAGTTGGTAGTAGAGAGAGTAGAGTACACATGCTGATCTTGGAACATCGCGCATCACTGCAGCCTAACTTGTCTTGTTTGTTTACAGTAGCGTTTCGTTGTTACGTCTGCGTCTTCGTTTATCGCATTTGTCAATTCCAAAAAAATTGATCAACGAATTTCTATCGGATTTTGTAAAAAGAAAACTTGATGAAGCAAGGAAGGACACGTACTTACAGTTACAAACCGTATATGGAGGGGAGGTGGAGGATGCGTGTTTTTCGCTCACCTTCATACATCAAATTAAAACAAGAAAGTGTAAACAAAGTTTATGAGAGCAACTATCAGTGGAAAGCCGTAATTATTTTTTTTTAATATTAAAGATTCATGTAGAAGATTTTGAGAATCCCTGACCTCGTATCGTGATCAACAATGATTGAGTCAGTACGGCCGACAAAAAAATATAGGACTATATTTCATTTAAAAGTAAAGCGGAGAATTTACACTTTAGGTAAATAAATGTATACGTTACTAAAATTAGGTCAATATCTTAAGTAAGGTCACCTATGTTTAACCTACTTTGATTTGCTCATTCTTTTGTTCTACACTCATTCGTTTGCTTTTACTTTACATAATCTTATAAATAAATTTGACGCATTAGTAAACGGTTTATTTAGTATACGGGGCATTGGAAGTGTTAGCGGAATAAGTAATCATTAGAGGGCGGCGGTGTATATTGTTCAAGCGAATAGCGGCAAAAGTTAACGCAAATACAACTTCGTAAATCGTTAGGATACATGTCGTATTCACATACAGGGAAAGAAACTTTATCGCTAAAGTTCGACAAACGCGCGTCTGGTACACTGAAAGAACAGTCTATATACAGCAAACAAGACACGCGTTTGTCGAACCTTATTTATCACACAGATGTTTTCAGTTTAATTAGCACGACCCGGGTGCGAAGGAGAAGGATAAAATAGGCGTGCGTACCGACTTGATCTATTTCTCCATGAACACATTTAGTGGGTTGCACGTCAAAATCAATATGCAGTATTCTCGGCGGTTCTCTAAATAATCATCAATCTGGAAAGACTAATATAAAATTATTAAAAAAAGCTATACAGGTGATAATGATTCTTAGAGGAAGTTGATCTTTGTTGGTGAATACCTGAATTTAAAAAATATCTAGCGTTCTTTATACTGGCGGTTCCCAAAACTAATTACAATCAAATACGAGTTAAAATAATGAAAAACATGGAAATGAGAGAAATTCATAGCACGATGACGATTACCACGCTTTTACGAAATCAATGATCAAAATACAATAAACCACTTTGAAAAATCTTTTACATAAATAAATAACATTATTAGATGGATTCTATTTATAAAGCGTTTCTCATAACTTCCTCAAATTAAAACAATATAGTTCAAACAAAAAGAAAACAGCATTTCTAAGAAAAAATATTTTCCTACTATCACAGGAAAGTCGTTTTTAATTTTTTTAATATTAAAGTTTGATCCGGAAGATTTTTAGAATTCCCGAGGTCAAGTACGATGTTTGTTTTTCAGACGTAGAAACGTAGTTGCCAGTAATAGTCGGTTCGTATCTGGAGCATGGTCAAGTGGTGTGTTCGTTTACCATACAGGTTGTAAATGATAGCTATCGACACTCTTCAAATATGGGATTGAAAAATAAAAGCCGATGTTGATAATTTAGAGAAAGAAATATATATATACATATATGTCAAGCGCGGTGAAGTGTTTCTTTTGATAAGAGGTATTCGACTCGAAAGAGAGTTCGACGATCACCGTGTTTTTTAAATACCATTCGACAATACATATTGCAGTGATGACCAAAACTTAAAGGACATCTAAATAAAAATTTAACTTAACTGTCTCTTTGGACCTCTGAATTGTTTGTCTTCTTAAAATCTGCAGGTAGTGTAGCATTTCTTTTTGTTTGATCCTTTAGTTGCTGGTTGTTAAGTTTTAGAGTTTATGGTAACGACTTTAAGTTGGCAACGATTCAGGCGCTGTTTCATCGGTAGAGTTCCTCAATTTGCCTAACTGAATTGAAACTGAATGTATAGTGTGAAGGCATCTGTATTCGTGTATCGCAATGTTACGATTCTAGTACAGCGTTTCAGGTAGTTGTAGTACTGTTGGCGCGAATTGAGCAACTCAAATCTGCAGGTAGTGTAGCATTTCGTTTTGTTTGATCGTTTAGTTGCTGGTTGTTAAGTTTTAGAGTTTATGGTAACGACTTTAAGTTGACAACGATTCAGGCGCTGTTTCATCGGTAGAGTTCCTCAATTTGCCTAACTGAATTGAAACTAAATGTATAGTGTGAAGCCATCTGTATTCGTATATCACAATGTTACGATTCTAGTACAGCGTTTCAGGTAGTTGAAGTACTGTTGGCGCGAATTGAGCAACTCAAATCATCGGTATCGTCATAGTATAGGTAGAGAACCGATAAGGTGTGTTGGCAGCTTTGATGTTCATGTGGTCGATTTGAGTGACCTCGAAATAGCTCAGAAGTTAGCTAACGCCATTTTGAAAATACGAAAGGTGCACATTCGTTCGTATTAATTGAAAAATATCAGAGTTTTGGGTGTGTTAAGGGAATAGTATTTGCTTAAAAATTAAATCAATGAAACACAACGGTAATTGTATATTTTAATTTTAATATGCACACCGCATCACAGAATGGTAATACTAATGAAGCTAGCCAAATATAGACAATGTCGTCGTATTTAAAACATGGCTCTCGGAGATGTGCATAAAAAAATTACCACAAGATGGCGCCCATAAATTCGATAAGTTATTAGGTCAGGTGTGTCTCTGCTCCGAACACTACCCTAAATATGCTCACCGGCGAACGGCTGCTGTAGTCGGTGATTTTCCTTAAATCATTGCCAAAAAATCTATGGTATTAAATCGACCACTCCTTTTCTTTTGGATTTTTGTCTCGTCTATAGTTTTTCTTCTCAGTTCCTTGCAATGTAGGATATTTACTTACGCATTTTCTTGTACAAAAATGAGGTATACAAAACGTTGGGTATTGTACTGCGTACGAGTAAAAACCCCTATTGCTTGCAATGATATATTATTATAGTGCTACAATACATTACTAGGGCAACAGCACCATTCCTACTGACCGTTCTTTTTTGTACATTACTTGGGGTTCGAGATGAACTTTCTCTTTCCACCCCTATATGGTGGGAACTTTACAATCAAGTATTCGTTAACACAAACTATGTAAAAGTCTACATTCGTGATGCACTAATTCGAGGTATTATAAATAACACAGTTGATATTAAAGAAAGGAACGATGTAATTAAGAGAGCGCGCTTCATAGACGAAGCAGAGAAAATGGTCAATGCGGTCAATGGAGGTATTTTTAAAAAACAATGTTAAGGTACATAATTTTGTAATAACACTGTAACTTGAAAACAAAATCTCAGACCAATATTTGAGTTTCCTTAATTTATTTTCACGTATACGATGCACTCCTGGAGTTTGGAGCGTTGCTCCTGATTCACGCTGTGTAGAAATCAATGAATGGATATATAAATTGAGAATTTGGGGAAGACGTTAGCGAAAAAGAAACTCGACAGCCGGAAACTAATACAAAACAATAATTAAAACTCTAAAGTAAGTGTCAAATAGTATTTTAGGAATGAATTCTACATCTTACTGCCGTTTTGTCTATAATTATAAACCAAATCGTATCATGCTCAACTTAAATAAAAACAAATTAAATTTCTTTCCATTGTTTTTACTATTATCATTATTTTCCCACGCATAAACCAAGACCGAATAAAATCAAACAATTATAACGAATGCATTCCCCTTTCACACTCGACTAACTATATTAATGAGTCCAATAACTACATATCTACGTATTCAATTTCGTATCGCAAATTGATATATTCAAAGAAACTTTCAATATCGCCCCATGCTATCCAGAGTTGCGGTTATAAGCGATTTACAACATACATACATATGTATATATACAAACGACTATAAAGATAAGGAAAGTTAAACAGCAACTACGAAACCACTTCGTTAATTAATTCGAAGTTGTCGCCTAAATTGGGCCGTTTGTTTCGTTCATTAGCGGACTTTATTGTAATAAAGTCCGTTCTTTTTAGTTGTAATTAGGGCCCACACGTTCCTATCCTTTAATTTTACTCGAGCTATCTAAGCCTATGCAACCGTATGCGTTGAACACATGTGGCTCCTAACCGGAGGGTTCAATATACTCCCACGGAACTTGCAGTCCATCTATCTACACGAAACTATGAGTCGAGATAGTGATGGAAGTATGCGAGGTGCGCGACGTAGATAGAGAAAAAAAGGAACAAAGTTGGCAGGGTTTACAACTCCGTACTGTATATATTGAACTATAGATGTTAGATCTATGTAGAGCGCCGAAATAAATTGGTTTTTATTTTAGATTAAGTCGTGTTCAGTGAAGACGGTTCGGGAAGAAATACTGTTAAAGTTACTATTAGGGTGTCGTCTTTGTAGGTCGACATAAATTATAATTAGGAAAGTTTACGCCTTTAATCAAATCTTAATATTCGTAGAAAGCATATTGTTGCGGGTCTACTTCTACTTGTGTGGAGTTGGTAAAAATAAACGACTGTGACTTTACACTTTTATTTACTTTTATTAATTCCTTAAAATCGATTATAAATCTATGCGTATATTTTGACCGTTGAAGTGTTGCTTATTTGACCGTACCCGATTGTTTGGGTGTAAGTGATGTGAATAGAGGTAACTAACGTACTGTCCTGACTTCCCTGTTCGAGTATTACGTATAACTTTTCTTATTCGTCAAGTCGAAGGGCAGAAATCTCTTAAATTAGGTTTAAGAGAAACAAAGTAATAAATTCTGTCCTAGGCGATAGTAATGGAAAGATTAGCTGAAACTTATTATAAACAATTATTGAATGTGTTAAAAGGTAAGTGAGATAACTATGACGGTGTCAAATTACATTGAAGCAGCTCTAACTTATCATAAGGAAATAGAAAAAGTGTCATATTACACGAATATATGTGGAAAGGAACAAGTAACCACTTAAATCTTATGTATTTCGCGTATCCTTAAAGTCTCTACTAATTCCTGGAATGAATGCACTTTTTACATTAATCATATACACAATTTCAACAGTTGGTTTTCCAATAATATTACGATACTTCCTTCATCTTCCTCGAAAAGTATTCCAATGATATAAGATGCATCTTCAAATGGAAGTATATTACCATAGACGTTTTTCTTAAAAACAATTGTAATTAATGCGTGCCATTCGAAGATACCTTTCCAGAAAACAAGTATTCAACAAGATTCATGAAAGAAAGGTAAACCCGGTGCACAAAAGGACGCTTAATGTTAGACGGAAGAAGCAAGAGAGCTTTGGATAATATTTCGCTTAATTTAATTTCGCTTAATTTAATTTCGCTCTCATACATGAATTGCTGCGCACCATTCTGAAATGATATGTGATAACTCCTAGTTCACAATGAGCACAGATACTCAATTTTTAGGGTAACTGAGTGGGCTACTCTGAAACGCGCTTTAAGATTGCTTTGTCTGTTTCTTCGAAAATTACTGAAGTTCTGTATCGACTTTGACAATTTTGTATTACAACTTGACTTCGTATCCATTGGTCAAAGCGTCGTTGATTTCCTGTGGCCGCATAAAGTCCTGTACATAAATCCTGTTCCGCCCAACTTCGCGTAAAATCTTTGGTCCAAGATAAACATGACCCAAATCCTTTACATGTCAACTGCAAGTTGTATGTCATTATAAACCAATCCTGAAACAACTGACCAGGGCATGAGGAACGAAAAAAGAATGGAAAGAAAGGAAACGAAATTTTCGATAACTTTGTAAAGGAGAGATCTAAGATTTCCTTCTTTGGACCTGCAGCACTTATGGAAAAGCTTCGAAAAGTTTTCGTCCTTCTTTCACAACTTTTTCCTCATTTTTATTGTTCTAAAAAGCTCGTCCATATTATCTGACTTTCCAGAAGGTTCACCTCTTCAGTTGCGGCACTAGCGTATGCTTGCATGTCTTGATAGATTTTCATGGCTTCTGCCATTTCTGCCCATCGGGTACCGGGTGACTTAAAACAGTTGAGGATCGTTGTCACTACAAAAATTTATCATTTACCTGTTCTCCAGTGGCGCACCTTGTTTCAGGAATAAAGAAACGAATTTCTGAACGAACCCCAAGCCCAAATTACACACTATAAAATCTGGAATAAAATTTACGCGGCAAATTAAAGCGATACTTCGTAAGAGACAGAGAAGACAGAAAAATAATAATAAACACCACAATAACTAGCGGTGATAAACAAATGTCAATACATTTGACAGAATTACGTATACGATACGATTATAGCAGGATTGGTGCAGTGTAATTTGGTGCTGCTTTCGACCAATCAGAATTTACTATAAAAGTGATGTGTTCAGAAATTCGTCTCCCTATTTCTGAAACCAGGTATAGAGATATTACATCCACCATATTATCTTGTTATTCTAAAATATCTGCTTACCACTAAGGAAGGTGGTATTTACCAGAAACCTCTAAAAGAACTGTTAGCGAAATGAAAGGCGAAGCAATTTTATAAAAGCAACAACAATAAGCAGACGCCAATGACAAAATCGAATTCTAGGGTTTGTTACCTTAGAGAAGAGTATATTACGTCATGAAAATATGCTCGAAATGTGACGTTTCATTGGTTGGTTCATTGCGCCGCTGACGTAATGTACTCTTCTCTAAGGAAACAAACCCTATCACTACTATTTCTATAGCCTACCAACCGCCGTCTTAGAAAAAGGCGCGCCATTTTTAATTCAATCATTTTTGGTCGGTATATCAGGTGTGTATAAATCGGCGAAAATACGTGACGTAACCCCTTATGAAATTTTGAATCGAAAATCTCCACACCAAAATATTGTACCACGTTTCATATGTCTTTACGAGGTACTAGAAATTTTAGTTTTATTCCACAAATAAGCGCTATTGTTCGATGTTTGTTGATAGTAATAGCTACAATTTAGAGTAAAGATAAAATGTTGATACTATTTGTTGGTAAACGTTTTCTTTTGACTTCCAATTATGTTTTTAACACTTCCTCATAATATACTTTTACAAAAAAAAAAATACATCTTGCAACGTTGTGAAACAATAAGATTGTATTAGAATGTGATTTGCACGTGATTTATATCAAAAATATTACTATCAAATTTTGACATTTATGTACATATACATATATTTAATTCGACTTTCGTGGTATAATTCTGTATATGTATAATATAATTTTGTACAAAGTGAGCAACCGTGTGTCCTAGGTTGGCAGTACTAAAAACCCTACATCTAATTTTTTTTTCGAAGATTTTTGACCTTGTTATTTTCTTGTTTTGTCGCTTTTGTCATGCATGGTTTATCTCTTGCCCACGTTAGAGTAGTTTCTGTTACCACCGAATCACATACCTTCACTGTTGCGACGCATGTTGGAAGTGGAAACATTACGGGCGCATTACTGACCATAGTCTCGTATAGGTTATGCATTCTTCTTGGCCCAAATATTAGTTCTACCAACATATCAAACTTGCCAACTAAAAATTTCAGGTCACGTGGTTAACAACTTAGGATTGCTCACTCTGTACCTAAGTTCACATTTCTTTCCATTATGCTATTCCTTTCCCTGTTTCAGCTTTGATATGATTGGCCTTAAGTTTTTTGGTTTTACCAACAATTGATGCAAGCTTCAAGTAGCTGATCGCATAGCAATACCACTTCAGAAGAATATTTCGGTTTCGGGCCCTATAGCAAGAAGAGTCTTAAGCTAACCCTTTATATTCCTTTAGCGCGCTGCATGCAAACAAAGTTTATGTAGAGTTACCGCTTGACGAGTTTTGGGTCGATTAATGGAAAATAGAATGGGAATACTTTGGGGGAATATGGTAGTGTAATGTTTTTTCTCTAGTCATCACACAGTGTCTGGCTGAAATGGTTCCTTCCGTAAGCCAATAAATACGAAGAAGAAGAAGAAGAAGAATATTTCGGTTTACACCACGTTACTACGTTACCACGTGTTCGTTCATTCGGGTGTTGCAACGTTGGAAGTGCTTCTATTTTTCTTGTTTTTTTTTTCAATTTAATTTTGACAGGCAGGCATCCAACTTAATACAATCAACTTAGACAACAATCGATACTTCAAGTGGTTAATCACACGACAATACAAAGAGCAACCATTCAAACGCAATTTAAATCAATTTATATCCTAACCGGAGCGATCCACAAACTTTTCGACATATCTATACTTGTTCGGCTCGAAAATATCCTCAATCCGTTGCTGGCAATGCAGTTCCCCGTACAAGTTGGTCGTAGTTCGCTTCGATCGTCAGAACGGTATTGGTGTGCGTGCAACGACGTTGTCTCGTTCCGTTGTGTGTCTATGATTTTGTTGTGCCTGTCTGCAAATTGGAACGAACGTCTTGCAATTGTTGAATGAAAACTTTTCTCGTGGGACGATCGGTTTGAAAATCGGTATTTTCGAAGTGTTTTCCTCGCGAATGGGTGCCGATTCGAAACCCGTTCTTGGGATTCCGTAGGAGGCGAAGGTAAAAAGCTTTGTTATGGCTGTAACTGTTTCGATAGTATTGGCTTTTGTTTTGACTAACCCCAGATAACTGGTTTTCTTAGTTGCTTGTAACTTGGCGATTTCGAAGCTTAGTCCTTCGGATTTCACCCTATCGTTTTTCGATATTAACGTGGATTTTGGGCGTTATACGGAGCCAGGAAAAATAAAAAGAATACGTGTCTGGCGATGGGTTTATGATTTGTCAGATAGAATGTAAACAAGAGTTATTCGAGGTTTTGTTTATCAACACGCCAAGTTATTGATCATTCGCGAGCTCGGAGGAAACGGAGAATGGGCTCTCCTTTTGATAAAGGTACAATTGTTGCTTTGTTATGGTTGATACTGGTGGAATTCAACCTATATTGTTAAGTTAATTCCATTTAAAACAACGCTCCTTTCTAGAAGTAGTAATTTAACGTAACTGCCATAATGGTCAACATTTTTTAAAGCTTTTGTGTCCATTGACATCTTTAGCAATAATATAGTTGTACTTCAGTGTTTGTGTCGTTGATATTCATTAGATTATCTTTATTGTAATTACTTCAGGTCAACCCAACACACGCTATAAACTTAATCATCTCAGATTTTCGTGGAATTATGTGCAGGTGTACTGTTTATATAGACATGGAAAAATACCAAATTTCATAGAGATATGTCAACTCGTTTTTGAATTATAGTTATGTAAATTTTCCCAAAAACCGCAAACGAAAATTTTTTGAATTGCTCCACAAGCTCTCCTAATTGAGCTAGAGAGAGGGAAGAGAGGGGAGGTGCTATTTTGCAGCATTTTGCATGCACTTTCCTGTGATATACAACGTATTGTAGACTAATCAACATATGTTTAGTCAAAATTGAATTTTTCGGAAAGCACTTATTTGAACATTCTCAAACTTTTTTCATGGATAGTGAGTATTGTTGTGAATCTTGACGCAAAATATAAATTTGGGATGGCAATGGCTTCACTGTTAAAAACAAAATTAAAAGTGAAGCTTGATTTTTCGTTAACCCCTTCATGCCCGAATTATTTATTATATTTGTACAATGTTGCCTATAGGCAACTGTGGACATGAAAGGGCTAATAAAAGGTGATTAGCTGAATATCATAAAAATTTTTACACTTCCGTGGAAATAATTATAAACACTAACCTGAAGAAAGTGAACACTAATGATAATCAAGTACCTAAAACTCTTCGTAAAATAATGGGATATGTTTTCCATTTAAAGTTAGAAAAAGCCATATTTATTTGTCATACTTCATTTTCCAGTAGAAGCTAACTTCTTCCAGTGGGAGTTTTATCAGAACGTCAACTACTGATATCAACAGAACATCAGCGCTTCTTGGATATGGGAATGATATAGACGGCCCAGATGGACGAAGAAAAGTTATTTTTATTTCATCAAGTTCCTCATTTTTTTTTTTTTTTTTTTGTAAAATATACCCAAACCACAAGCTTCCTTCATAGGCAGCGGTGACGTAGCCGGATATATCTTCTGATTTAAGTTTGTCTGGCGATTTTGGCACGTTCTCTTTCCAATCTTGCAAATCATCTGGAAACTTTTTCACCAATAATTTTGATGCACTTTTGGGAATAAACGCATGGTATTGGTGTGTTCCTTGGAGTCAACGCTTGATCAAAACGACTTTTCAATAACAATTCTGATTAAAACTGTTAATTTACGACATACTTTCACTCGTTTGATGATTTAACATAAGAGGAAAATAATAATGAAGAAAACAATGTGAAGTACGACAACTAAGAACACATCCACTCAGCAAGGGATCTTTCTAGTCATAGTCTGTGCCTGAATAAGTTAGAGGCTGTCATACCCCAAAGAAGCTGTGCCATGTTATGATTTAATAAGAATGAGCATTTTAACCTACTAAGTATTTCCAGCAAGTTACAAGTCTGTATAATTTTATTCTCTGAAGTGTAAATATTAGCATTCTTGTGTTATTCAGTTGGACGAAAAAGGAAGCTTTAGTTTATTGTTTTTTTAGAATGAACCAATTATCATCCCAAATTTATATTTTGCCACGTGATTTGCAACAATACTAACTATTCACGGGATAAGTTTGAAAATGTTAAATTATGTACTTTTTCAAAATTTTAAATTGTTTAGTTTTTAAGGTTTTGACTAAACATATTTGGAGTAGTCTACAGTGTGTTGTATATTAGAGGAAAGGTCATGGAAAATGCTGCAAAATAACACCTCTCGCAGCTCTCTAGATTAATTAGGAGAACTTGTACAGTAATTCAGACAAAAATCGTTCGCGGTTTATGGATATAATTTGGTATTTTTCTAAGTCTAAGTACACCTGTGCAAAATTTAATAAAAATCTGAAATGGTGAGGTAAATTTTGTTTTAAAATTGTGGATTTGACCTTGAACGACTCGGTAATGTTTGATGTAGTGCGTCTCAATTTTTCCTGCGCTAAAAGAGCTTCGATGCAATAAAACATTGGTCGTTTTCGCGACATAGGCAACATTTTTAAAACAAACCTACAATTGCGAAATAGTATTTACGGCAGCGTACATGTATACACAAGAAATCTCATTGAGACTTGCAGTTATATTGAAGGTTGGATATCGAACCCCGTCACTGCTTGTTAGCGCTTGTGAGCAATTCTAGTTATATGTTTAGATTGACGCTAATTTCATTCTTGTTTTACGTCGGAGTTACTTCGATTTTAATTATTAGAGTTTTTAAAAAGTGGATGACGTGTTATTATTAAGTAGTGTAAATCGGACCGACGCTGTCACTCCTACGAAATTTACTATTCGTTGATAAGTTATCATTGAATAATAGGATTCGGAGTCCTATTTACACTACTTAATGATAACATGTCATCCACGTTTTTAACAAACTCTATTAATTACATATTTTGCTTTCAACGAAACTTCCACGATTTGTGACGTTTTTACGCGATATTACTTCTAGATAATTAAATACGTGTCGTACCGTCGTCGTATTTAATTTCATTTATCTTCTTTTGCGAGTTTCATATATCAATCTTATCAAACGCGCGAGGTGATACGTTTTAGGTAGGATAAAAGTCACGGTTAACGCTCATATTTGTACCGGAACGTCGTAAATCTTTCACAATGCTTATATGAAGTCACGGGTAATTTTCTGTTTACGATCTGAAAATACGTCCAGGTCTCGAACAGCAAGTCTTTTTAAAGCCAGAAAGAGGAGAAGAATTTGAGAATTTCCACGTTCTCTATTTCAATGTCAATTTGAGTTACGTGTTTGCGATTATTTAAGTTGAATTCCTACGTCGCGTCGTCTAGTTTAAGCGCAGAAATTTATTATTATATTAATTTTAAATAATTTCGAAATTTAGGTTAATGTAATACGAGGGCCATCGTAAAAATCTCTGGAAATGATTAACAAAATCAAGATTCAGTAACGAAACTGTCAGTGCTATTTCCCTCCCCGCTGAAAAAATGTTAAATTTTACGATATTCTGAGACGATCAGGTATTCGATTCGTGAAATTTATGCAGCATCCTACCGTAGAGGAAGTTTCGTCTGTGTAGAATCTGAATCAGACTGTTTCTACGAGAATAACTGTTTACTTATATTATCTTTATAATGAGATAAATTATCGCTCTTCACCTGAATGTCTCCTACGTAATTAACAAATTACAGCGGAAATTTGGTATGCCTAAAACCAGATATAGATTGTGGAAAATAACATTTCCCTGTACGTGTTCTAATGAATCATTAATTTTCCTAGTTCATAAATTGGAAATAAAATGTCAACTTCTAATTATTATCTTGTTATGAAAAAAAAAAAAAAAACAATTTGTGTATCCCTAGTTATTTCTTATTTTTTTTTTTTTAGAAAATTATTGCTTATCTTTCAATTTACTTATCAATTCACTTTTCACCAGGATGATTTGTTAGACAATTTTTCTAAAGAAACGTGAGCGAACGAGTAGCACTCCAATTACTATTATTTGCTATACGTGTGAGGGCATATGACTCACGGAACAGATGGATGTGGATTAGATAATCAAAAATAAAATCTAAAGTTATCAGTTTTTGGTATCAATCTATTAGTATGTGGATTTGTTTAATTAGATGTGTACAATGATTAGAAACAAATATATTTAAAGTATCTCCAAATATGTAGATGACAACATATGACAAAAATTTCTCCGATTTAAGACGAACTTAGGTACGGTACGGTAGAGTTTCGTTCAACCGACATTCGCTTATTCGACATTCCGACATTACGACATCCATAAAAATAAAAAGCACACAACTCCCATAAATTGCGCGTCTAGCCTATGATGTATGTGTCGGGCTTATTATCCTGTGTTGAATTGTTTTTATCTATGATCTACTTCTATTTTTGCATTGTATTAATTTTCTGTATTATCCATATCTCTTTTTTGTATTACCCCTTGTTGCATTTATTCTGTCGAGTGATAAATAATAATAATTATTATTAAAATGTTCATGTAGTTTACGTGCTTAATTTGCAAAATCTTCAGCTAGTTTGAAGTTTAATAATTACGGGTTTTACTGACCCATTTATATCGGATAAGCAAGTTTCTACTGTACATACATCTCTGGTATTATCTCAACAATAATACAAAACGTTTTGGCCAACTGTCTCAACAGTAATGCAAAAGCCTTTGGTCATTTTACTTTTTTCCACATAATTGTTTTCGGAAACTTTTAGAAGATAGGCTAGTTTGAAACTTTTTCGGTTGTTTATTGCACGTCACAGATAACAACAAAAAAGTTATATTTATGGGTATACAGGTACGTGATAACGATAACAAAGGATATCCGGCCAAATCGTTGCATTCGTCCAAAACACATGTACAGTGGGGGCGCTTCTAAGGTACTAATCCGCATAGAGTTAGTTAGAGTTGCTAAACCCACAATTAGGTCAACTAAACGAGAGTGATTGAAATAATAGTTATATTGTCAGAACGTTTACAAACGTTTTAGAAACACCTTCAGTGAAAATATAACTAGATAAATTTATAAACAAACATTTTTTATTCGGAAACTGTCAACAAAATTACTAATGACAAGGATTTCTTGATATATAGGATCTGTAATTTCTTTAAATATTTTAAATAACTGATTTAATGTGCAAACAATACATGCAAACTATGAAAACACCCAAAAAGAAACCCTATATCAAAAAATCTATGTCAAAACCTTACTAATTCTCTTCAAGGGACTAGGGAAAACCCGAATCAAAAACCTAGCCAAAGGTTTCCTTATGAAATGTAAATCACCTCTATATATATTAATACGCAGTGGGTCGTCTTCTCGTACGTACTCTAGAGTGTTCCCTCCACGTATCGCGATTATGCATATATCGTTGTTTCCGTATTACAATGCAGATTTGTCGAATATATGTTTCATCGCGATACGTGCAGTGGAACGCGGGTGAGAGTCGTTAGAGTGAGAAGGTGAAAATGTATGGGCGTCAGAAATATATATATATATATATATATATATATATATTTGAACGATCAGTTTTAGTATCTTTCTGTATATTTATCATTTCGTATATTAGTCTTCTTTTCTAATTATTTTCTGTTTTTAATATAATAGTGTTTTCTCTGATAATATGTAGGGCAGAGGTTTCCAAAGTTTTCTTTCGTTTATCCCTTGATTAGGTTTTCCATTTATGAGCACCCCTTCAAATCGCTCACAATTTATATTTTAAATATATATTTACCATCATCACCAATATCATTTCCGCATATCCCCTAGGGTTCGTGTACCACAGGTTAGGAAACGTTGATCTAGGGAATCTAGGCGAATAATTTCAACGTTCTTTTCGCGATATCGCATGAGTTGAAGAAGGATCACACTAACAGCTTTTATTAAATACAATGAAAAGTAAAAATTTGCGATTAGCAAGACATAAAAGAGTTTTCTAATCGTGTTCTATCTAAAAGCCAATCGCTGAATAGATTCGACCGTCACTTTGATTAGAAAGGGCTAACGTTATTAGTTTCTATTATATATGTACATACAATTAAGAAATCTCTCGACAAACAAAAATCTGGTGGAATATATTATAGCGTAAATAAAATACTTCTCTAAGAAATTTTGATTTAAGTGTGTCATGATACTCATAATAGGGACAGCTATATTAGTCAGTCATTATCTTTGATTTCCCTGTTTGTCTGAGTGTGGCTCTGACACTAAATCACATCGGTAAAATCTTCACCACACAATTGTTTAATAATAAATTCGGTGACACGTACCTCGCTGGCTCGAGGCAAACATTATCAACAACAACCGTATAAACCGAACTCACAAAAAAATTTCTTTCCTTAAAGTTCTAAGCAGGCTTTTTTACTATATCCATGTGTGTGGCGTAAACAAATATTTTCCCACTCGGAAGCGGCTAGAACGCCTGTCCCCCGTAAACACCATTTCCTCCATACCGTATAAAGTGGACGGTCAAGGAAAAGTACCTGCTAACTCGAATAAGTTTGAATGTTAAAAGATTACACATATGGTTGTGGGAATAATTTGATTAATTCCCCGAAGAAAATTAAAATTAAAATGCTAGTTACTGTTCCATGAGCATACTTAATTATTTCATTTAATTATAATAGCCGGAATAGGCTAGATTGAATCGGCCTGCCGTCGCGATTTAGAATTTTTATATTTTTGTGTACATGTATCGCTTCATACGCATCAAGTTCTCGGGGTGAATCAACCTGTCTTGTTAATTTTCAATTTTTATGTCGTGCCCGGTGCCGGGCATATGTTTCGCGATACTCGACGAGTCTACCTTACCATAACGGTAATGTGCCACATGTTCTTTAAATCGTGCGCGTCTCTCGACTGTCCATTGACTACAACCAATTTTATAGATACTCTACCGTTCCAAAACTGTTTTGTCCCTCGGGTTACCCAAGAGTTTCTTTGAGGTGTTCTTAGATGTCAAGCACGTCTTCATGCTTTGTTTCTCTAGAATATTACTAATCCCTTTTCAAACCTCACTTTTACTGTGTGTGTCATTTGCACTGTTTGTTCCAGTTATATTTATATTATTCTTTTGTTTATTGACATGTTCAACGCAATGCAATATTATTATTGAATTATATAAATCTATCTATCTATAAATTAAAAGAATATATCTGCACTTGACTACTATCGTTGTCTGGAACGATGGATAAGATCAGTTTTATAACAAGGATTTCAACCAATCCATCTTCTCACTTTAATGTGTCGTTGGAGAAAAAAAGAATCGCAAGCTCAAATTCTATTATAAATGAGATACTACTCAATCAACTAAAAGTCTTATCGACACCATATTTTATCTTAGACAAATAAAAACAAAGGAATAACGACCGAATATGCGTCTTTTACGACATCCTAAACTTTGTCGAAAAAGTCTTTATCCGAGCGTTAACGCGTTTTTTACCGTGGCGCGATAACATGTACCGTCCATTACACGCTTAGAACGTAATTAAAACTTCCCACAGCAAATGCGACCGTAAGTTTTCGAATCGGTGAGACCGAAATTCCGACCGCGTTTGAAGTCTGAAAAGTCTGTAGGATGCGCCACATCCTGTGACCTCAAAAGACATTCTAAACTTCGAACGGCTCGAGTAAGGAAACTACTACGTACGTACCGTACATGCGACACTAGTATCTACGTCGGAGGTTTTTTTCGGGCGCTTTTTAAGCGAAAAGTCATCGCACGTACTTCTGTGGAAATGGCGTGAGTCACACGCGAGTTCTGGGCGACTAAATGGCTAAAAGAAGCGAAGGATGGAAGGCTATTTTTGGTCGGGGCTAATTATAATAATTCGGCGAGGTAAATTGGATGTTTATATCGAATTTAATTCTATTCTAATGTTCTGGGTTTCCTCCTTTTCGAGGGTAATGAACCGCGCAGCGTAAATAATCGAGGAGTTCAATGTTTAGTTGTTTCCTATTAATTGAATGAAAACAGGAAACTCGTTTTCTTGACGAGTGTAAAAAGTACGTCGTTGTAATCTACGAAAATATTAATTGCTTTGGTTTATCGCGACGTACAAGTAATTGTAGATAAGCCAGATAAGTACTACATATATACATCTACAAAGTAGCGTTTTAGTGATTCCATCTCGCAACAATTAGTAATGAATTATAATGTCAGCTTAAATAATAATTAAAAAAATAGAACGGAGATTACTGATAAATACATCATAAGTAATTATAATGCTTAATTCGTACGACATTTTGACTCAATCAGAGTGTGGGTCATTCAAGACGAATTAAAAAATTGGACTTGATCAATATTTCCTCAAACATTCATTGGAACGGTACTTCTCAAGGTATCGCAACGAAAACTCGCTGAATTTATGACTATTTCTATATCCGAATTTGCAAGATTTTCCCCACTTAATTGATGACACAATACACCGAACTTTTTCCTATTAAACTACTACGTCCCGTACAAAAGCATCATTAGCTATTTTGAATTACACATTTTGGGCAAAGTATTTTTAGGAATACCATTTTTGAAATAGTACAAAGAACGATCAAGAAGTGTGGATGTTTGGAACAAGGCGTAAACACTACAAAATAAGGAAAGCTAATCGGGAGGGGTTGAATGGTAATGCTTCGTGACCAAGAATACCTATTCTCAAGACATTTCCTGTTTGATGTAACACTTCTCCATTTGTTGCAGCTTTACCATAGACAAAAGTCCCAATTTTTAAATCGCCCAACCTGTATAGAATATAAACCCGTTCCAACTATCTACCAAGTATGTGGATACAGTAGCGCGTCGATTATCCGAACGCTCAATTATCCCAACCGGATTCATGGAAAAAGAAATCAAATCATAGAAACTGTCGGTTCCGCCCAAGAATCGTTAGCACTAAATGCTTTTACAGAGTATTTCTTGAGAGTGGTACGGAAATCATTGAAAACCAAAAAAATTATTGTATATGAAGTAAATGACCGAAGAAAGAGAATTTATACATCATATCTCAGTGAAGGGTAAATGATAAACTGCGGTTTTAATAAACCAATATGCGGGAAATCGGAGGAAGTACTACGTTTGTTATCGTATTTATCATCAAATTTAACAGAATTTCTAACGTCATCTACTTCTAAAAGTAATTAACATTTCACGAATAGTTGATAAGATAAATTGCTTTGTAATTAGAACCGGTAGTACGCAATACATCATTCGCGATGAGTATCTTGATGAAAGGGGCCCACTTACGATTCCAGGACAATTCCCGCGCACGAGACAAGAAATAAATTTCAACTTTGGCATGAAATAAATGCAAATGAACACCCAAAAGTTTATGAAAATGGGAAAAAGATGAGGGAAAAAAAGGAGCATTTCCTTTATATCCAAAGTTAAACAAATAAGCATTGATGATGGACGAGCAAATGAAAATTGTGGTCTAGACTGTCTAAAGAATAGTTAACGTTGTTCCTCCTAATATTACGGAGAAAAAAATTCTATAAGTTTTTATTAAAAAATGTAGGTCATTAGTCGGTAGACTTGGTCTAAGGGCTAAACGCTTTCGAAACAGAAGAAGCGAATTAACTTTTGCTGTCTTTGCTCTTTACACTCTGCAGAAAATCAATTTCTAGCACTAAGCAAAGACTTTCCCTCGTCAGCATTCCCTTCAGGAGACCATGAGGTCTTATATTTGGGCAGAGACAAAGACACAAAACAGACAATAAATAAAGGCGTGTGTAATATCTAAGAATAATGTATAATTTATTAGGAAACTCGAAAAATAAGACAAATTTGGAACAACGGTCGAGAATTAATAAAATTGATTGTACCGAATAAAGCATACATAGGACAGTCCAGAAGCGCAATAGCTGCACGATTCAAAGAACATGTCGTACATCATCATTCTGTAGAATAGATTTACCGAGTGTTGGAAACATGAACGACACAGAGCACATTAAAAGCAAGAATTTAAAATTGACCAAATGTGTAAATTGAACGCGGGAATTAGATGCCTACGAAGCGATATATATACGTAAAAATATGAATATGTTAAACGAAACGACGGCTCGCTGAGTCGATCCTAACTTTTGATTTATTATCGGGTGAAGTAGTTAGCTATTTGCATGAGTGTTAAGTAAATAAAATTGTCTGAAGAAGGGGAACGTGCCGTCAATATGTAAAGGAACGTATTTACTATAAGGGGATGACATGGGTGAGCCTTCTCCTAATAATTTTTCATCCTAGTAGATAGAAAAATATATCCCCAAGTTATAGAGCGGTTTCTGTGAATAGAATTTAAGAAATCACGATTCATTCAGTAAGGGTCGGTTTGACAATGCTAGCCTGATTGGTAGCGAAACACGCGTCACCCTATTTAAATAAGTAATATTTGAGGAGTTTAACGATGTGCTATAGTGTCACGTATAATTTGCATCTTCCCTTTAGCCCGATATTTCTCGCAAATGATTAGGAATTCTTCAAATCTTGCTTGGGAATGCGATAAGAGCGGGATGATATCTCCGAAGTTGTATAGTTCGTAACAAAAAATACTTACATACCAAAATTAGTATATAGAGACTGAAGAAGGGACTAAGGTAGTTAGATGTATACAGGAACCAGAAGTATCATTTCTTTCTTCCTGTATCTTTTATCCCTTTACACTGTAAATGATAATCATTGTTCATTCAACAGTTGTTTGGCTTTGAATAATTACTGACACTATATGACATCGGTGAACCCCTCACCACACAATTGTTTTATATAATAAAATCGGTGACACGTGTTTTCCACATATCCTTTCTCTCGCTCGTCGCCCCTCGCTCGCATAGCATACTCTCTATCTTTTTTATCTTTCCCATAAAGCGAAGCTCCGCCCAAATTTAACGCTCTTACTTTTACGTTAACGCTTACGCTTACGTTCGAGCTAGTCCGGTGTCCCTTAAAAAGTATCCACTTCAATAAACATTAATAATTACTATAAAAGAAAGTTCTTTTAATTCATATCAACTTTGCACAAGGAAGAAGCACGACCGTTTTCTAGAGCAGACGCACGAGAAACTTGCTTAACGCATCGACATACAAAAGACTGTTAGTTGAACGTTGAACGTTACGATACAACTCACTTATATCTACCATTGGCCAGGTCAGTTTATGTTTTAAATACATAATTTACCACGGGCCTATGTGTTTAGGTATCAATTCATTTTTGACGTGTGTTATCGGTATGCGTTGCCACCCGCATTCTTTGTAAAATCGTGGGAATATAATTATTCCATTTGAATTTTCTAACAGTAGACAATAGTTACACACAAATGTGGTGCGAATGACGAAAATTATCTAAATAGTTACAAATGGAGTAGTGTTAGAGAAAGCAGAAGAAAAGGGAATTCTATTGGGATATGATGGAAGACGAAGAGATAAGACATGACAGTTTACCAAATACAATGGGTGGAGAAATGATAGAGGGAGAAGGTGTACCACGTTGGTCAATACAACAACGTATTCAATAAATAATGGGAGACGTGCAATATGAAGGATACACAGAAACGGTTTTTCTCGGTACTTCTTGGTGACGAGATAGTGAGTCAAACAAATTCCACGACGAAATTGATAATTTAGAAGAAAACAAATATGGAGACATAGTAAGGAACATTTTGAAATATTTACGAAGAAAGGAAACGGCAAATTTTCTCCTAAACTAAAAGATTAAATAATCTCAATTTCGCTTAACAAGGTTCGTTACGGTCGACAACCGCACTTGATAGTTTTGATAGTACCGTAAAAGCTATTACGCAGCCATAAAGCGAACGTCTGACTCACAGTGACAAGATAAGAACGGACCTTTCTTAGATGCCGTTATTAGTGGAGTTGTCCACCGGAAGAACGGGTACATTGCCATATGGTTTAGAGACGTTTTGCTTTGTCTCGCCGGTTCCAAGAACAAAGCGTTCGTGTCACGGACAGGTCCCCATGTGCCGTCGCATAATGCGGTACCAACCGTCTGTCGATTTGTCTAAACATCGACAAGCTGAACGCTTTTTTCTAGCGATGCGCTAATTTATTCTGTAAACGTCCACAGATTGCAAACCATCGAGACTATGAAGACATAAAATGTGTAAATATACGAGCTCCTGGAACCTACGATCTATCTTACTTTACAGTTAGCAGTTACAATTCATAAGAAGATACAAATGCTAGTTGCATTGAAAGCGAACCATGACCTGCGCCAACTTAATTAATCGTTTTAATGGATGGAGAACTATTAATGTAATGGATGTTTATCGTTGGAAATTGTGTGTGCTGGTAGTAATGAGACTAACGAGTTGTGTTGCATGTACAGTCATGATCAAAAATAAAACGTAGAGTAGGAAGATGTTTGTACATATGAGATTTCAGTTAAGAAATTCACCAATATGTACTTAAATGCGCATTTTGCAACTATTTACTTACGTTGGGTAAGCTGAAAAGCGCAGCTGCAGCTACCGCGGGAGTCTGTGGCAACTTAGTTGTCCACTCCTGTAGAAGTAAAAAGCTGCAAAAATGGGCATTTAAGTACATATTGGGGGAATTTCTGAATTCAATTCTTATATGAAAACTACTTCTCACAAAGTCGCACTGACGACCGGTATAACCGCGAAACGCGTCTGCGAATGGTGAAAGTGGTTTTCTAATCCCACGTATCGTAGGAAGTAAATGAATAAAATCAGAAGTTTTAGAAAGATTATGTTGAGGAAAATCAAATATACTTGGATGAATTGAAACACATATTCCGATAACAACAATCTGTCATCTTCATTCAAACATTGAAAACGTTAAAAAATCCTGGGAAAACATGGTCATGAAACTTCCCATGTGACACTTTATTCTCTCATGGATTTCTAGGATAATGACTTGATGTTAACGTATTTCTTTGGAGATAAATTCCAGATAAAAATCGTCAGTTCACAAAGTATTTAAAAGTAAGTTAGTGCTCGTTTTCCTCGGTGTTACAGATAATTGCCCTATTTTCACTTTTAAGAATCGTACTGATTGGTACACTAGTTTTGCCGACAAATCGTTAGTAAAACCAGGAAATCTAATGCAAAACTGTAGTCTCGTAATACTCGAATGGTTAATTACCATTAGAAAATTTATCATTTATTACAATTCAATATATTAAAATTCACAGTAAATGTTAGGGTTATAGATTTCTATGTTCAAATGACCTTCGGTTTATTTTTGGGTTCTATTTATACTTTTTCGATACCAAGCACACTACCTTTTAAGCATATTATTACCCTACGGATGTTAGCTTCTTATTTTAACTGCAGCCAGAGATGTTTAATGGGAGAAAATATGTAACTAGAAATAATTATTAATTATTATAAAAAGCATCGATTAAAAGATAGACAAGTGTTGTAAACATACAGACACATACATTCAACACTTTCACATCATAAGAATTCCTAATAACCACTAGATATAAATAACCAAGGATACCTGGACAGCAACAATATGAATTTCCATAACAACGTCACGCCATAAAGAAGTATTTTTCCATGGTGAATTAAAACTTTTCGTTTCGTGAATAACGAAGAAATAATGTAGTGTAGTCCTGGTTTCCGGATAAAATAAAAAGTTGTTGGGTGACGACGAAGAAAATTGACAAGATAGATAAGTCAACAAAAAAGTTTAAACTATATTTTGGACCAAAAGGGTTTTAAAGGAAGTACCAGTGAATAAAAGAACCCCACCACACCGGATAAGAAAGAATTTAGAAAAGGGTAGAAGCCATAGAAAATAGAGCCAGACCCAAAAACACGAAGTTAAGAGAGGGCAGAATGTATAGAAAATAGAGCCGCATCGAAGAAGAAATTCAACAGAGGAGACATAGGAGGAACCATCATCGAATAAAAGAAATTACACTCACACACGCACAACACTAGGTAATTATCTTTATTTTTGTTAAATATTTCTCTAAAATTATAAATATAATTTGATATAATTGATGATTTTTAATATTATTAATTAAGAGCTAGGCCGGTGCAATTTTGTTTAAGAAGATGGATTATTCTTCACAATGACAAGAGAATTAAATGATTGAAATACACGCCCTGAAGCCTAATAGGAGCCAAAAAGCTGGATCAAATACAGTGAGGGGGAATAAAAGCTTAAAATCTGGGAAAGAAAATTATTAAGAAGAATAATGGGAGAAAGGAAAACGGGGGAAAGGAATATAAACAATTAATGAATCATGACATTAAAAGGATAATAGTGAAAATGATCAAAATAATGAGAATCACATGGATGGGGCATATACCTAAATAGAAGAGGAAAGAAGTCAAGACTAAGGAAAATTACTGACAATGAGTGGTAGATCTCAATGAAGGCCATGAAGTAGATTGAAGGAACAAATAGAAGATAACCTAAAGGAGATGACAATCGCAATAGTAATTTTATTAAACGTACTGTATTCATTGTACGAGGTGTGTAAATGAAGTTATGAGGCCGATTTCTTTCACTTGTTTTATTCCAATTGCATTACAATTCAACAAGTAACTGCCTTGGAAAGCCACACACTGTTGAAGACGGTTCTTCCACTCTTCATAGCACTACTGGAACTCGGATACTAGAATAGCTTTCACCTGGTCGGTTACGGTCGTTTGAATGTTGTCCAATGCCCCAAAATGACGTCCCTTGAGGTGTGTTTTAGTTTTGGAATGAGGAAAAAGTCCCTAGGACTCAAATCCAAGGTACAAGCTCTTTATCAACGATTCCTTGGCTATCAAAAATGCAAATCAGCATGCTTTGGATCTTTGACGTTTTCTTTTGGTCTTGGAGAGCTTGGAGTGTGCAATTCCATGCTTTGGGATCGCACCCTGTTGCTCGAAATCCGGGTCACTCATTGTCAGAACGTATAAGCAAAACCCGTTTCACTAAAACAATCGCTACGCACAAACAAAGTGACCCTGGCGAGTTCGAACTCTTGCTGATGGCGTATCTGATGTCCCGCGTCACCAGTGTTGCCCGATCGAGCATTATGCTACCAATCTCACTGCTTTATTTAAACACCTTGTATGTTCATGTATAACTTATACTTAGTGCTTACATCACTTTTGCACGGGGAATTTCCATTCCATGGTTTTGTACGCGACAAAATAGTCTAAGGATTACTACCAGAATCAAACAAGAAAAATAACTTATCTTATCAATCATATGTGAAATGATAAGGGAAAAAACGTTCCCAACGTGAGTTGTATTTTTAAAGTTATTATTTTATTTATACTATTCCTTGCTCTAACAAAATCGTAACTTTCCCAAATCACTTGTCGGTTCCCTCAACACACATCACATCTCTAAATTAGACATAAAACTTTTCGCCACGCAATTTACACGCACAAAGTTCCATCATCTTTTCACGCTTTGTGTAAAATTGTATTGGGAAGTGATCGGTTCAGTAACCTTACAAAAAATAAAAAATAAAAAATACCTCGTCGTCATCGTCCACAAAGTAAGCCCGATTTTACGTGTTCATTCACATTTTATATTTATCTACGAAGGACGCCGCATCGACACAAATCGAAGTGGCTCCCCAGTTCCAAAATAAATCTTATTTTGTAAAGCGTGAGCGTGAATATTCGCTGACCGCGTTCGTGTTTATTTGGATCGGCGTACGATGATACAAGATAGGGGCACGAAATTATCGGTTTTTAGGTGTCTAGAAAACGAGTTGATGAGGCTTTTTTCAGTTTGTAATTGAAATGCACATCTCTTGGGATTATCGATCTATTGAGATTGCTCTCGTATTAAACTTCCTTCAATTGTACCGTTGTACTTCTTCTCTTAGCGTACAAATATCTAATTCGATACGACTTATGGTAGCCTCATTATAAATCATTTAGTATACAGCGTCGAGAAAGTCTTTAAATTTTAACCGACTACACTATGAGTGCCAACTTCGAATTACGACACATTCAAGCGACTACTAAAAATGGAGATATTTCCAAACGTTTGAACATTCTCAAGAATATTTTTAAAAATAAAAATCATTACTATTAAATATTTATTATATATATGTACTTAGAAGAAATGGGTTATTTAAATAAAACGAGTCGACTTCAAACCAACTATATTCGTTTAGGCGTTACAGCCAAGACCAACTTAAAAAAATACTTCTATATTCTTGTAAATACAGTAATTGTAAATAATACAAGAGCATAATTCTCATAAAAGTTCTGTACCTGCTTCTTCCAGGAAAAGTATGTATATTCCGTAATCCCCAATCCTTGCGATACTGGGGATTAAAAGTTTGAAATTCCTATCTAATGTCAACTTTGAGTCAGCAGACCGTTTCTGAAATGAGTACCCCATACATCAAGCGATTAGAAGCAGTGTGCACGCACCCGAAAGGTCCGCGTATATCTTCCAAAGCAGCGGGAAATTATATTCGTAGGTCAGAAGCATTTGTTAAGAAGTGGATTTAAATACAGAATAATGTGGAGGATCTACCACACGTGGTACAAAACGCGCAACGCCCAATCGGGAAGATAAAGTTGTTGTGAACTTGTCTAAAACGAAATTCCAGCGTAATGCTAAGGGAGGCTCAACAAAGACTAGCTAATCGCAACATCAACATTACTATGTCCTAAGGCTTTTAACATCTGGCTATCTTATATTTAGCTTTGTAAGGGGCTTTGTAAAGCTTTTTCATCCATAGACAAAGTTAAAAAATGGTTTTTCTGCTTTTCATATGTTTTTAATTTTAATTCGAAGCGTTACCATATATCGTTGAAGTTTATGTTAAAGTTTATTCGGGTTTATGCTGTCTACTGTTAAAATTTGTTTTAGCAAATGACACACAGGTGCGTTTCTTCTTCATTTCATCGAAATATAAGTATTCTTGAGAATATTTTCTTGATTTTATCTTCAGAACCACGCTAGTCTGGGTACTTGTTGATACTTTACTATCATCTGATGATGCATCTAAATTTACTGCTACTAGAATACCTTGAATTGCAGTTAACATCCAAATTACAACATACACACTCACGATAGAAGAATAGTCTCGACTGAGACTGGCTGGAATTGAACGAAGTGCAGCATTTATACAGGTTTTAAGAGCTCATAATAGACCGCCAATGCGATTCGGTCTTGTGGTCGATGTGTGGATGGTGCGCCTGGGTTTACTCATGATTTTTTGTAAATTGTCGCATGTGTTTTTGCGCTTTTCCATTTGCCTGTCGTTCAACTCATGTGATACCTATCTACCGGTATTCTGAATCTTGCCCATCTTTCGTAGCCAATTGGAAACAGCTTGTTAACTGACACCCAATTGCTCGGCCAGTTGCTTTTGTGTTTGCGAATCACCTTCGTATGACAATGTTTGTAATTGCACATCGTCTTATCTTTTTGGCGGTTTTCCACGTTCCTTCCTTGCAATATCGAAGTCACCACTTTTGAAACGCCGAAATCATCGTTCACACGTATCTTGCGATGGAGCATGTTCACCATAACAACACAACACTATGCACACACTTTTCCAATTTATCAGTCGTGCGCGTCTGACACTTGTTGATGACAAAACAAAATGGCGCAGTATCAAATATTTATAGCACACACTGCGTTAGTGCGCATCTGTTGTCTGAAATCCGCATTTCTTACTTGTACATCTGGTATAAGCTTATTAGATCTTGATCTATTTTGTTAGTAGTAAATCAAACTGCTTTTGTAGGTTTTTTTCATTATGTGTTATTTCAGATACGCTCTTGTATACTTGAATTGCTGTATAACACCACCATTCACTTTCTTATCGATGCGTGATTTAACTAGTAATCTAGGAATGTTATTGTTTGTGAATGACTTCACTTAAAGGCCAACACAAAACGACCTTATATCTCATTAATGAGTAGTCTGGGCAAACAGCCGTGATTACGTACGTAGTTACGACAGCATACATATACACCGAACTACTCGCATACAGCATTGATTTAGTATCGATTAGAGTGGGGAGTCGGTTATGCTGTCGTGACTTATTTCGTAATTGTAGGCTGTTACCGGCTTTACAGCTGTTTGCCTAGACTATTTATGAGTAATTTGTGGATGTATGGAATTTTAGTTTTTGTCTTCTATTCGGACAGGGCAATAAATAAAGACTAATAATTATTATAAAAGAAAGCTCTTTTATTTTATATCATTTCTGCACAAGAAAGAACACGACCGTTTATTTTAGAGTAGACGCATGCAAAGTTACTTAACGCATTGACATTCGAAGACTATATGTTTAACGCCACGATACATTTTATCCTTATGCCAGATCAGTTCCTTTCAAGTACATTATTTACGACGGGCCTATGTGTTTAGGCATCAATTCATTTTTGACGTGTGTTATCGATATGCGTCGGTCGACTCGCATTTAAGATCCTGAGATCCACTTGAGTTCTTCGGTTTACAAACAAATACCAGTAACCTGTTTATTATATTAAGTGATAAGTTTTAGTTCTTTTCTTTTGTTGTTTTGTTTATGTATTGTATATGTGTGTCATCGATTGTAAATGTATAGCTGTATTCACTTCGCGCGCCCAAGGCCTTTTGGCTTAACCTTCCTATACTCACGTCAAAATGAAAGACGTATACTATACTATATAAGTCGGTCTCACAGACCGTATGCGTGAGTATAGGAAGGTTAACGGGTTAATAAAATTATCATTATTATTATTATTATTATTATCAGGACAATGCTGGTAGATTATAAGCTCATTAAATAACGAATCTTCTTTCCTCATCACGTGCACGATTACCAACATTTTACAAAGGATCTTTTCGTATTACTATTAGTATAATTCCCCAGCAAATTGTAATCTATGTCATTCTATAGCTAACATGTTCGTATATACCCTTACTAAAACAATACCATTAATCATCATCGTACACTTAACGAATATCCAACTTGTTTCAGATAAACACCACCACTACAACACGCAATATCATCGAGGAACATCTGTCGAATTACTACAATCGCCTGCGGATCCGACGTCATTCGTAAGCGATCTCGACCGGAGTACCGCGTACACATACAGCAGAACATCGTTCAGAATAACACGCAGCACCATTCTATCATCACAAGCTCAACTCTTCATCGGTCCTGTTCGAAATTTCAAGTGCGGGAATATGTTCGACATAGCTCGATTTGCGATATAAAAGCGCCGCCGCCTCACCATGTCGTCTCCCAATTTCAAAACGAAAAACTGCTGCCCGAAGTCCTCGAAGTGCAATCGCAACCGGCAGGGTAACGATCGCCTTCGCAATAATCTAGTTAGTTTATTGGTGACTTCTGTCGTGCTGTTCGCGGGCGTCAAGTTGGTCGACGGTAGTTTTATTAGGAACATTAATAGGATTAGCGAAACGTTAGACAGGGCCTTGTATAATGTCCTCGAGGAACTCCAGGGGCCGGATTACACGGCTATCAACGTTAGCGCCACCTATCACGCGTCGACGCACTTTAATCCGGAAGGGATGGCCATCTTGTATAACATCACGAATATCTTTATGGATATCTTGATCGATAAAGATATTTATCCTAATGGTGAGTCGAATTGGAATATATGACGCATTTTATGCTTGAAATGTATATACTGGGTGAATTCGTACACCAAACAACTATTACCTGTACAATAGTATCGCCGGTCATTGATTACATGTAACAGAGAAACCGCGTTGTAAAAGGATTAGAATGCTACATAACCAGCAATTCCAAACGCATAAAGTTATTCTGAAAATGTGTACCTGTCCGTAATTTGTTAACAATAAATCCCTTATAGCAAATTACAGACAGGTATACATTTTATGCGTTTGGTCGATTCCCGAGAAGACGTTAGGTATCCCTCAGACCCGAGAGGATTGCCCAGTATTTTTCCTTATTCCATTATTCTTCTCCTTTTAGGATCACGCGAAAAGAATGCTCATTTGGCCCACAGAAGGGCTCGGATCCTACGAATGGTGATGATGATTCCAGCTTTGCTAATCTATCAGCGGCTTCATTGCCTTTTACCCCAGCATGACCTGCTATCCATCGCAAGGACTCTTTGTTGCACTTAACTAAGACATTTGGTTTTTCGCATCAGCACCTAAATGGGTGCTTGATTATCAGTAAAAACGACTGTGTTCTTGTTCCTGTCATTTCTTCTGAGGTTGAAGTCAGCACATATTCCTATAACGTAAATTTCCGCTTCAAATACGCTGGCGTAATTTCCCATTCCCTCAAAGTATTTGATCCGACGTCCATGTACCACTGCGCCTACTTGTTTACAACTTTAGTTGTGGGCTGAGGAGGCTTGCGATGGTTTCACAATCATCAAGCAGAGTCTCGTTTCACTCAACTACATAGAGAAGTTATTCCCAAAGTTGTACTTCCGAGTTATTAAAGAGGTTTGGAACATTGGGTTGAAGTTGAGTCCTTGTGCTACCTCACTGCCAATTATTTTAATAGCAGCGGTTCACTCAACTATGAAATTCAGGTCCAGTATGATCTTTATTACCGATGTTGGGTAGCTTTTCTTTGTCCCAGTCACAAAAATGCATGCCATACATTGGCCCTTGTGTCACGCTGTTTCTCACTGTACCTAGTTTGGGTAAGTTACTGTCCAAGTGCTGATTAGTCTCACTACCATTGTATACATTCAACACAAAATAACTGTGCTACAACCCCAGAACTTTTCCGCTATGCCACTGCGCATCACTATTATTCGGTTGGCGTTGTTAAGAATTTCCTGGACATGCACCTTGCGTAGGTGTTCTTTTTTATCCAAGGTGATTTCTAGATGACTTCTTGCTTTTATTCCATACCTTCTACGTGGTGAATGCTGTTTCAGTAGTCCCTGTCAGGTTGACGTCCAAACCTGCTGTTTTATACCATGCTTGGGTTACTTTTAGCACCTTCTGGACTATGTCACAGAAGACTCGATCAAACTTTTCCCTAGCGACAATGCCAATTTCATCGGCGTTACCCTCAGAACTAGTGCCACTGTTTGCACTTTTTTTGCAACCACAGCTTGGAGGGAAAGTATATCGACCAGGAAGCTCCAAAGTAGGAGTGAGAGTACCCCTTCCTCCCTACACCTCCATTGTGGACATGTTGTTTTGCCGATTCTAATGATTTTAGCCGCTGTTGTTCCAACCATTTGCCCAATGCAATTAGCTATGATGTCGCTAATTCTTCTTCTTTCGAAAAATCTGATATATTTTTTCCTTGAGATATAGATGATACCTAACTCACGGTGCCCAATCCATATCGCACTACATCGTGCAAGATCGTCTGGTACCCTCGTATGAGGTCGCTACTTCTATGTGGCAAAAACTCTTTGACCTCAAAGTTTTTCTGGTTGATGTTCGTCAAGGGATACAAAGCGGTCTCCGTGGGATGTACCCGCTCTACACATACGCAAATTGATGTGGGGAAAATCTATATTCCTGTTGCATAGCGTTCGTTCCGGCTCTGATTCGGTATTCTTGTGCGGGTAGTAGTAGTTTGGCGCATGGATCCACCCATTGTAACCTCTATTTTAAATAAATCTTAGAGAATCATATACATCGATTATTTTTCGAATCAACTTCTTACTTCTCCATGCATTTGATGAAGAATACAAGCATTTTTATTTCCTTTTCAAAACAACCATTCCTCCTTATCCTCGTAAATATGAATTAATCTAAATTTGCACGGTAACACATTCAACCTACGATGCGTACGTAATACGTATCAATGTTGCGAATTGCTGACGGCCTTCCTACATAATTTAGCTTGCGTAACATTCATTGCTACAGTTAACGTTCCATCGGCTAACAGGACATTGTAATGTGCTTTACCAATCGCGTTTCAGCCCCACGATTCGTTTTAGAAAGTCGAAACCAGACAGAATTGTGACACATTGTTAAAGTATTTACCGTTGTCGAACAGCGTATAATACATTTACACAATTACGTTAATAGACGTATATGTATTTGTTAATTTAACAGTAATGACTGCTAAAGGATCGTGTAAGAGTATCATTATCGTCGTTAACGATGGACAAACGGAAGTCGTATTTTAAGTGCCGCTTAAAAGAAAGGAGCCATACAGATATATACAACACTGTTTTTGAGTAACCTTTTGCGAAATGTTTGTACGAACTAATTGAGAATCGATACTATTGAGTGTTTTGATTACGTTCTAGGAAGTAAGGAGATGTAATTACGCGTTGTTTAGATAATTACGAAGGTTATCGCGTAAGAAACTTCAATGGATAAAAATAGACCAAGTACTTCAAAAATATTTTTTTACGTTACTATTATGCTTTTAGGCCAGATAAAAGCGTGGTTCTCGGTATTATCGAGGACCTCTCGATTTGTTTGAATTTGGTGGCGTGCGACACGTTTTGTGTATTTGGTGTAGGGGTTCCCCTATACAGTTTTTCTGCCCCACCCCTCCCCCAAATCTGTTATCGACCTGTTGCGATTTTCCCCAAATACTACGATATGAACCTGCTCATCTCCCAGAATCTGCATGGATTCCAAAGAATAAACGTGTTATCTACAATTCTATTCAAAAATAGAATTGTAGATAACACGTTTATTCCATTTGAATCTCCTTTTATGATAAAGTCAGCTTGTTTTGAAGCCAATCAAACTTAACGTTGTGGGGTTTCTTTTCAACAGCTATGTGTCCATATTAAATATTTTTGACCACGTTTGGACATGGCTCTTTTAACATCTTCATTCCGTGTGCTCCTGGGTCAACTTCTACTTTTCCTTTTTGTCGTGTTCCATATATTTTTCGTGTTATTCTTTATTCACTTCATATCCTATTGGTTTTGCTTTTATTCTTTCTGTGCGTATCATTCCCCATCCTGTCGATTTCTGCATTCTCAATTTTTTTTCAGGAATCACAGTTTCGTTGCTCCTACTGTGTCCGTCCTGATCAGTGGTTGTCTCAAAATCGCACGTTAATTAGGACTTTCGAAATTGCATAATTTATAGAAAGCCACCAACGATGACCTCCTCATTTAGCTCTGTGACGTTGGCGCCCCCAAATGCAAATATTGAAAAAATAATACGTCATTCGTTTGTCTATTGTTTGTGCATGTTTGTCCATGAAAAGTGTCTATTTGTCCACCCTTTGTTGGAAAGTATAAAAAAGTAAATTTGAAGTTTTATCACCCTAATCGTTTGTCCAACGTTAGTCCAGGATTGTCCAGCAAATATTTTCATTTGCCCACGCGCGAGAAATTATTTTTTGAAAACAACATTTTTTTCAGCCGTTTTTCCTTTTTCTTTCATATATTATTGATTAGACAATCGAAATGAAGCATGGACAAACGAATTCGGAAGACGAACAAACGAAATAACCAATGAAACATGAAGAACCACAATTTTTTAGAACAGTATGGTCTCATGAATCCACGTATATTTTGGAGGTACCTTTTTTTATTTTTTATTTTTTTTAAATAAATAATTTCTCGCGGATGGGCAAACGAAAAATTTTGTTGGACAATTCTGGACTAACGTTGGACGAACAAATTAGCGTGATAAAAATGCAATTTTTTTACGCTCCAACAAAAGGTGGACAAACAAAAATGTTTGATGGACAAACGGATGACGTACTGTTTTTCCAAAAATTCGCATTTGCAAGTTCCAGCTTGCCGGAGCTTCCTCATTTCACTTTAAAACTCTCTTTGTTGTGGGAACAAGCAACGAGTGTAGTCCAAATCTGTAAGACTCGCTAGACGAGGCAAAAATTTCATCCCTTGTTGGATGAGCAGCATTGCTTTCTTACCAAATTTGAATATTTTTCTTAAGTTTTGCAATTAATCGACCAAGTTACTTGTTAATGAAGTCATCATTCTTCCTTTGTCTAAATAGGACATGAGGATGATATTGTGTGAATCCCGAAAATTACAGCTATTACCTTTTTGGTCGATAAAACTAACTTTACCAACTTCGGAAAATTTTCATCGTTCTTTAATTTTTGCTATATCGTAATGGATCCAAAATTACATCAAGGCTCACTAGGTAATTCAAAAATTGCTTCGAATTGCGCCTGTATCGGCGGATTGGCAATTGAGTAATTTAGGATTTTTTGAAGAAAACAAAAAGAATTGTGGTTATCATCGTTTGGTTGATACAACGAACTTCACCCTTGAATTACACTCCCTTCCTCTAATCTGTCGTGGTAAATGCAAATTTCAACAACTGTCTCTAGACGAATCAGAAATTTCTTCTAACGACATTTTACATCGTATTGGTTTAGTAACTACAGTCTTTTTTTTAAGAAACTGGATAAACAAAAGAAATTTATTGTAATTATATTATATTTATTGTGTTCTTCAACCAACTGAGGTTTTTATCTCTTCCAACCATTTATTCGATTCGTTCCTTTCTTTTGCCAATGCTTTCATCTCTTCTTTCTTCTTTCACAAATTCTTCCAATTTCTCCTATTTTGTCAATCCAGTCATGGCTATTCTTTTTAAATTCGTTCTTAGTATATGTCCATACCAATTTAGTTGTTGTTTCATGATTTTATTCATTTATTAGTGTCTGTTTTGCCTTGGTGCTTCATTCTTCGTTTCTAACTTCTATCCCAATTGGTTTTTCCTACAATTTTCTCAGGTATTTAATTTCCATCGCATTTATTTTATCTTCGCGTTTTTGCTGTATCGTTCAGTTTTCATCGGGGTATGGGGTTGGAACTGCTTTTGCAGGCTTTTTTCTGTGTTTATAAAATTAAGAAAAACATTTAAAAAAGATTATCTAACAGTAAGTCGTAATCGAACCTTTTGTTGGATTTCGATAATTTCCAAAAAATAACACACGTCATGTTCACAAAGTTACGTTTGTTGGTTTTTCCAATTACCTGCCTTACTGATGAAGGCAACTGGATCACCGTGATTACGTGTTTGTAACTTCCAGCCTTTCTCCTGTGGTGAATTTGTCAAAAAAACGAGGTACACGCTAACTAACACTTTCCAGTTTGCAAGTAGCTCGTGGGTTTGTTTATGAGTAATTTATAAGTTCTATTTTATCTAATTTATTGTGATAATAATGAATTAATGGATAATTTGTTGAAGGAGCGTATTGTAAAAAAGGTATATTTGCATTAATAGCCATTTTGTTAACATTATTTCGGAGTTTCACGAGTATTATTATGAAATCGCTGGGAATACCAAACAAAATTCCCCCGAACGTAGAACAGTGAATTAGCAACGAAGTTTCTTTTCTTCTATAGGATCATTTGTGATCAACTAAGATATAATATCGGTTTCTTGTCCGGAATGTAATTAATTGAAATTAATTCTTCGGCTGTTGAACAGTAGAAATGTGTGTTAATAAAAACTATGTTTTCCCTATTTAATAAATACGATCATCAGACTGTAATTAAAGACAAAATACGGTGAAGATTCTTTGATAGCATTTTGTGTTTAATTTCAGACTGATGATGCTCTTGAATAAGTAGCGAAACGTCACTTAGTATGTATTATTGTTTTCGATTAATACACACCTCTACTGTCCAATGTCCCGAAGAAATAATTTGAATTAAATTGTGACTAACTTCTCTCCCCGAACGATGTATAACGCTCGTTGGTCATAATCTATATTTATGAACCATCCGTAAGTGATTCGTCTACGAATTATAAGTGCATCAAACTTCTAATGTGACTGGGCATCACAAAACTCTCGCTGCAAATAGTGTTTGAATCATTACGCATACATAAACATTATTCGAATTATTGCAGCAAAGACGTCTCGTTTTTAACAGTTTCAAAAAACATCTGCTCCAATCATCAAGTGCTTCCAATCAGAAACAAATGTGCGATGTGTAGGTCTGTGAAGTTGGCACCGCAAAATAGAAAAAATCCTTGGAAATGACATATTTGTTTCACCATTTTTGACTATGTTTAACCATTGTTTGATTATGTTTGACCACAAAATAGTTTTCTTTGACCACCCTTCATTATCGAGAGAAAAAAATTCTTCTTCGTTCTTCGTCGTTAACCAAACAAACTTTTTATTTTAATTTTTGTGTGGAAACCAGGACTACACTACATTATTTCTCCATTGTCCACGAAATGAAAACTTTAATTCTTCTTGACTCCAGTTCATCTAGGCATAATACGTTGTTATAGAAACCTGTATTGAATGTCGATGTACCCTTGGTTATATCCAGTAATTTTTTATGAATTCTTGTAATGTAAAAGTGTTGTATGTGCTGAATGTTTACAATGCTTTTCTATCTATTAATCGATGCCTTTTATAATAATTAATAATTTTATTTCTAGTTACATTTGTTTCTCCTATTAAACGTCTCTGGCTGAAGTTAAAATAAGAAACAAACACCCGTAGGGTAATAAAATGCTCAAAAGGTAGCGGGCGTGGTGTCGAAAAGGTATAAATAGAACCCCACAATAAACCGTATGACAATTGAAGACCATATCCCCAACATTAACTGTAAATTTTGATATATTGAATTGTAATAAAAGATCAATTTTCTAATGGTAATTAACCATTCGAGTTTTTCCAAACAATTTTTATGAATAAATAATGTTTGTTGAACTTTATCAAAATTCTAAACGGTGGTCAAACGTGGTTAAACGATTTGCTACACGCGAGGGATATTTTATCATCGATTATTGATAATAAAGCGTGGTCAACCAGAACTTCTCAGACCTGCGATGTGTAAACCCCGGAAAGTTAGGGTGGTTAATAAGAAAGCCATCGTACTAATGAACCTCCAAATCTATACCGGGAGGGTTGGTATGCAGTTGCAGATGCGTTAAGGCGATTTGGGGTACTCCTGCAACGTACGTTGCTGACGTAATTGGTAGGAGTCAACCTCCCTAAACTTTCCGGGGTCTACCGATGTGCATACAGCCATCTATAAAGGTGGCATAACAAATCAAACAATTTAAATAAGTAATTGTTGGAACATAACGAATGTGATCGACTTTTTATGGAATTGATAACTGGAGATGATGTCATCATGATTATGTCATAGGGTCAGTAGCCTAGTACTGATCAGAATCAAACAACAATTGCTCGCGATTGCAATCATCACTACGGTTTGACGCGTCCATCCCTCGCCCCTCCCGACATCTGACAAGGGTGTAAGGGGATGAAAGGAAAAAATATACACTGGGTTTTTGAACTTTTGACGATACAAACGTGAAGTTTTATAAACATGGAATCCTGGTTTTTACTCGAAGATGGCGAAAGGTAGTTGCTAAAAATTGACAATATCCTCACAATATCAACAAATATTTAGTTGCTGAGCTAAATCTTTTCAAAATTAGATTCAGATATCAACTAGTGGAAACGTACATAGCTAGAAGGAGCAAAGCAAATTTCATTCAGCAAACGTTCAATTACTACTGAGAAATAACATTTAAATCATCAACATCTCGGATGATAGTGAGTCAGAAATACATAAAATGGGAAGGTTAGGCAATTCCGCGTATACACACACATACGTTGCAAGAAATGGTTATTACCACGTTAAGAATCGAATAAACCGTTAATGCCGTATCACAGCTAATTTTAGATGATGGTCGACCGTTATTTGCACGATTAATTTATCCACTAAATATGGAGGTCAGCAGGCAGTACAGCGCTGCTGCTGCTATTACGAAACTGCTTTCTCTATTTCCTAGGGATCGTCAAAATTGGCGAAGAGATCGAGTCGATATCCTCGAGAGTTAATGACGCCAATTTGCATTCAAGACGACGTCTAGATCTATGTTTGGATGTATGTATATGCATACATCTGCATTCTATTTATTTCCCGGTTTTAGAAATTGGATTAATGGCACACCGCTTAGTTTACTACTTTAAATACATCATTAACGCGTATAGCGTAAGCACAAGCAGTTTTTTAAGCTTATATTTCGAGATGTTCGAACTTTTTTTCGGGCGTTAGATATCTATCATGTAAATAATTGGCGAGAAAGGTGCCAAACACGTCGATGATCGTTAAAACAAAAAAATCGATTGCTGAATGTCTTTTCTCAGTTGAAATATATAGTGGGTTGGTGTGGAGTGGGGCCGTTTGGGGTGGCGTGGACCGGTGCAATATTGTTTAGTATACTTCAGCTACTTGACTGGTATAGACTTATTTTCGTACCACTGATTTTGCAATCATGGACGAAATACCATTCGTGTCACACTTACTTTATACTAAATTTGTTGTATTAAAGTGGTTCTAACTGATAAGGAGAAGGTAAGGTAATAGGATTTTTGTAATTTTTGATATTTATGGTACGTGTAGTTTAGATCTTAAATAAGAATATTTTGGAGTAGCTCGACGCAACGTTCATAAATTACCGAGATAATCGATGTTGAAGTTTCACCCACCAGTTAAATACAATATAAAATAAAAAATTACAAAAATCCGATTACCTTGCCTTCTCCTTGTGAAACGAACTCAAATCCAGGAACTCATGTCCCTAAAGGATGTTATAGTTTCTGTTGGAAGATGACGCCCTTTTCAGCTTCTTCCAGGAAGTTCCCAAAACAGGAAATCCTTCGCAGGAAGTCTAAATTATAGCCAAATTCAGGAAGACGGGTCTTTCATGCTATGGATTTTCAGTCACTTTTTGGAGTCTAGTATTAAGAAAATCGGTGGTAAACTATCTCATGGTGGATGTTGAACGTCAACATCTGTCTGAAAGATTTTCCCGAAAAAGTCGAAATTGAGACCAAATTTAGGAATCGACGTTCCTAAAGAAGATTTACATTTCTATTAGAAATTGACGCCCCTCTGTAGCTTATTCCAAGTTTCTAAATACAAGAAATCTTTCACCGTGATTCGTGCCATACTTACTTTATGCTAAATTTGTTGTTTTAAAGTGGTTGCCAGACAAATAAAGATTTAGGTGTATTCGTAAATGATGAGTAGAAACTAAACACCATAACAAAATATTAAAAACAATGATAATTCGCAAAAAAATGTAGAGGAAGAATCAAAATATTCTTTTCTTTTAATCGTAATGTTCAACACGTTTATCCTCTCATCTTCATAACATCATCTTGAACATAATGTGTACAGAACTAACTTCTCTCATGACTAACTACATTCGTCGTTCCCTACCAACCTGGTCAGTACTACCAACGTAAAATTACGCGGCAAATTTAAATTCAAACTTCTGAATACCACAAATGTAATAAAACCATATTCTATTATATATCTATATATATCTAAGTCCCCAATTACATGTGTCAATCCATGACACATGTAATTTCGTATACCTTTTATGACGTTTTCTTCTTTGTACATCATGTTGCACAAATAAATTGATTTTGAATTTGATTTTGAGTTTTTGAATGGGATTAAGACCAGGACTTCTTGCTGGCGAAGTTAGTACCTATTGGCATTTCTCGTTCAGGAAACCAGTTTTTTACGACTCGCACAGTGTAAATGGTCACATTATCCACTCAGAAAGTGCAATCTTCTGGGATAATCTCTTCATTCATTGGACACCAAACTGCCATCCAAAATTTCAATATAACTTTTGCCATTTATTTGATGGTCCATCCAGGAATCTCCATAGGATGAAAAATACAACTACCACCCCCCAAAATTGCCATTCGTTTTGACTTCTTTTGCCTTTCGAAGGCCATGCTAGTAGAAAGAAAAGCCATATGGGTCTCCAAACTTTTCAGCCTTGGGGCCATACTGATTACTTCAGTGAGTTTGCTGCGTATTATACTTGTCATTAAGCTTTACCTAGCAAGTAAATAAATCCGAATTATTATTCTGTGTTTTTATCCAATTTATCACAACAACAATAAGCTATTAGCTGTCACGGGCCGAATTGATGACACTGGCGGGCCGGATTTGGCTCGCGGGCCGTAGTTTGGAGACCCCTGGTCTAAATTGAACTTCTTTTTCTCGTCAAATATTCCTTTTGACAATTCTCGGCTGCGACTCATGTATTGCTGAACAAACCGTAAACAAGCTTCTTTAGGATGACGTGATAATCGCGGTTTCTGCAATCTTTTCGTATAGATTAGATTCTCGTCAGATTGCAGAACCTTTTGTATCTCGTACACGTCTTACAATAGCAATGGCGATTTAGATTTTATTTCAGCTGCTGTTCTTGACGTTTCGCGAATTTCCCGAAAAATGATACACCAGTCTTGATCACATAATTTTTTATCTTTCTAGCTAATTTTCTATTTTTTCCATAATTCTAAGTTTTAAATAATATGTAACAACATGAGGTGATGGTCCAATTTGCTTTGCTATGGTCGGTGTTAAAGCATTTTTTTCAATACTTTTGTCTGAACAATTTCCTCGTTCCACAAATCTTTACTCTGTTCAGGATTGTTACTGTAAATGCAATAAGGGTTTCAAATATGTAAAAATGTAGATCACATAAACACTTATCGTCTCCAATTACTAACGAGAGTATTTTTAAATTTTGTTAAAGGAACTTCATACGGTTCTAATGGAATTTTGTAGCACAAGATAGACATCAACTTTAAACAGGCTTTCGATTCAATCAGAAGAAAGGAACTAATGATTGCATTAAAAGAACTTGGTGCTCATGAAAAACTAAGAATAGTAATATAATATATAATAATAATAATATACATGACAATGAAGAGAACGGTAGAATGTCAGTTAAAATGCAAAAAGGAGAATCTGAAAGGAAAACAAATTCTTTGAGGACGGTTTAAAAAATTAGTTGGGATTAAATCAAATGGAGATGATAATGAGAATCTACATTCAATTTTTTGATGAAAATTAATGAAATAAAAAAGTCGTTGAATTTTGGAAACATTCCTCGTAGATTCAGATCAACGCTGAGTTTAGGTAGACGGAAACGCATATTTCCATTTCAAAAATTATTTTTATATTCAAATTCCGGTAATAAACACATTTATCACTTCTATTATTTGTTTTATTGTAGCAATCCCTTTTTAATGTAAAAATATATCGATTACAGAACTAACAGTATTATCTTATACTAGATTTGTATGAATTCAAATAGTGGAGGATTAGACTATAATTTCTGAAATGAGGTCGCCTTTATTCGATTGGCTCTGGCAGGTTGCCCGAAGACCCATTTTGGATCCACATATGCATAATGCATAGATCTTCGTCTAATATTGAATATTTAGATTATCGGCGTGTATATTATAGAAACAATTTTCCCTTAATTAGCTTGTAAGGGTGTTTGGTACTTTTTTCAAGATCGGTTAAACTTAAATTTTTTTATTGGTTCCAAAACTATTATGAAAATTGTATATCTGACCTTTACAAGTAGTGTGTGTAATAATAAAATACTAGTTTTTTACAAAGTTAAGAGATTCTACAACTTTAATTTTTTTTCAGTAATAAGTGAAAAACCAGTAAGTTTATGGGTTCGAAACTTTGCATACCGTGTGTTAGTTACGTTAGCTACGTCTTATCATTGAGCTTTTTTGTAAATTCCCTTGTTATCGTTACTTTCGTCAAGTCCAAAAACGATGGCAAGCCCATGATCATTTTTCTATTTCTTAATCGACACTAGTTTTTTCCATTTTATTTAAATTCAACAACAGACAGGGAATTTATAAAAAGTTCGATGATAAGTCGTAGCTATCGTAACGAATACATAGTATGCAAAATTTTGACCCCGTAAACTACTGGTTCTTCACTTATGATTTAAAAAATCAAAGCTGTAGAAGCTCTTAACTTTGAAAAACTAGTATTTTATCGTTACACACGCTATTTTTAAAGGTCAGATATACAATTTTCAAAATAGTTTTGAAACCAATAAACAAAATTTAAGTTTAACCGATCTTAAAAAAGTACCGAAAGCCCTTGAGAATATTGGAAATTGCCTCGTTAAGTACGAGGGCTATTCGGAAACTAATTTACATACGTTTTGCAATGAAAACACATTCTTTTATTATATTCATATGATAGCCTAACTCTTAAGCTAGTTTTCAACATAATCCCCGTTCAAATTGAGGCACTTATCGTATCGATGCACCAGTTAATTGATACCACGTCCAGGGTAATGTCTGAGATATTTATTCACATTCGAAGCGAACGTACCCTTTGGGTTTACCAACTCCGCGCACTTATTTAACCTGCAGCGTGCAACATACTGTCGCTTTGAACTCTCTCTCGCGGTACTGTCGATATCGACTATGTGTTGAAAATTACCCCTACCCGCGGCCTGACCGCTACACGCTACTGCCATCCGGTACCACATTTTTAGCAAATTACACTTATTAGGGCAAATATGCGGTATGATGAGTCATCTGTCGTTTGTCTTCTGTAATATAATATTACATTGAGAAAAGAACAGATGACAATCTACTTATTATCATTAGTAGTTCCTGGTCTATTCGTGACCAATCCTAAAGAATGAATGAATGAATGACAGCTCATATCGCAATAAAGGTACCGAATATGTATTGTTCCTACTTTTTCCAATATATTGTAAGTATGGCAATGTGGTCGAAATGACTTCAGAAATTTTATCCCAGCGAAAAAGTAAAGACGTGGGCTTCCTTTAAAGTTTTTTTAAGCGTTTGCTCTGAAGTCATAAAAATATTGCACAAATTTGCGGAGGCTTTTATGGTACGAAAAATTAGTGCTAGCACATTCTGTCCGACACAGAAAATGTTTATTTAATTCCGTAACAATTTATTTTTCCTCACAAATAATATTTCGACTATAGGCGAATTTGGCACGACCACCAATTAAATTTCACTTCATACCGCAACAATTCGTATCAATTTCCTAACGTCCATTACGTAACGATTCCAACAATATAAACTCGATAATATTTACGGAAGACATCAAGCCTATCTCAAGCGGATGATTATTAGAGAGGGTAACCTCTTTATTCCCGGTTTTATCGTCCAGAATCCCTACATCAGTTTATTACATTACGAACCGTAAATAAGCATCCGTCCAAATCCAAATATAATTTCATCACTTCGGTTTTACTACATAGATACATACATACATATCGTTCAGCGAGTGCATCAGTGTTTCGAAACGGGCGACCTACTTCCTGCGACGAGAAAGATCCACAGCGACAGTAAACACGTTTTAAAATACGAGCTACAAGTCGCGCGGTTAACGGTCCCTTTGGAGCTGTTGGAGACGATGCTCGCGAAGGATCCACGAAAGGAGGGGACCCCCGACGACGGTCAAACAACGTCTTATTATCGATTCTTTTCAGAAACGTTTCAGCGTTTACAGCTCTCCTTTATGCACGAGCTTATGTATGTATGTAGGGCACTTCCTCCTTGTCATTAGCCCCGTTCGGAATGATACACACGACTGGTACGAGTTACATGGTGTTGCCAGGTCGTCTTCGTGTTGTTAAAATTGCAGAATGTACTTGTAAGGGGAGGTGTTATGGATATGGGAAGTTCGAGTGCTTGTTCGAAAGTCTTGAAGGACGTAATTATGATAAGAGTGGTAATCATTTACGTTAGATTTTCATCAAATACTGATTCCCCAGATTCGATTTGATCGATTTGAAGTCGAATCCGAGAAGTTTATAAAATCAGATCTAGGGCTTCCTCATAGTGCCGACCTATTTAAGACATGTAAGTACAATGGGCGCGTTCGTGACACCAAACAACTACTATTCATACGGAAGCACCATTGGTCATTGAATTGCTGCAACTAAAACCTAATACGCCAGGCTTAAGCGATATCCCGACATTTTTTCGATCCTTTCCCAACTTTATTGTTCAGTTGCAATCCCGATTCATTCACATTAAAAATTCGATTTGGTTGATTCTTTACTTCATTTTCATCTAAAGTTCTCTCAAGTAATGAAAAACTACATCTTTTCAGTTTATACCAGTAGCCCTATTTGCTGAAACACCGGCTGGCTTTCTGATGGATAAAGTTGAATTTCTTCCCACAAACGAATGTATCCAATCGTATCCAGCTTTCTGATGCGTTTTGTTAAATTTGTGTTTAAAAGCAATAGCACGAAGGTCACTAATGTTTGGTGCAAATCCTCTGCTTTGCAATTTCAGAATGAAGCGAAAGAATGACGTTTAACAGCACTTTATTGTCACTTGAGGTGTAACGATTAAATTAAATTTAATTGAGCTAGTTCTTATCTAAGGTTTACACACTCTTGGTGGCCGTTCCAGCGGCCCTAAAGCCACCTTACAGCTTTAGCTAAACGTAATTAAAACAAGAATATATGCAAGTAACAAGTAACTGTGATTCCCCCTCTTAAACTACGATTTCCTAACTCTAAACTAAACGCTTCTTTCCCCAAAGCTCAACCAGTCAAAAATATAAAATCAAATAAAGGCCGGACTTGGCGTTACGTGTTTCCAGTTGTCGACTTCCGTACGGCGCGGCGTGGTAATTGGTATAAGAGACGAAAACTGTTCAAGACCAGTTTTCTCGCACTTGATGTAAATATGTCGGGGAAACCAACACACAGCAACCTGAAGACTAAGTCGGCTTCTAGCTCCTACGATAGTTCTCGAAAATAAATCTTAGCTCTCTACTAGTCATATACTCGTATATACTAGTTCTCTACTACATTATACTAGCTTACACTAGTTCCCTACAACAACGTGAAGGAGGACAATAACGACATCGTAATTACCAACAAGAAAGACTCACCTCCAAATGAGGGAAAAGCAAATGCTCAACGTGAACGATTAGTTGGAATAGCAAAATTGGGGAAGCGAAACTTCCAGATCAGACAACGATACTATTACACTTCCTAGCGTCAAATTTCCGTGTATATCCTCGACAAACGAGACTTAGAAGCGAAAGCGGAATACGGAATCGGAACGTAACAAAACGAATGTCAACATGTGCATCCAAAATGCGAGAATTGTATCAAGACCTACGAAAGCGGGGCGCCTTCTACGGCAAAAGTGGAAACGAGAAACCAAAAGTAATAAATACAGGACGCTGTAACAATTGGCCGTAACATGTGTTAGTGTATAAATAAAGTAGTTTATTGTGGATAGTGGTGAGTATGGAAAGAACGCTGCTCTTGGAATGGCTCGTAAATTTAACTTAAAATAACTTTAAGTTTGTTTGCTGCCTAATTATTTGGCATAAAATACTCTTCAGGATAAATCTTATCAGCCAACAACTTCAGAAAGAAAAGACAAATATTTCAACCGCAAGTCAGATGATCGAAAAAGCGCAATGTCATTTTAAGCAAATGCGAAGTGACAAAGGTTTCGACGAGATATGTTTGACGCAAGAGAAATTGTAAAGAATCTCGAAGTTGCACCGACTTTTCACACCGAGTCTGTGATAAGACGAAGAAAAATCAAACGTCATTTTGACTATGAATCTGAAGATGAACCAATTTCGAGCCCAAAGTAGGAAGTAGCTACTATTTTTACGTACTAGACTGTGCTATCAATTCACTCCCAACTTAACAGTCACAATGATATTTTTGGATTCCATGTATGACGACAGAAGATTGAAGATAAAAATACCTTGTTAAAAAACTGTTCCAATTTATAATTAGCACAAACGGACAGAGACCATTCTGACATCGAAGGTTACCAACTTTATCAAGAACTAGTGGTGCTCGTTTCTATGGTTGCTGTTGCTGCTCCTACCACCTCTGACATCACAGATAATAAGTAGGCTCGGCAAACAGCGGTAACACCGTATAATTACGAAATAAGTTACGACAGCATCGCCGACTACCCACTCTAGTCAGTACTAAATCCATGCTGTATGCGTATGTATTTCGTAATTACCTCTGTTTGTCTAGACTAATGATTAGAGTTTGTTAAAAGATGGATGACGTGTTAATTGATGCTGGCACTCCTATGAATTGTATTATTCAATGATAACTTATTCTTATTATTCAATGATAATTGTCATTGATAAGTTATCATTGAATAATACAATTCGTAGGAGTGACAGCATTAATTAACACGTCATCTACCTTTCTAACAAACTCTACTAGTAATAAGTTATTCGCTTTTCATGTATTCCACCAGCTCATAAACTTGTCAAGACATGATTAAGGAGGAACTTTTGACGTACTTCAACAAGAATGGCTTCCACTGCTAACGCCCCTAAAATCACAGCCTTGATTGATTGATTTGGCTTTATCGCCAAAGGCAACATGGTTGCTAACGCCCCAAAACCGCGGCCTTCTTCGCCATGATTGCTGGGCTATCTACGGGCAATGACCTTATCGCTAAATGCAACATGGTTGCTATTGCTACCCTTCTTCTAATCAAATATTTCTTAAGCAGTAACACACAGTCTCACGATTTCTACCAGTTTTTCTTTTAAAAAAATCTTAAGATACTGGTTATTCTCACTAATCCATGTTAATTTTGAATCTACGGTTTGTTTTAAATGCGGCGAAGTTTTCTGGACAATTTAATCCTTTTTCTGCGAGAAACTAATAAAGCCGCTGGGAGCCGCACTGTGTGTGTATTTGTACGAAACGTTTCCCACAGCAAAAGGATTAACGGTGTACATATTTCTGGGATAATACGGAATTAGTGTTGGTGATAATTGCGCATTGTCAAAGCCGTTTTCAAAGATTTCAGTGCCTTTGTGCGAAGTTCTAAAAATTATTAAGGTGAAATTGTGCTGCGAGCAGCGCACCGCGGAGCACACGGGCGGAAAAAGTTTTGGCATTCTGGTAGCGCCCAAGAGTTTTTGGCGCACCCCCCATTTCCTCTACTTTTAGCAATTATTCTGCCGCTTACAAGATATCTTATGGTTATGAAACCCAACTCTGGTAACATCTTTTGGCCAATCTAGCCAGCAGTCTTTTAGATTGTGGCATTGGATCTTCAGTTCACTCCGGAATTACATCTTGGTCCATTCTATCTACATGATTCTTCCATTATTCCTTCCTGCATCTTGCATTGTTACCCCTCACCTCCCCCTTTTTGTGCCGCATTTCTCATTAGCCGCTTGTTTTTCGCCTATCCACAAGTTTTGCGGAAGTAAGGATTTAACTCGGGCTATTTAGGAAATTCCTTTGGAGAAACGCGTACATCCAGTGCCAGCCAAGAAACATCTCGTTCAAAGGGAAGCTGCGACTTCAGATGACTTCAATATTAATTCGGCAACAATAAATTAATGCCAATAAAGCAAAAATCAGTGTCATGATGAGTACCCGTTCCTCTATTGTTTCCTCTTTTATCGGCCAAGCGTATCTCGAGCGATTTCGCTTTTGTTTAAAGTCCGCGTTTCCGGCATGTTCACCTTGTCGACGCGTTGTTTGTCAAGTTTACTATTTACCGCATCCGATACACGCTTCGTCGGCTCGAAAAATAGGCACAAGGTCGCTCCAGATAGTTGACTCTTCAAAATCGGATGTTGGCGATTGATTATTTACGCGTTGCGATGTCGCGATGTAACGCAAAAAACGCGAATAAATACGTATATTGAAATGATGATTGTTTAGATTTAGAACGAATAGACTTGGAAAAGGAATGTAAACACTAGATAAATTTATTGATAGATACTCGAAGGAATATTAAAGAAATTCGTGTTTATTCTGATTTTGACTGGAAAGAAAAATGTTGAGGTTCGGCCAATATTTGTTGTGTTTATCCTCTTTATCAGCTATCGTATGCAATATCACCTTAATAAAGGTAATCTTATCACGCAGTCGGAAAATTGATGTCGATATGTCATAGTCGGATATGATATGGTATTGAAACGAGCGGAACTTCAGGATAACGATTCGGACACTTAACACGATAAACATAGTTGATTAAAAAAACCGTTAAGAGATTTCGGTAGATAAAGTTTGAAGAATAATATCTAAATCAAGCGAATCCTTCTGTATGTTGATATTCTTCAACGTTCTTATCAATAACAAGAGTATATTTAACATTCTGAAGATTCCGCATGAATATATACTTGATGACTATCTATCTCTCAGAACTCTTCTTCCTTAGCCTTTACATCATGATTCTTCGGAGATCAATTTAAAGATTCTCGCACATTCAAAAGCCACACCTTCAAAAAGCTAACAGCTGTGACTAAAGTTAGCATCGACTTACATATATACTGAGGAGCTTCAATTTGGATGGGCCGGTGCACCAGCTCCAGCGAACGTGTTAACATTCTCAAGATTTTGCAAGAATCGCTGCTTTCTTTATCTATTGCGGATACTATTGAGATTGGCAAGAAAAGTAATTTCGGTTGCCACACATCCTAGAGCGTTGCAATTCTTTTGAAAGACTTAACATGGAGTGCAAAAACCAACATTTTCAGCATATTTTACTTTTTATTTCCGTAAAGGAAAGAAACCTGCTGAGGCTCACAAAGGGATTATGGTGTTGCTTACATAACAGAACGTGTCAGAGTTGGTTTAAAAAATTCCGTGTTGGATATTTTTCACTCAAAGATGACCATCGTCCTGGCTGACCTACTGAAGTTGATGATGACCAAATCGAAGCCTTAATTGAAGATAATCATCATATAACTGTTCAAGAGATTGCAGACAGGTTAAATGTATCGCACACGACAGTTGAAGGTTACTTGAAATGTCTTGGACTCGCTAAAAAGCTCGACGTTTGGGTTTCGCATGAATTGAAAGAGATCTATGCATCGAGCGCAAGGAAATCGACCCTTTTTTGAAAAGAATCATCACTGGTGATGAAAAATGGGTCATGTACAGTAAGATCATTCGAAAACGATCTTGGCGTAAGCGTGATGGACCAGCACAAAGCACATCTAGAGCGGAATTACATCAAACAAAAAAGTCATACTGTCAATTTGGGTATTTGTATATTTTGAGTTGCTTTCCAGAAACCACCTGATCAATGCGGATATTTATTGTCAACAACTGATGAAACTGGATGAAGCAATCAAAGGAAAACGGCCAGAATTCGTAAACTGCAAAGGAATTGTGTTCCATCAGAATAATGCAAGGCCCCATACATCTTTAATAGCTCGCAAAATGGAAAATTATTAGAGCTTCCACCATACAGCCTTGAGCTGACACCATCTGATTATCAGTTATTTCCAAGTATGCAAAACTCTTTGAATGGTAAAACTTTCACTAATGATATTGACCTCAAATTGCCCTGGTTTTTAATGATCAAGACCGAAATTTCGATGAGCGTGGTATCCTGAACCTGCAAGGAAGCTGACGAAAGGTCATTAAACAAGATTGAAAATACATAATTGAGATTTAAGTTTATTCTTTGTATAAAAAGAGCTAGTTTTATTTCACACTACAAAACCAAAATTACTTTCTTGCCAAACCAATACGTTTGATTTTAGGAAGAAACTGAAATAAATAATTTGATTTCGATCCAATCAAAAGAATCTTGCACCATCTGCTGTGCAAAAGTTGCCGTGTGAGATTTGCTTCTTTATCCTTCCCATCACGTATGCTTCCGAATACTTCGGACAGGATTTTTTTCTTATATTTTGATCTTCTACACTGGACAATCTACAGTGTCATTATCAAGAAGCCACATCTTCAAAAGTCGTTGGCACATAGCTAAACTTATCGTCTTTTAACATTTTGAATAAGTTAATAGAAGCAAATAACGCAACAGGTTCAACCAAAGAATTGCACAACTGAAAGAAGAAGTTGTGGTCATTAAATAACGAGACTCTACATCCCCAAATGTTCATATTTGTAAAACGGAAGGGTTGAAATGTAGTTGAACTTGATGCTTCGCAAGTTGAACGCGCTTGGTTTCGTCTTGCTTGCTTGTTTAGCTTGCTTTTGAGCCTTGGTTAGATAGGGCAGCGTCGTATAATGGTGCCAATGGCTGAGGGCCAAAGAGGCAATCAAAAGTCCTATGTTGAGGTGCTAACTAAGCGGGCGAGAAAGAAACAACCGGATTTGAGAAAGAACTAATTATGGTTTCGGCACCAATCTATAATGCCCTCTCTGGTAAAGAGTTGTTAACAAAAAAGCACATTATCGAGCTCCACCATCCTCCGTATCCGCTTGACTTCGTTTCATGCGACTTATTTCTGTTCCCAAAAGTGGAAACGCATTTAAGGGAACACATTCTAAGTCTATAACCAGGTGAGAGCAAGGACTTCAAGTTCTTGAAAATGGTGGCAGTTAATGAGCTGCAGCATTGCTTTGAATAATGAGGAAAACGTTTGGAGCGATATATATTATGTTAGGGAGAGGAGTATTTTGAAGGAAATAACAGTTCATTGCAACAATATAGTACACTGTAGGACACTGCTGACATTCCAGCAATCAATCAGTTCTTGGTACATATCTGGATGATAGAGTGATGATGTGAACTGATACAACTCTCGAAAATGGATCTAAGGAGCTTGGATTCAGTTCCCCTCATTTACATATACACTTATGAGGTTCAGACACCTCACACAGACTCAGGAAGATACCTTGGCCTACACATCGATGCCCGAAACTGGCAGCATCATGTCAGAAGCAAAGCCAACAGTGGTTTTATGACGTCTTCTTTATCCCGTACGTCTTGATTGCTCCCAAATGATCGGAGAAGATTTAAAAAGAACTATATATTTTTAATCTTTTACATCTCATCAAAACACTACTTTTGAGACTATGGAGATTATGATCAAAGTTACCATCTTTCGACAGTTTGATGGTTCTTTATTTTCATAAATACATTTTTCAGGTAGTTTAGGTTGTAAATGGCTTATTTGAAAGCATTTTTAATCCAAAAAAAAATCCGCTTCCCCTGACCCCGCGTATAAAACGCACCGTTATTCTTGCAAACATTTCCAACATATAACTAAACGATATAGCATTCTTTTATCAACCCCAACTCGGTACTAAATCTAAGAGTCCCTCCGTATTTATAGTCTATTTCCCCATTAATTCTTCTCCTCAAGATAACCTTTTCCTTCCGCCTCTTCTGGCGCCCCATTTTGTCTTATCTAATCGTATTTTCTGCATCCCCGTTTCAGGATTGATCGTCGTCCAAAACAACGCCATCCAGTTGGAGCCGATAGCGGAGCAATGGCAAACGATCCTGAAGCATTTCGCCGGCCTCTTGACGATCGTCATAATTCTCCTGTTGATGGCGATCTTCTTCCCTCTGTGCGGATTTTGCTTTTGCTGTTGCCGATGCTGCGGCAATTGCGGCGCCAAATCGCAGCCGCTGGACAAGAAGAAGGATTGCTGTAAGAAGTTCGTGTTGGCCACGTTCCTAATCGTCGTCGGAACGATGTTATTGTAAGTACGCGATGGTGGGATACCTAATGGATAAAATGGGGTTTTCCTGTTTGTACTTTTATGATATAATTACGTGCGTATATAATTATGAGTAAGTTATGTCGTTTTACAGGATGTTCGAAATAAGTGAGACGAAAAAGTAGGTCAAAAGAAATTATTTATGGTATTTATTTGGAAAGTTCTAAAGAAATCGCTGATTTTCAAGTTATTTAATTTTCTTAGTTTAATCGGGTATTGTTTCTTTAGTTACGTTGCTGTGATCATCGACTTCGTAGGACAAAGGCATCAAAAGATTCGTTGGAGCAAAAGTTAATTACTTGAATTTATTGATTTGGAAGCTTTTGATTGTTTATTTGTAAAGTTTCCCAAAACCAGCTCAAAAAAAGCTAGTAAAATATATGCTATGCCAAAATTGTTCCGGAAAGGCGTCCTCCCTCCTAACTATTACTATCATTCTTAACGCAGCAATTCCTAATGGATTTTGGTCCGTTTGAAGATTCTTTTCCAATCTGTTTTCTTCCTGGGAGCTTCCCTCCACCTTCTGAATCTTGGAATTTTAAGGTCTTCTTCGAAATCCATTCCATCCACTAAAACGGTCAACTTCCGTCCCTTCTACCAGTTGAATGTTCATGTTTCTATCTCACATTCTGTCAGGATCCTTGAATTTTAATGAATCTGACGATATTTGGATTTGGTCATTCTTATAACTGCAAAGATTTTGTTAAGAATTTTCCGTTCAAATATACCCAAAAGCTTCCCGTTAGTTCGCATGAGGATACATATGCAGTGTGTCCTAGAATTGATGTTACAAGAGGTGTTGCAAGTTCTGCTTGGTGTGAATGGAATTTTAAGAATATTTTCAGTTTTTTGAAAAACAAGTCGGCCTTAACGGTGAAGCGAAAGCTACTACCCTTTTTGATCATGATATGTCAAGATATTACTAAGAAAAGTTGTTCAGAATGAGAAACTTTGAATCTATACAAAATTTCGGGGAGATTTACCTACTTTGATTAAGACGTCATTTTTTAGATTAAACAAAATGAATTGTATGTGGAGTAAATCTTCCTGAAATTTTGTGTAGAGTCATAATTTCTCATCCTGAACAACTTTTCTTAGTTAGATTTTGACATATCATGAACAAGAAGGGTACGTTACTTGAAAAGAATATAGTTTTCGCTTCACCGTTAAAAATTGAAAATATTCTTAAAATTTTATTTACGCCAAGTTGAACTTAATCTCACAGTCTTAAACTAAAATTCAAAAATGTTTAGTCCATCGCACTCTTGTAACATCAATTCTGGGACAGACTGTATGTTAGTGCAGGCTCTACCAGATTCTTTGCCATATTTTCTTTTGTCATTCCCAAGATGTTCGTGCTATAGACATGTCAATAAAAAGCTCAATTCGCGATGTTAACTCTTGAGAGGTATGTTCGTTTTTCACTTGGAAACAAAACAACTCTTCCAAATTCACCAAAATAATCAAAGGAAAGTTGTCAAAATTAGTTATCGTTCCAAGTTGCAGAATTGCTACTGTCCTTAGATTGAAAACAAAACAAACCAAAAATGACTCATTCCATGGCGATGAAGGATATATAAGGTGATTCTGCTTTAAAGATGCAGAAGTGTTGTTATGTGTACAGATGACAGTAGTATTTTTTTTTTGATCGGGGGCGTCTGGCAAGCTTAAAAAGCTTAGGCAAATTACCCCCTGGGAGGATTGAAAATAAAAGAAATATTGGTTGTGGCAATTAATCTTTGCCTGATATGATTGGTTAAAAAATCAAAGGTGAATAAGTTAAGGAAATCAGGGGCGTCACCTAGGAAGGGCAAAGGGGGCTCCCCAAGAAAAAAATTAGTATTTATCTTGATTATCTTGTCCTCCCTCCGCCCCCCTCTTTTCCGACCCATTGGGTGGCAACGCCCTTGAAGGAAATGGTGTTTAGTACATTGTAAAGGCACCGATTAATTTCTGTACTTAGAACAATTTTCGCGACTCTATTTGAATCTGGAAATAAATCGGAACGTTTTTGCAATAATTTCAGATTCGGAGTCGTATGCGCTTTCGTAACGAATACTCATCTCTACGAAGGTACCACGAACGCAGTACCAGCCGTAAGAGTCAATATGAAGGACGTCGATACTTATCTCAACGTAACCAGAACCGAAATAAATATTTTATTGGAGACGAATTATAACGAATTTCAAACGACTATTTTCGACGTCCTTAACAGTAAGTTTTGATATTCGTGAGGTCGCTTTTTGGCCCGACAAATAAGGCCTTCGTTTCGATTTCAGAAAGTAGTAATATAGTTTACGAGCAATTAGCCAAATATTCCAACGCCGTAGCGATGACCGAAGTAACCAAAATCGTCGACGGTTTAGAGGACATCAAATCCAACCTGACTCAGATGAAGAACATCACGAATTATCTCAGAAATCACGCCTCGCAGCTAAACGATGGTAAGTTACAATTTTCCTAATTCGTATAATAATCCTAATCCTTGTCAAAACTTTCGGGTTAAAACATAGAATATGTTGTGTTTAGACGGTTGGCAAAAAATACCGCTAATCGGACAAAAGCTCTTACGGTCATTGCGTTATATGTAGATCGAAAACCGCGTGCCGATTTGCAATACAGTAAGTGCACACGCAGGTGCTCATTAACTAGCTCTGCTGATGAGCCGTAATCGCGACGAAACCGGTCCAAGACTTTCTCTCCTGCTTAATTCAATGCAATTAAAAATGCTACGTTACAAATCGCCGCACATCTCTCAAGATGAAGACAATGTAATAACTAAGGTTTAGTAAAATAATGGATGACCTGTTATCATTAAGTAGTGTAAACCGGACGGACGCCCTTTTCCAAATTTTAATGTGGCGCCTTGCACGTAAGTGGAGACAATAATGATAATACGACATCTACTTTTTCTCAAACCTTAGTAATGACCGCCGGGGCTTTTTGTCCGGGTAGTAGTAGTTGTTTAAGCGGGAGCTGCACACCACCTAATGACAAAACTAGTTTATTACCGATGCCATGCCGAAATTACATGTGTAAAATCATAATCCTTGGTTTTATTTCGCAGCTTTACGAAAAGTCAAGAAAGATCTGATCCACACCTTAAAAGAATGCAACACGAATCCGGAATGCAGTAAACTATCGAGTAACGTCAGCAATCTAGACACGAATATAGACTTCAATAGCGTAAGTTGTGAATTTCCAAAATAAAAAATCCCTTCCTCAGTTTTTCGCCCTAATAATCCATGCTATATTTCTATGTTTTCACGCAGTATTTAGACAGGTATTTCCCCAAGGTAAGGATCATTAACAAGATACTAGCATGTCTGTCGATGACGGTCTTGCCAATTCTTAACTTCTTCTTTCCGCTTTTCTATCTTTCTTCCAGCAAGTTAATAAGTTGCAAAGCTTCACTCTGAAAGCTTGAAGCTTTAAAATCTCAAACGAGGACGTTTAGAGAGATGTACTTCGTCTGTATTTCTTCTGTACTAACAGCATGCGATTGTTACTAGTGAATAGGGATTTGTAGAGATATGTTTATGCTGCAGCTTTCTTTAATTTAAATATACCGTTTCGGCCAATACTTAAGGTGGGTGTAAGGTCACGGAAGTGCGAGTGAGAACGAATGAAGAGCACTAATACGACTGTGACAATGAGATCGCACTATATAGAGTGTGAGGTGACACGCCCTACGTCCTATCGCATTCGATCTCATCGTCATGGTAATCCTCTTTATTCGTTCTCGCTCTGACTCTCGTAAGCCCAGACACAAGTTAGAGATTGGCCGTATCGGTATACATACATACATACATACTAGTAATGAGGCAATTGGATCGTTTTGAAATTATTGTTTTCTTAATTTCTTATTTTCTTCGATAGTAAAAGATTTGGTTTTTTGCTTTTTAATATCAAGCAACATTTGAGATCCTTAAATTTGTACTGCAAATCATTCGGTTAAAATTAGAAACACGACAAAAAATTACTGGCGAATCTCAAGGTTTCTTTTGATGTAATAATTTATACAATTTTTCATGGAAACAATAATGCAGCAATAAAAAGGTCACAGCATGAACGTATTTTGGAAAATGGCAATTTGTGATTTGCGAATGACAAAATTTTATTGCAGCTTTGTTTCATCGTACGTAATTTCGTAAAACTGATAATATTAGAGTTAGTGTAATCTGCCGATTGCTAGTGATATGAGTGGTGCTTCGCATAATTTCATCTACTAACTCTAGTGTATTTCAAAATAAAAAATTTTAAATACCAAACATTTTTCTGATACTGGGCTTCCGTTGGCTTTTTTGCAAAACGAAGATGGAACCAACATTTTTGTTGCATCGTGGAAACATTAGTTTGAATCAGATTGTTCAAATTTAAATTTTAGTTAGGCATTCTAATTCTTCAAACGGCTGCTTACGACAAAAAAGTATCAAAAATAAATTAAAACCATTGAGCGAATCATCGTGTATTTATTTTAGTTTTTATATAAAAACTGCTTTACGCTGCAAGAATAATATAGAAGAACAAAGCATGAACTGCAGCAGAAAATAGGAGAATACGTAAAACGACAGATCATTTATTTATCTGGCGTTAGAGCGAAAAATTGTTGGGACATATTTGGAGAGCAGATGGAGATGCTAGAATGGGAACCGGCAGTTGAGAGATGATGATAAAGACCGAAGTCTAGATGGTTAAAGGAAGTAACAAATGATCTCAAGAGGGCTCGAATTAACAATTAGAACATGGAAACAAGAAATATAAAACTATGGAGAAGGAGCAACGAGAGCTTGGGTGAAGTGGTGTTGTCCGTAATGAGGTGTTTTACCACTGCATAAAGACTTTGCTAAGTCAATAGACTATTGCAAGAGAAGCAGCTTCTAGAAATAAAAAAAAATCTATGGTGAAAGTTTCACTCAAAATTTTCAAGAAACCGTCGAAGAATGTTAATTTCCTCTTAAGGTGTCTAGCATCTGGCTAAAAACAGATTTGAGGAAAAATCATTGCCATAATTCCATAGGGATCAGAAAGAATGGGATATATTTATTTCATTTATTGCACACACTGAAAATAACTATGCGCTATTTCCTCGATGGCAAAAACCGCAATATTGTCCGATCTTATTACTCCTCTAGAGCAAGACAAAAATTTGACTATATCTCAACAGTTTCAAGAGTAGAAAACGGAATTTATCACCGATGCATCTGTACAAAATAAATATAAGGGAATCAGCGACTTGCATAGGCGGATATGAAATGGGGCGTCTGCACCATACAGTTTTGACCTGTTAGGAGTTCGATGATCATAGGATGTCTCCTGGAGAATAATACTGCTTCTCCAACACGCGTAAATACACTTGGGCACTAATGATATTAATATAAAATATGGTATATGTAACAATCCTCATGCTTTTATATTAGCATGAGGATTGTTACCAGTTGCCCACTAAGAATGTGGGCAACTGTTTTCTCTCCCACATTATTTAACATATATTTTGGGTTGTCTCCACAACTTTTTAGGTCAAATAAAGATAAAATTTCAATTTAGCAGATAAGAAAGTGGTAGAGCCGACGCGAAAGATGAGTATTTAAATAGGGCACGAAATATACGTATGCACACTAATTCTGTAACATAATAGTTTATCGCTTTAGATATTACATTTTGCCACTGAATATGGTTTTCGCGCAATCGACGAGGTACAGTCATTATGCTCATGTTGCTGTTGCGATTAGGTAGTCGCTGTTGAGCCAGCTTGAGCATTTAGCTGGGAATTCGTTTAAACAAGTTCAAAACTGAGCGTTGCGCACTTCCTACGACGACTTGCTAGATCGTCCATATTAATTTGGGTTTCATATTTTGCAACGCACTTCTTAACAAATACCTATGACCTGCGCTGATTTGAAAGACATACGCGGGCTCTTTGGGCGTGTGCACAAGAACAGACTGCTTTCAGGCGATTACCTGATGTGCGGAATACTCATTTCATTTACTTACTCGGCGTTTGCAATAGACATTAATTTCAAAATTATAGCGAGTAGTGCTGTAAGGATTGGGAAGGAAAACAGAGGAATATTTTTATTTCAGGTGACATTAATTTATGTCGAATTCCTTTTCTTGATTTTAATTTAATTTTTTAAATAAATGCTCCTGTTCTACTGTCGAGGAGGAATCTCAGTTTCAAATTTCGGAAACGATGGCTTACCCTAAAACTTACTAAAGCTGATTTTTTGGAAGAAGACGCATCAGGCATCGAAACGTTAAAAAAAAGAAAATTATGAAACAGATTGAGTAAGTCAATGATTCCCATGACTTATAGACTATTTGATTCAGCATTCGGCCTGGATGGTATACGATAACCCTGATTTAACAACGCCCAAGTAGAATCGAAATAATTGTAAAAATAACTCCTCTGGGAATACGAGAAGGAAAAAGATTTTAATAGTAGGCACAATATTGCAATTTGCTTTCGATGATTTGCACTAGGAAAGAATTTTTACTTTTACTACTTCGATCTAGATAATTAAAATAACTTAAAAATATGTATTTCGACAACCAAGAAGATGACAACTTAATTGTCGAAATATATATTTGAAACTATGTATATTAATTTGACAAGGATAATCCGCACGCTTCTTCTGCCACCAAATTTCACTGATAGCACCAGCTTAGCTTTTATAATTTTTCAAAGCTCATCCTCAGATTTGCAAGTATTCTTAAAGTGAAATAATACGTAGTTAAGGAACTGACGATCAAATGTATGTACAGATGTACATATATTATTTTGACAAAAATGGGAAGAAAAACGTAGAATTCTGTATCTTCTTATTTCTAAATATGAACTATCTAAAACTATTCTTAAAATCTCTGTCATAGTTTCTGTACGATTTCTGTGTAATACGTTGTAAAAAGTATGTACAATATGTATAATAACAAACACATCCTTCATAATTTTCTAATTTGCAACCTGACGCACTTTCAGTTACCTGACGTTACGAGCGAAATGAAAGAACTTGAGGCTGTCATACAAAACGGAGATCTAGCCCAAAGTGTCGAGGAGGGACAACAGAGATTGCAAAATATCGAAGAAAAAATCAGCGAAACAGTTTCTACCAGTTTGGATTCGGTACGGGGTTCGATAAATAACGCAGGTAAAAATATACTGGGTGTCTATTCTGGTGAATTTATAGAGTCTGTGGTGTAGTTACCGATACTATATCACACCAGCAAACGGCGATAACAGCGTACAATTACCAAATAAGTTACGAAGGCCTACATATACACATCGCATACAGCATCGATTCAGTGCTGATTAGATAAGGGGGTAGGGAGTCGACGATACTGTCGTAACTTATTTCGTAATTGTATGCCGCTACCGGTGTTTGCCCAGACTACTCCTCCCCACACAATTTTTAAAGTCAATTCGAATTCGCACCGTCAATTACCGAATACCGGCAATAAACTCTACTTTTGGATTGTGCAGGTTCTCCAAATACACATTTCAAATGTCGAAGCGATTTCTGAAGGTTGCACACCTTCTTTAAGTAAAAACAAAGCATACACACACATTTGATTGGGCTGAAGTATACTAAACAATATTGCACGGGATGACAGCGTAAACGCGTCATGACTTGTCTTTGACCAATAACACATTACCTATGTATAAGATTTATGTTACTAAACTAGAACCGAATTCCTAGAACATTCAAAACATTCCCCGCAGAACAAAGCATTTGGCTTAAGTAAATGAAGGAGAAACCCAAGCGTTTTATTCTAGCGCAGATTAAGATCATTATTACTGTTATTATTTTTTTTTACAAATAATTTCGAGTAGAAGCTAACTAAAAATAAATTGTGGATTCGATCAGATAAAAAAAGGAAAGTCAAACGCAATTTAACGACACGAGCGCAATTTTGATTAGAATATCAAATTATTACCTCAATTTGATCGTATCGAGTGTAGTCGGTTTCAGTTTTACTAATCGTCGTATGGAGGTAACTAAACATAATCTTTTATTACATCCTGAATAGATTAAAAATATAAACAATTTTGTCAGTGACGTTTTGAAAGTCAAAACGCAAATCAAAGATTTGCAATATTTCTACTTCGCGAATTGCTATCCCAAAATTTGTATAAGTATTTAAATAGCATTGAAAAGTTATTGAAGGGGCAACAGAAATAATGCGCAAGTGATTAGTTCATAATGTCCTTTGTTCCGCTTAAAGCTTTAGTACTAGTTTCGATTGGAAATAAGTCATCATCATGTACAATGTGGAATCGGAATAAAACAAACAACTTTTCAGTTCGAAATTACGTTCGAAATCTTTGCGCCAGAAAAACTATCTGAACTGTCATTTTTTCCATTTCAGCTCAGGTTCATTAATTTGTATTAATTTACAAAAACAAAAATATGTTGAAATACAGGGTGCTGCAGAATGGATTAGGCGATTTAAAATTGAAAAATAAGCAATTTATTGTTGGATTTAAATAATAATACGCACATAATTAAATAGGCCATACAAAAGCATCACCACTTATCCATCATTCCACGATCCTTTCAGCCCCGGTTCATAGGTATAAATTAACGAAAATGAAAGTATGTTGAAATACAGGGTGCTGCAGAATTGATTAGGCGATTTAAAATTGAAAAATAAGTAATTTATTGTTGGATTTAAATAATAATGCGTACAGAATTAAATAGGCCACACAAAAGCATCACCACTTATCCATCATTCCATGATCCTTTTAGCCCCGGTTCATAGGTATAAATTTACAAAACCAAAGGTATGTTGAAATACAGAGTGCTGCAGAATCGATTAGGCGATTTAAAATTTAAAAATAAGTAATTTATTGTTGGATTTAAATAATAATGCGTACATAATTAAATAGGCCACACAAAAGCATCACCACTTATCCATCATTCCACGATCCTCTCAGCCCAGGTTCATAGGTCTAAATGTACAAAAACGAAAGTATGTTGAAATACAGGGTGCTGCGGAATTGATTAGGCGATTTAAAATTGAAAAATAAGTAATTTATTGTTGCATTTAAATAATAATGCGTACATAATTAAAATGGCCATACAAAAGCATTTTATGTGAGTACCACGTTTTAAAAATAACATCACTAACATGCGCTCCATCGTTCAGCAAACAATGCAATGCTAACATTCAGATATTGAGCACAGGAAAACCCGCGTTTACATCCTCAATCTGTTTTACATAGTGTGAAGATAACAGTGGTGTGCAATGCGTTCATTACGTGATCATTTTAGACGATTTTCTTTTACAAATCCTCATTTGTGCTCGTTTTAGTTACAATAAGATGGTGGATATCTCACAAAACAAGATTCTTAATGCACACTATACTACGATTAATTGCAAAATAAGTTCGTCTCTCGTAATGGTGACGTAACTTAACTTTCACACTCGCCTGATTTATCAGCCATAAACGATTTATAAAAATTAATTCGTACAAATTTTTCAAAAGCTTGGAGAGAGTTACAATTACAAAGCAAAAGTAGAAAAATAAAATGTACATAACCCTCACATAAATGACCTCACTGAGGTTTGTTTTCATAGAAAGTAATGCAAGGACTGCACTGAAGCCTACATTGCATATACAGTCGGCACCACGAATGTTTACAGTTACGGTTTAATTGTCTATGACGTATACAGTGTAGGAAGACATATGTTACATACTACTATCTCGTTTGCGTATGCGAAAAGTTTCCGTATTTTATATAACGTTTGTCTTAACTCTACTGATGACGTAACTGTAAACATTCGTGGTATATATATATAATAAAATGTTTATAACTATCACATAAATGACCTCACTGAGGTTTATTTATTCGTCAACTTTCACAGAAAGTTGTGCAAGGACTGCACATACGTTGATTATAGCAATAATTATCAAAGAAGGGAATTATGCTTTGTTTATCGCGGACTGCAACCGTGGACCGGTTTCGTTCTTATTATGACTCGTCAGTACGGTATTACGGTATAGCTATACGCACGTTCATCATCTTAGATTCTGTCACCATACTGATGGCTCCATCTAATGAGCGACGGATAACAATTACAAAAATAGTTTCTTAGAGCTTGAAGAGAGTTACAATTACAAAGAAAAAGTAGAAAAATAAAATCTACATAACTCTTACATTATCGCGGAAGTGCTATACCGTACTGACGAGTCCTAATAAGGACGAAACCGGTCCACGATTGCAGTCCGCGATAAACAAAGCATAATTCCCTCCATTGATAATTATTGCTATAATCAACGTATGTGCAGTCCTTGCACAACTTTCTGTGAAAGTTGACGAATAAATAAACCTCAGTGAGGTCATTTATGTGATAGTTATAAACATTTTATTTTTCTACTTTTTGCTTTATAAAAATCAATCACAACTGCGATTAATCAGATTCCATTTCAAATGCCGAGGAAGACTATGGAAGTGCAGAAACTTGTTTCCTGAACGATGGAGAGATCGTGTTGTTGGTAATATTATTTCTAAGACGTAGTACTCACAGAAAATGCTTTTGTGTGGCCCCTGTAGTTATATATGCATTATTACTTAAATCTAAGAACGAATTACCTATTTTACCTAATTTTAAATCGTTCAATTAACTCGGGCGCAGCCTGTATTTGAAAAAATCTCAAGATTAATTTGATGTTAAAATTTGAAATTCAATGAAAATACAACCAATCAAAGGGAACACTTTCCATTTTTTTTTTTGCCAAATTCCTCCGCCCTTAAAAAATGTCGAAGAAACGAGAGCGAGCGAAATACGGGGATTGGCAAATCAAAATCTAGTAAACTATTTCTCAGAGACAAAATCTTAATAATAAAAAATAATAATAAATATAATAATAAATTAAATAAATTATTTTATTGATATAAAACCGGTTTATCTTCTTAAGCTTTTACGGTTGGGTGCCACTTTGATATCGACGTTTCCTTGTTTAAGTGTTTCAGTATTCTTGATAAGGGCGGTAGTATGGACAATGAGAAGGTGATATCGAATAGTGACACACCACAAAACCCTTAAAAAATTGTAGTGCCAATTTTTAAAAAACATATTTTCTCCTTCGTCAGGTAAACAAATTAGAAGTCACGTTTTCGATATAAACACCGTTTTGAAGAACGTCTCTACGAATATGCACAAACACGCCGATCCTGTTTTAACAGATGGAGAACGCTACATAAGGGATTTCGCACCGTATATGTATTACGGGGGTATAGGAGTTAGTTGCGTTTTGTTAGCGGTGACGTTCTGCATAGCAATTGGATTGATATGTGGAATTTGCGGTAAGAAAACGGATCCTTACAGCGAAGATTGTTGCAATAAGGGTGTCGGCAACCAATGCTTGATGTGGTAAGAAAAACTTCTTAATTTTACACTGTTCGCCGTCGAAATTTTGAAACAAATAATATACAATGTTTTCTCATCGTCATTTACTTCACTTGTTGTTATTAAATATTACCTATATTTTTTCAAAGCAACTATATTGGTTTAACCGTCATAGTCAAGAGTACATACATCAAAGACTGAAGACTGAGAAGATTTTTATGAGTGTTTAAGAGCTCTTGTGTTACTCACAAGGGTAGATCCTGAACCCCGAAATTAAAAAATATTGAAGTTTGGGAACATGTAGATCACATAGGTATGTACCACGCATTTTTTACGGAAAAACACTGAGTGGGTGAAAAAATCGTTAGAAATGGAAAATTTTGCAAAAATTCTAGAGTTGTATCCGTTTCCAGTGAAAACGATGTTTCTCTTTGAGCATCGAGAAGTATATTTTTATTATATCGTGCAATTCGATTTCGTTGGAACTTCGAACGTTACCATTGGTAAATAAATTGCGACAATTTGCTATATGAATAACTATTATTAATTTCAAGTTTGGTGAGTTATATATACTACTTACTTATCTCATTCAGCCTATTTTCTTTACAAAAACATGTTTACTATTTACTGGTCTAATGTAGCTTCTTTCGATAATCTACAACTTTTAGATAAGAAACAATCTAATCTAATGAAAAAAATACAGTAAACATTTTTTCCTGTTTGCTCGATAAGCCTTATCCAAACAAACAATTTTGGTTTAACACTTTTTCTCTATCTCTTACCGCTAGCGAATTATGCTCATCGGCAGAATGCAAAATTTTCCATTTCCACAAATTTTTTTCACCCACTCACCCAGTGATTTTTCGCAGAAAGAAATGGGTAGTATATACCTATATGTGATCTATATGTTCCCAAAGTTTTATAATTTTCTGAATTTCCGTGTTCGGGATCTTCCCTTGTCAGTGTATGTACCCAATTTGATTTTTGTCCCAGAAACTTTCGCATACTCAACACTTAAATATCTTTCAGAAAAATTGTATAGCAAGTAACTGAATATTAAAAAGATTTCGATTCGTTTCTATCGTTTTGCAGCGGAGTTAGCATCATGTTCCTTTCGGGAATCTTCCTGGCCGTCATAACGATCGTCTTCTTCGTCGTCGGGCTTTTAACTCAACGACTAGTTTGCGATTCCATACGAAACTACCAAGAAAGCCAAGTCATCGATTTAATCGACGATTCGTTCTCCCTCAAAGACGGTATCGGTCTGGACGTTACCGTTAAACAGATCTTATCCGATTGTCATCGCAATAAGAGCGCCTACGAAGTCTTCAGGTTACAAAATCACATCGATCTAACCGAGGTCAGCAACTATTTGGATCAGTTCGATATAGATAACGCCCTCAACGACTTGCAACATCACATCAACATCAACATCGACGTCAAGATCCTTTCGGACGAGGCCAAAGAGAAACTGACCGAATTGGCCAATTCTAACATATCTAATATTAATTTCGACCGTTTTACGACCGTCGTAAGTATTAGAGAATTTGATCGAGTCGAAACGGATATGAAAGCGAATTTTAAAATTTCTAGTTGGACGATAACTTAACGAAGGTGGATTTGATGTATTTAGTGAAGCAGTTGGACGTCGTCATCGATACGGTAAATCGCAGGATGGTACCAGAAGATATCAAAGCCAACCTGCAAGTCAGTAAGTTGCATCTCGAAACTTATCAGGAGAAGCTGGTCGTTCCAATGACGTACAACGCTGAAAAATTGATCGTAAGTCAAGGATTGTCATTATATTTTCATATACCGGGTGTACCATTTCATGACTGCTATAGCTTAAGGATATATGACTGTATAAATTTCAAGTTAAAAATGACCAATTAAACTCTATCGTAACTGAGCTACAAGCATGTAACAGGCATTTTTCCTATCCATAGTGATACAAAAAACAGTAAAAGTTAATCTGTCAATTTGAATATTTAGTAAAACTCGTTATAAGAACTAACGCAGATATTTATTTATAAAATATATCGAGAGAACCCAACCGTACCGTTAAAGTGGCGCCCAACGTGGGGCTCGATATATTTAGTGGTATCCGTGCAGCAACACAAAGAAGAAACAACCGTTGGTGATGTGTTAGTGTTCCACGTGATCCGTAAATTGCAGTATCCCAATACCAACCGTACCGTTAAAAGTTTTAGATAACCCTTTGGTGTGGTATTATTGACGACCGTCTCATTGGTCCGTTTATAATCGAAGCACGTCCCATTTATTATTTACGTTTCTTGGAAAATGACCTTCCAGCATTACCCGATAACGTTCCTCTTAATGTAAGACGACGAATGCGGATACAGCACGATGGTGTGCCTCCACATTTTGGTATGCAAGTAACCAAAATTATACGAACCTCTGGATTGGAAGGGGTTTAGCAGTTGCTTGGCCAGGAAGGTAGACTTAAATGCCCTTGATAATTTTTTAAGGGGAAGGCTGAAAAACTTGAATTATGCAGAAAAACCTGCACAATTATCTTGCGAAGGAAGACGTAAAAGTGTAGTAAAGTGGCGAAAATATAAATGTAGCATTTGACGTACCTTTTTGCAACTTTAGCTTCCTGAAACTATATGGATGGATTAAATTAGAATTCACACTAAGATGATAGCAATTGAGAAAATATCATATAATGCTAATCTTGCACCTTCAGATTACGAGGTTCGTCTTTTTAGTCTTATGTACGAAAAACAATCAGTACGCCGATTGACTGCTTCTTAAAGTACACTCCACTATGTTTGAAACACTTTTGCATTCCTTCGAACCAACAGTTAAAGCAATTATTCTAATCTCCAGTTGGGGTAGCCAAATTGTAATTTTAAAGATAGCGACTACTTCTTCCGGGGACTGAAACCGTCGACCACGCAATTCAGTTTTGATCCTTAAGAAATAATAATAAAAATAATATTTACGTTTCGTGGAAAAAAATGACCTTCTAGCATTACTAGATGGCTAGACGATGTGGGTACAGCACGATGGCGCGCCTCCACACTTTCATAAACAAGTAACAGATTTTCTTAATTAAAATTCCCGTGATTATTTTTTATGGAGGGCTGCAAAACTTGGTTTATGCAGAAAAATCTGAAAACAGAGAACAACTTGTTGCTAGGATTATGGATGGCGCAGAAACTATTCGAACTAATCCTGAAACTGTTAGCGGAGCTACCTCTTCAGTTCTAAGAAGAGCTATAAACTATGTACACAGCAATTGGAGGGACATTTTGAAGAACTAGTTCAATAAGGCGACATCTTTTAAATGATTTTCAATGAGATTTCTTTATTGCAGTGGTATGTAATAGGTTCGTTCCAACACATCACAAAACCATTTTCTGAATAGCCGAGCACATACGCAAAGCAAATTTGGAACGCTAAATTTGCTTTGCGCATGTACCCGAAGATCCACAAACTGGTTTCGTGCTGTGTTGGAACGAGTCTAATACCTGTATTAGAAGGCTGAGCTAAACCCTCAAACGCTTGTTACGCTAAGTTACGATCAAGTTTTGGGCATATGTTCATTACATGTTTTTAACTTGAAATTGTTTCAGTAACAGATCCTTGAGCTGTGGCAGTCATGTCATGGAATACCTTGTATGTACATATATGACAGTTTCCTTTTGTTTTCGGCCTAATTCAATTATAATAATAACGATATTGTTAGGACATCGCCAGGAATATGGAACACAACTTGAAATTCGGCAAATCGTCCTTCAGAGAAGCCATCACCGAATTGATCGACGAAGTGGAAAAGGCCGAAATCTATTTGAAACAGAATGGAACTCAATTGTTAAGTGATGTAAGTTTCATATCTTTTCTACAAATTTTTTCCCTAAGACACGTTGTAAGGAGTAAAAAATTGGCAATGGTATGGTGTTATTACTTTTTTTGATATCACTTACGATAATTGAAAATGGCAAAATTCAGTTTTTATTTTAATATCTTCGAAACCAAACCAGATGTTTGAGGTATATTTGCATCATGTATGTATCTACACTTTTAACTTTTAATTTTCGTCCCATTCAATCGATTTCGTAACTCTTGCCGTTTCCAATATCCCCATGATGCTCATCCTTATCTTGGACGTGGTGTATATTCGGTAGGCTATTTAGATATAGGAGGAACACTTTCAGAAGTACATATGACGTCATGTTAACCTGTGCGAATGAAATGACAGAGGTGTAGACAAATGATTAAAGAAATATGCAATTTGGTCTATTGCGCCGATGACGTAATATGTACTTCTGAAAGTGTGACTGCTATACTTATTTTTTGGGGTTACCCCTACCACTCTTTAGGCCAAATAGAAGGACAAGATCTGTTAAGTTGAAATTTTATCTTTTATCTGACCTAAAAAGTGGTAGAGGAAACTCGATAAATATTTAATTAACACGAAGTAAATCGTCACGACCGAACCATTTTTTTAACTTTTAGAAGTTTGAGCTGAAATTTAACTACTAAGATACATCAATTTCAGATCGCAAGCAATTTTACTCAAGCCATCAAGGGACAAGTTGTTGGTTATTTAGACCGCGTGGTATTTTACGTAGGAGATAAGATCGGTCAATGCGGACCTCTAAGCAATGTATTAAACGCCACCTTAACAGCAACCTGCGATAAAATCCTATTACCGATCGTAAGTAGCTCATTTCTATCTTTAACTTTTCAAAATGGATGGTAAATTTGTTGCTTTTTAGAACGGTTTGTGGTTCGTCCTCTTCTGGTCGTTACTAACTTTCACATTCACCATAATATTATCAGTTAAATTGGCGTCCCTGTATAAAAAGTACGATCCGTATTCGTACGCTGGAGAATCGTAAGTATTTTTCCGTTTTCTCTTTTTTTTTTGTTTTGAGGAATATTTATTTTTATTTTGGAAAAGATAGCGTGCTGTAAGAGAGCTTGATGTAGTAGGATATCGTGGTGTGACCGTCTTGTTAATGTTACGTATCGTAAAAGATTCGATGTTTAAAATTGTATTGGTGATGGTATTTTTAGTGCCTGTTTATTGTACGTGTCTATCGTGTTGTTTGATGAATGATCCCATTTCGTTTCATTCGACTAAAGTGTGTTGCAATTATAAAGAAAAATATATTATTATAGATCCTTGGTTAAATGTTGTCTGCAGATAACATTTTTAGTGTAAAGTTTCAGTATTTTGTGTTTTAGTTGAATAGAACCTCATTTTTCAAATTTGAAATACATATTTCGATTTATTAGAAAATTCCAGGTAAACATTTAATCCAAGAACAAAAGGTTGATATACAAGTTCTTGTATAGTCGAATAAACATTGACAACGAGGAGTTGCAAAATTACAGAAAGTGGTTCGTAGCACCCCTAAAAGAGTGGGGAAAACGTAGTCGTAAATGAAAAATACATAATTCGATAGAACGACTTATATTAAATTAATATATGCATCATTTAATAGGTTTTCTTTAATGACGAAAGTACGTTCTGTGTGTTAGAGCAGCGATCGCAATTTGTCCGTAGACGACTTGGCGAGCGTCTCACAAAGTCCGCGGTTCTTCGAACTGTAGAATACCCTCCGCTGCTAATGGTTTGGAACGTGATTACGTGGAGACGGAGACGGTCGTATATATTTTCTAGAAGGTACAATTTGCCAAGACTAAACCATAAATCTACTAAACAGCATATTAATACTATACTTTAAACCAGGACGTCGTATATAGTGCCCCATACCATGTAGCAAGGAAAGTTAAAAATTTGTTGGAGGTATACCGTGTATATCTCTCTTAAGTTGGACCGGAAATTCACCGAACTTCAACCCCATTGAAAGCGCATATGGATTCGGCCTCAAAGGTCGAAAGAGAGAAAAGCGGAAAAATGTGGTTGTAAATGAAAAATCTCGGAAATCTGACCGAAAAATTGTTCAGCAAGTTATAAGTAATAGAATTGCTAGAGTAAAGACAATTAACACAACTTTAAAACGAAAAAGTATAAACATTTCAAGTAGGACTGATTACGATAATCATAATAGGTCAGAGACCTGTTATAATAGCCGCGTCTAACGGAAAAAAAAATGAAATCTCCTCGTCTTCATTTTGCAAGCAAGGATATCAACATTTCACAGACGAATACTGGAAAAACGTACATAACAAGATAGAACGATTTTTATTAAATTATATTAATTATATAATATATAATTAATATAATAAATTATTTTATAATATATAATATATTAAATATTTGCATCATTTAATACGTTTTCTTTAATGACGAGAATTCGTTCTCTGTGTCACAGCAGCGATCGCAATTTGTTCGCAGATGACTTGATTAACGTCTCACAAAATTCGCGGTTCTTCGAACTAAAATAATTTATATATGATGATATATGATTTGCGCAAAAATACAAAATTGATAGTCCTAATCCCGATGAGATTATTGAAATTTGACCGTGTTTGAAGTGACGGCAAACTATCGTGAATTCTTATCTATTCAATGCATTTACTCTTGCTATGAATCTGTCATGTTTTATGTATGATCGGATACGATCGTGCAACTTAAATTACTCAAAGAAGAAAGAAAAAGAGTACTACGACAAGAGGAATGTTTAAATACCCTACCTTTAAATACGCATCCATTGATATATATAAATAAATTGGGTAAATTGGCTCTGCTTGTATATCGTCTTGAGCCCAATCCTGTAAAAGGAAAACCTCAATTAAACGACATTCGCTATATCCTTGGAAAAACAAAAAATTAACGTATTACATGTTATTCCTTATTTTGTAATCGGTGTTATGTTGCTGCAGAAATTAACTTTTATCATTGTTATTACCACATTTTCTCTGAAAATCGGATCATTTCGTTTTTTGATTTTATGTGAGTTTTATCGAAGAATAAGGAATAAACTGCTTGAAAACGAAAGAACACATTTTCTTTTATTTCGGAGGTATTCAGCCGAAGCAGAAAAAAAGGAAAAATTCGTAGAGATGCATTATTTTGACAGGTCTACGTATGTGAGGTGTTCTGTGTATTTAAAATTCGCAGATACGATTATCGCCTGGATCTGATAGGGATGGAGAGGATCGGATAAAAGGAGAAATAGCAAAAGGCGAAGTTATGGGGTGGTTGGTTTACGTGCGGTCAAGGGTGTGGGAGCGGACAAAGTTTAGCAAGGATTTAAAGCTTTCCAAGTGGTCATTGTTTTGTAAGCGGTCAAAGCTTCCTCTAATTCGGTTAAGAGAAACATCATATGTCATTTTACCTTATACGGGAACGGGGAATAGGTATGTAACGAGACAGTGGCGTTTTTCCAAAGCCGGAAATAATTCCATAACGTTTTTATGTAGTATGCAAATGTGGAGAACGTTTGAAGATAATTTTTAAAACGTAACAATAGTACAAGTATCTCTGGAAGTACGGTAGAAAAATATACCCCTGAGTTGTAGGGGTGGAAGTTTGGTTTACATGAATAGAATTTGAAAAATCTCTATTCATTCGATCAGGTACAATGTGAAGATGCCAGCCCCTTTGCTAACGAAACCGCTGTCACCGGATTTAAGTAAATAATTATGTGCTGCGGAGTTTTCCGATGTGATGTATAGCTTGGCAACAACGGCAACAGCGTACAATTACGAAATAAGTTACGATAGCATCGCCGACTCCCCACTCTAGTCAGTACTGAATCGATACTGTATGCGAGTCGTTCTGTGTATATGTAGGCTGTCGTAACTTATTTCCTAATTACCACTGTTTGCTCAGACAAGTAATGTATGTCAGCAATACTATATCACCTAGTCAGTCATTGCAATCACTATCAATTCATTTCATACATATTTCAACTCCGCGGTGTGTTGGAGTAATTTCTTGGGTGATACAGCGAAATTTCTGTATTAATCGTCTCTTTTGGAGCTCGCAGATTGTTTAGATGATGTTTATAAACCTTTGCTTCGAGGAAACGCTGCAGAAAAAGTTGGATCGTATCAAATCTGGCGAGCGTCCGATGTCTAGGGAGAAATGAGACGTTCGGGAAACATTTCCCCCAAAACCTGCGTTGATGTTCACGATGTGGTTCGTTGTTGTGAAACCAGACCTCCTTCACATCAAGTTCATTAAGCGATTAGAAAGCTATTCTCACCATCCGTATACGCGTTTCATGTTTATACCGATCTTCAGTACGGCTTTGTGAGATGTAGATTTCGTTTATATACGAGCACTATATATGGAAGGACGGTTGATGTTCCTACATATGAGATATCAAATTAAGAATTCTCCCAGTATGTACTTAAATACGCATTTTTGCAGCTATTTGCTTTTTACGGAAGTGAACAACTAAGTTACCACAGACTCCTGCAGTAGCTGCAATCGCGCTTCTCGACTAACCCACCTAGTCGAAAATTTGTAAAAAGCAGCAAAAATACGTACTTAATTCTTAATTGGATATCTCATATGTACGAACGTCAAGTTCATTAAAGGCTAACTTAGGTTTTGCAAAAACGATGGTTTACATTTACGTAGGTTTACGAAGGTATCGATAACATTTGGCCAAGGATGTAATAAATATTGTAAATATGCAACAAATTTGTATCATTTGTATAGTTCTATCTCAAATTATGAAGGCAAAATTACGTAGACTTCCACGATCAGAATGAATGCCAAATTGGTTTCCGGAATTGCACTGGTTGAATCTCGAAAATCGTTTTAGTGCAATGATCATCAATGTTCAGTTTAGGGGAAGTAATTAACATTAGACTGCCTCCAATGTTACGATTGCGTGCATACATATTTTGAGATAGATTTACGCAGTTTAAACCTTACAAGAACTAGAATAAAATTGCATATAGTCCTAGAGGAATATAAGTATACGATTCTGCACTAGATCTAGATCAGATTACATGTACGAGCAATAATAACTTATTCTATGTATTATTATTATTGCAGTGAATATTTGTATGATGCGTATGCAGACCGCGAAATAATTCCCTTGGCAAGGTAAGTGCGCTTCTTGCACTGTGTGAATGAATGCTCATCGTCGTCCGAGCTGTTTAGCCGTCCTTTTGCTGGCCGAATTTTCGCTTTAAAAAGTCTATATATCAATGTTCAAAACTGTCTGTTAGTTTAAAACAATACCTAAATAAATTTTACTTAAAAAATATAAACGTTTCTAATTAAAACGAAGTTGTTAAAAATGAAAAATTCATAAATAGCATTAACACCCTTTTAGTTTGAAAAAATCGACAATTAAGCAACGAGGGGAAAAGAATCGATTAATTGTTGTTTTAATTAATAGTAACGCGAAAGCGAGCAAGAAAAAGAAGAAAACTAAACGGCAAGATGGAAGAAACGCTAATTTTCCTCCAGAGAGGGAAGCCGATCATGCACATAGGGATTTTCCTAGCGGATCGAATCAGGAAAACAGATACGCCGACATGGCTCCAAAGTAAGTCTCAATTTCTTTTTTATATATACCGCGTGTCTCATGACCTTGCTGGCCAAGCAACTGCTGAAGCTCTTCCGATCCAGGGGTTCGTAGGATTTTGATTCAGAGAAATCTGTAAATATGTCAAAGTGTGGAGGTGCGCCATCGTGCTGCATCCACATTCGTCATCTTGCATTAAGAGGAATGTTATCTAGTAATGCTTCAAATGCTTGTAACTCAGTTACCATAGAGTTTTGGGCATATATTCATTAGATATCTTTAACTTGAAGTTGCGTCAGTAACATACCCTTAAGCTGTGTCAGTCATGTCATGGGACTCCCTGTATATTAACAAGTAGCATTCACATTCGTCAGCTATCTTGCTCGCCTTGTAGGAATTTCATCTTGCTAATGTGTCTATGGTTAATTGTTATTTAAGGAAAAACGGAATGTATATGTGATAAATAATCACACACCCCTGCGCAGGTCAGTTACAGAAATAACTGGAGGGTGATTTTCCAGATTTCTTGACGCTGAAAACCAATTCGGTGGCTATTTTGGCCATTTTATTGTGAGGGAACAGATCTTATTTCTTCATTACCGAAAATGGCATCGTATAGTACTATTTTTCAGCTTTAAAATGCTAATTACTGAGGTCTGATAATAATCCATTTTTTCGAGACCGACACGATTGATGGCAATGGTTACTTAAATCCCTAGTACGGATGACCAATATGATAAATTCAAACTTACATATTTCAGCTAAAAACGTACAGCGGGAATCGAAAATGGATTTTAAAGCTGAACACGAAAAGGAAGAAGAAAAACGATACCGTTTTCGGAAATATAAAAAACCAATACGTTCCCCAACAATAAATTCATAAAATGGCCATTGTTTGACCATTTAGCCGAAAGTTACTCCAAAACCTGACGTCCTAGACGGCCGGATTCGGCAGACAATCGAACTAGAGCCAAATTCCTAGAACATTCGAAACATCCGTCTGATATTCTATTATATTTCGTTGGTTTTGTTCAAGTATGGCAATTACCCTCACTTTAGGTACCTTAGCTATTTAATTACATCAGTTATTCAGCGCGTCTTTCACTTCTTTTCGCTCCAATAGTCTTACGAATTTGAGGAAAATTGTTAGAAACAAAAGAAGGAAACATTACCCATCATTCAATCATAAAAACAAAAAGAAACGTAAACATTCACTAAATCAACGTGTAGAAGTTTTTTCCTATTTTCTGATAGATTTTTTCGTAATGACATTATATTATGAAATTAATAATAATAATAATTTGATTGTCCTAAGTTGAAACAACGTAGACATTGTCAATACAGCATTACAATGAAAAAATATATCTGACAATGACATCAGAAAAGCATCTGGTCAATATACAGGGTGTAACTGTGAAAATGGTAAATTTATTACTATGGCAAAGCTGGTATGGTATAATTAATGTAATCAGCAAAAACAATGGCAAATCACGTGAAACCTTTTTGCTTAGTTTTAATAAAATTTTGGCCCACTACATTTTTACATTACGGCACTGTGTTCCTCGTAGACGTTTATTTGAGAGGTAAGGGATTTTTAAAAGTCGAAATATATAATCTGGCATTCAGTCAGTGTTTGGGTATTCTACAATGTAAGCAGATGGTTTCATTGAAATACCGCCGCCAATAAATAGCAGTGAATAATGCTTCTCTGTCTCTGACACCATTACAGAAAAATAAACAGATGTTTTATTTCGCTGTCGTTGCATGAATTTGACCTATATTTGAAAAGTTCGACGATCTTTTGTTGGTAATGATAAAAATATTTTCTTTCAAAACGGTCCGTAGATGACATGTATGTACTGTGCAAGCAGTCTGAAAAAAACGCAAATTTGAAGTAGGCCGCTTCATACATTATTTACGCTTACTCAATCAATGATACGATCGTTAGTCGTATTGGAAACTTGCTACAATTGTTTAACAGGGCCGGGCTCAAAACTGTGATTATAAACATATTGCGAACGGTACGTTTGGGACCCTACGTTTATTAAGCAAATATTGAATATATTTTAATTATCTACCTTTGGACAACATTTTTTACCATTTTCACAGTTACACCCTGTAGATGATATATACAATTGATGTTCGATATGAAACTGTGTTACATATACATTGCATTTTTAACTCGTAGGTCTAAATTTTACTTTATTTTTTTCTTTTACTTCATTAGAAATCATTTTCGATGGGCATTTATTTATTCCTGTTTCAGATACGACAAAGATATAGGAACTACGTATTTCTAATACGTGTTTGCTTACGTTGTCTTGTCTTTTCATGTTTTTCGGTTGATAATTCTAAAATGTTGGAAAACCACCAACAAATTCACTTCTAGAAATAGTTTTTATCCTAATATATTTTTTTATTATTATTTCTTATCTAATTGCTAAAATATTTAAGCAATCACTATTATACTTTTTATTTAATTATTTATAATTAGTTTGCATCCTAAGAACACAGTTTACGTTATCAGGAATAACTTCGGTCGTACCAGCTTTTCATATCTATGAGAACTATTTAACCTTCCTATACTCACGCATACAGTCTGTGAGACCGACTTATATAGTATAGTTTTCGTCCTTCATTTTGACGTGAGTATAGGAAGATTAAAAAATATATATTCAAGCAAAGCTACATCGAATTTATGTTGGCAGTATTGAAAGGAGCATGTCCAGTGTTGCCGTGTTTTAATATATTCGATATTTTGAAGTTATTTCTGTCAACTAAGTTTGAAGTAATCCATTGCCATATTAGGCGTATAATATATCAATGAGGTAATCTCAAACATAACCAGCCTGGGCAAACAACGGTAACAGCGTACGAAATAGGTTACGACAGCATCGCCGACTTTCTACGAGTAGTGTACAGAGTGAGCAATCGTAAGTGTCTACCACGTGACCTGAAGTTTTTAGTTGGTAACCCTGACATGTTGATAGCACTAAGATTTGACAATTTAAAAGAATACATAACCTATACAAGACTATTCTATGTACATCCACGCAATGTTTTTATTTTGTATACCACTTCGACAACGCGCCGTAACAATAAAAGCACGGAGATTCAGTGGTAACAGCATCTATTCGAACGAGGGCAAGGGGATAAACCATGCATGACAAAACTGAGTCTTTAACATTACCAACTTGGGACACTTACGGTTGCTCACTCCGTATATCTAGGCTGTCGTAACTTACTGCGTAATTACCGCTGTTTGCCCAGACTACACATAACTTCTAATGGGAAGTGACATATATAGCGTATGATACGGCTACATCTGAATACGCCATTAATGACGTAACTGTCTTGTTAGGATAAAAGCCCTATAGTCCCCAATATATATTTTTTTTTAAATAAAGAAATCAAGTATTAACTTTTATGAGTCCTAACTGTTTCAATAATTGTTTTACGTTTTAATTGCTCATAACAGTGAAGTCGGAACATATATTAAAAAAAAAACGAAACTTTCGTGAGTTATGATGAATTATCGCAATATATTAAATCCTATCCATTAAATATTCACAGTTAATTTTCGCGATAACAGAAAACATAAGTACACATCGTGTCAATCAGCTATTCCAAGCTTAAACCGTTTCATTCACTGGACGTAGAGCAAAATTTAAATTACTGACTTCAGAATGCGGTTGATACTGTTTCAAGCTATCATCTTCGTGTCCTTGTGTCTTAGTATCGTCGCTTGCATTTTGATTTTATTGTAGGCAACAATGGGAGGATTTTCCGAACGGCGGCCCTCCGCAGTATCAACGGGCTCCGACGGAATATGAACGACCACCCCGTATTATTATCCCGGAAATGGAGGTGGGTAAGTAAAGTTTTTCATATTTTTTACATTTGTATCAGTATCGATGTCACCGCTGGTGTATACGTATCTCTCTTCTTTCTTCGTGCTTGTTACTGTCCTGATTACAAAAATACTGCCCTAATTATTTTTCCTTTATTATTATTATTATTTTAAATTAAATATTCAAAATGACTTGATCGTATTCATACTCACGAATGACCAGGTCATTACATATAAAATGTTTTGTTTTTTAGTATAAAAATCCGGCATTTTATACGTAATGACCTAATAGATGCGTCTACATGTGTTATAACTGGACCCCGGGAATTTTAGGGAGGTTACGTCAGCAACGTACGTACGATTCACGTTAATCCCCTTGAGGTATTTGTGGGTCAGTGATGGGGATTGTTTTACCATCAACCAGCTCGAACTTTCCGGGGTCTAGTTATAACTTTTGATTTCTAACAAATTCCAATATTTTCATTCTTTTTCAGCGAACAAACGCATTAAATAAAGGACTGACTGATATACACGTAGGACCGAATGCAACATAAACAGACTGATCCGCTGAAAAAACTTTTTCAGAAAAGTGACGCATCACCTTATATATATTATACGAGATATACATACATTACATATATATATCTACTTTTTCACACCTTAGATAGTTTAATGTTTAAAATGATCATAGAAACGTAAGAAATACGGCAGAAACAAAAAGGAAACAGAGAAGGAAATTAAAAATCCGAGCTGTTGTAGTTTTGACCCGCCAAAAAAATAGTTAGAGATCCTACTTTACGTTACAATTGCTAGAATCGATCCATAGTGTAAATAAATAATATTTATCGGTACCTCGAAGCATGTAGTACAAAATGTAGTTGCTCAAGGTTGAAATGGTGAACGGTGCAATCTTATCCCGAAATAAGAATAAGAAAAGAGGAATTTGTTTGTTTTTTTTTGACGCTTTTTCTTTTTTCGACGTATTAGCAAAAATGTAAAACGCGATTTTTAGAAGTAAAAGTGGGAATCTGAACGGAAGACAGGTTTGATCCTCGACAAGTTGTGGAAAACGAATTCTATAAGTGCTCGATTATCATAGTGAAACGACAACTTTCGTATATAACGTCGTAAGTGGAGACGAGCCGTTTTAGATGGACGAGTTCCACTAACAACTACACTCCGTGTTGACGCAAGAATGCATTTTATGCATACACGTGAATAGCACACCCCTCGTTTTCGCTGGGCAAGTAAGGAGACGTTGCAAGCGATTTGTTGCATTTGACCCTAAAACCGCACGTTTCTAGTAAGTGAGGAGAATAATTCGGCGCCCATCAGCAATCCAACTGCTTCTTCCGCTTAGATTTCTTTGTGATAACGATACAGAAAATTAGTAAAAAGAGAAAATAAAAAAGATTTAAGAGATTCGTATCGATAAAATGGTAACTGAGTGCTTTCTACGAGATTAAAACTAATTTAATATTTACTTCGAGAGATTGAAACGATGCCGCGATGAAAATCTGAGCATTCTGTAAAGTTTACTCGTTACTTCTAGCAATTTTCAACGTATGTACTATACTATACAAAATATCCTTGATACAAACTGAATGTTTCCCTTTACCGATTCTACCAGTAGATTAAGAACAACGATAAAACATATTCAATATGTAACATTGTAATATTTAATGTTTCTTTCGAAGACATCCCCTTTAGATCTATCGACATTGCACGTCTACATACGTCTATATTACAATATATTATTATTATTATTATATATTTCCATATTATGCGTGTTATAAATGTTATTAGAAGCGAATGAAATGCTGTGTGAAAGGGTGTGCGCTATTTCGATTCCGATGCATCGATCTGTGTGAGAGGATAAGGGAGTTGTGATGTTATATTTATGTCATAAGTTATGGCTTAAATAAAGCGTTTTTTTCAAAATAAGATGGCCCATTAACACTAAAAAAAAGACCATGAAAAAGAAATCTCACGAGCAAAACCCTGAAATTCCTTTTTTCTTCTTGAATTTATTTCGTAGCAATCAATCCTTTAGAGTAGGGATCGGTAAATGTCGGCTGCTAATTTTATGGGCCCGCGAGAAATCGTTCAGTATCGAGAATTTTTTCAAGTTTCTGTATTTTAATATTTAACAGGTACACATTTGAAAAACAAAGCTATTTAATGTGGAAATGCCACTGAGCGGGATAGGAGCGGTACGGTATAGGTATGTATACGGCTTGATGGCCCTGGGCCTTTAACCTTTAAAGTCTGTAATATCCTTGTTAAATCAGGAAGAAAGAAAAGATAAAAAAATGTAATACTAATGATCCTCTTTTATTTGCATGCTTTTCTCTCCGACTTGCCAAGCCTTTGGTAATTCTTTCTACGGTCAGCCAAGCCTTCGCTAACTTTAATATTGGATACCATTTCGATCACTACCAGATTCGATGATTTAAATCAAATTGGTTCCATTATTTGATATAGCCAAATTCCCCCTTTTTTCTCCGAAGATTTCTCAACAGATGCTTTGAATATTTTGAAAGAGTGCTATCCCGATACGTTTTCTGACACCCAACTACAAAGAAATGTAAACTGAACTGCAACTTGTCTACTGCAATGAACAGTGCAGATTTAGTGACCCTAGCAGTCTCATGAAACTTGATAAGCATCCATGAGCGTAGCTAGGTATTTTTCTAGGGTGGGCAATGCCCGTCCTTGTCCCTCGCTAGCTACGCCCATGCACGCCATGTACTGATAGTGACGTGTTCAAGAAAGCATGTGAATTCTTCTCTAATAATGACATTACTATCGACAAGTGTCTTGGAAGAACGCAGTTTTTCGCCCCTTGAAAAGGATATAAAGATCTGTTTATGAAATAGCAAACCACGGACCAAAAATTACAAATTAGAAAGCTACTCTCAGCATCCGTATACGCGTTTCACGGTTAAACCGATCATCAGTACGGCTTTGCGAGTTTGTGGTTTTCGTTTCTATACTACCTACATCTCGCAAAGCCGTGCTGACGATCCGTACAACCATGAAACGCTTATACACAGATGGTGAGAGTAGCTTTCTAATTTACAATTTTTTCACGGTGAATTAGCCCAGAAGCGCGGCTATGGCTACTGCAGGCTTTTATTTAGGGTTTTTATAAAAAAATGCATCCGCCTTTCGTAGGATATCGCCGGTGTACTTTGCACGTCCTGGTAGAAACGGCCCTGGTCACCTCCAAGCAACCTAAATTAATAAAGTTGATTCAAAACGGGAAATGCGAACTACCCCCTCCCAAGCCTAACCGGTAAAATGGAGTTGCTCCCTCTATAATTGCAACGGGTAAAATTGGACGATGTGCTACTAATCTAAAGCGATAAAATCGAGTTGCCTCTTTCTACTCCAAACCGGTAAAATCAAGTTGGATAAACCGAAACACATCCTCCTTATCAAAACGTACCTAAGTAAAATCAAATGAAACCTTCGATGTTATAATGAAAGCAATTCAAAAGATATTTACGAAACCCCTCTGCGCGGTAATCAAGTCACAGTTTAGCGCGCAATGTGACGCGGAAGGGGATAATTGGACCTTACTTTTCGAAGAAGAAAATCGCGTAGTTACCGTCAAACTTCAGAGCGACATGTGAATATGATCCAATTTTTGTTTTGGTCAGGCTCTTGAAGAATCAGATCTGGAGGATGTCTGGTCCAAACGGGGCGAAGTCATGTCCAACACATCGCAAGCCTCAATGGTTTGGAGGAAAATATTCCCCAAACGCTTGAAAGCCATTGGTTGGGCGCTCGTCAACCCGTATCAACCTAGTTTTTAGTTTTAGTTCATCTATAAAAAAATTACCCCTACCACACCCTTTGAAACAAATTCCGATACGTATTTCGGCAACTAAGTTGCAATCCTCAGTGGAATATTGGGGAATCCGACTAATGCCCAAGACGAACACTACACAACGAACACTGTACAATACTAAAGCACTGCACAATGAACATCACACACTGAATGCGCGAAATACAACACAACTTTTTTCCGAAAGGCGTGGTAAAGGTAATTTTATTTATTTTATATATTACTTTAGCCACAGTCTCGTTATTCTTATTTGTAAAACCGTTAAAATCAAGTCATTCCCTCTAAACCCGAAGAAGTAAAATAGAGCTACTTGTTTCCGACCTAAATTGGCAAAATTCAGCAACACGCCTTCGAAGTCAAAATCGATAAAATCAGGCACCTGCTATCAAATCAAATCGACAAAATCAAGTCGTTTCCAACGAACCCAAAGGGACGAAATCGAACCGACCCTTCTTAACTGTAACCACCCTTACGTTTGGTGCCTTCATTCCCATAAAGATTGCTCGATTTCGGTCAGCACTTGCACTCTGTACATTACAAACTACGAAATTAATAAACATTAAAGACGATAACACGCTCACGCACGACAGCTAGGCACCTGGACGCGATGCCCTTATAACTAGACTTTGATAAAAGGTGGGTGACGTGTTATCATTAAATAGTGTAAATCGGACTGACGCTGTTACCCCTCCGAATTTATCATTGAATAATAACATTGGGAGGAGTGACAGTGTCAGTCCGATTTACACTACTTAATGATAATGCGTCATCCACCTTTTTAACAAACTATACTTATAACACAAATCAACGCCAACGCTCGCGAGCAGCAACCTAATCTCATTTCACGTCTGCGTCGCCGTAACAGAGAGTGAGATGGAGCAATTCGTCATTAGGTGGAGATCGTGACAAGCTTAGTATATTTACATGCGCTAGAATGAGTTAGAGATATTTCTGATACGCACTTTCGTACTACAGACATTGCGTTGGTCATTAAATTTTTGCTCAAAATTTTCCTAAATAATTAGATACAATAAGAAAGATTTTCGTTAAAATTATTATCTCGACAATCGGAGATCTAATTAATGCCTTGATACCATATCTTTAATTTGATACACATTCTGTAAAAATGTTACTGCTAACAAATCACTATGTTGGCGATGGGCTCTAACTAATCTGACATCATTTGATTGGTGTTTGCGTTTTTAAATTTTCGCCAAAATTCCCTACAATTCCAGACTTTTGCCTCGTTATATGTACCATATTTTTATTGTGGTGAATCAAGAGAAAAAGTTATCAGGAGAAATCTTGGTGAAGATTGTCGTTTCTTGGATTCAATTTGTTGTTATGGGAATGAGATGAGTTATTAAAGACGTTTTTTAAAACTACTTCTAACTTAATCCAGGAAAATCGAGCCACTTTATCCTAGTTTAAACGAGTAAGTGAAAAATCAAACAACTATCACGTGTCACTAACCAGAAGCAACACGAACCTCGCGCTACCGCATCTGAATGCGCCCTGAGTGAGGGAACGCCCAGACTGTAAGATGGCGTCGGTAGCTCCGCCCCTTGTAACGTCAGTTCAAAACGAAAGTTATGATTCTGAATAACCCTCGTACATAACGAACTCAAATGAGCATTCTCCATCCTTCACATTCTAAAAATCACATTTCCTTCCGCCGCCAAGTATTTTTTGATCAAAACGCTTCATTTAAACCATTTATATTTTATATAAACAATTTTGTAGATAAACGTAAGGAAAAAGTATCTACAAATAAGACTAGATAAGAAAAAAATAATAAAATTAATAATGTTCTCATTTTATGTATCATTCGTAGTTACTTTCGAGCAAAGACCTGTTACTCGTTATTCGATTTTATTTCGAGCACAATCTTTCTTAATAACGACTTATATATGCTACATGTGTTCTCTTACTCATATATGTTTAGTTTTAAGAAAAATACAAGTATTGTTATTTATATCCTATTTAAGATCCCAAAAGGTACCCGCCACGCACAGATGTCTCGGTCGATGCGTCTTCCATTTCGTTCTTTTTAGTTGCTGTGATCGGGTTTTTTATACCACAAATGAAAATGATCTTTGACTGGACGCTCGTCGACGAGATATCTGCGAAGATGGCGGTATCGATATTTCGCTTGATACGTAAGGTTTAGTAAGTTAAACGTACATTAAATGCAATCGATCGGAAAGATAGAAAAAGAAATGTCAAACAACAGTCTCATCCAGTGTTCAATAATTGAAGGAATATTTTGTGCTCAAGATATGCATACTGATGATATGTATATTTAGTAATATAAATTTTTTAAAAGGGCCAATATTTTTGCCATATAACATTTTACTATATATTTTTGTTCAAGTGTTTTATTATCTTCTATAGTGTAATGTTAACGTATACCAATGTTTATAATAAATAATTGTTGTAAACATCTATTTTCGTTTTGTATCTCTGCACCCTTTTGTCTAGATCATTGACCTCCATAACGGTTTACACAGTGCGATAGCTATCCGCACGAATAACTCCTTGATTGTGTCGAGGGGAACAGGTTCTTAATCGCAGGTTCTGAGCTATTGGTAACCCTTCTTCTCTTTTACCGGCTTTATGCTTTCAGTTCATTACTCCAAATTCTTCTAAGTCTTTAGTTACATTGCCAATCCATCTTCTTCTAGGTCTTCCCTTCCTTCTTCTTCCTGCTTTTAAGCTTCCTTCCAATATCCTTTTCACTATCCTATTGTTGTCTCTCCCGCTTAATGGCTGGATGGTAAAGCATACGCTTCACAATGAGAAGGTGCGGGGTTCGAAATCCGATCGCGGTGGAGCGTAAGAGTTTAAAATCCCGAAAAACCTCTTTTACCTCTAATATACTGCGAAAAGTAGGGCCGGGAGCGGTACGGTATACGTATGTATACGGCTCGGTGGCCCCGAACAAGCTATGGACCTTTAAGGCGCCTTGTGCTGTTATATACCGAACTGTGAAAATGAACCGCAACGCTTCCAAGAAACCATTAAAACTGTCGTTATCTGTGTTTGAGGGTGATTTACCAGACTGCTCTAAACCCTTTATCTACAGGTAATAATACTTGTTTCATAAACATCGACACTTTAGTTGTTTAAATAGTGTTTTTTGGTGATCGTGTTTACATCCTGAAAGACATGGCGAAATACAAATTACTCAATAACGATCAAAAAACAGCCATTTTAACTTTGGTAGGTGAAAATTTCTCTACTACAGCAATAAGTAGTGCAATTAATTGTAATCCATCGGCAATTAATTGATTCTTAAAGAAATATAAGGAAACTGGGTCATTTTGAAGAAAAAAATTGTGGAAGTCCAGGACATTGACATTCTTGGTAATAGTTTAATGCCTAGGATACATATTCAAGTTCTATTTTTATTCTATTATTGTTAGTTCATATGCAACCGTTTCTGGTATTGATTTTCACCAATAGGTGAAGCATTATTTAGAAGAAGTGGATATTAGGTTCCCGTCCTGGTCAGCAATCAGCCCCCATATGAATCTAATTGGTGCATGGTTTCGAGGGCTGTTGCAAACAACAAACCCAAAAGTAAACAGCGGCTAGCAGAAACAATACAAAAAGTGTGGATGGAGGATATTCATTTGGCATATTTGCAAAATTTGGTGAATTCCATGCCAAGTAGGATACAGGCCGTCATTAGTAGTCTGGGCAAACAACAGTAATTAGGAAATAAGTTACGACAGCTTACATGTACACAGAACTACTCGCATACAGCATCGATTTAATACTGACTAGAATGGGGAGTCGGCGATGCTGTCGTAACTTATTTCGTAATTGTACGCTCTTACCGCTGTTTGCCCAGGCAATGCATCCCTACTTAAGAACGAACTACGCCAATTTTACTTGCTCAGCTAGTGTTACAAAGTACTTCACGATTACTACTTGGTTTGAAGCGCCATCTTCAAGCCTTCTATCAACTGCCTTGCTTTTTGCCTAGGCTAGTTATTAAGAAGCGGGGAGAATAGACAAAAAATTAAATTGTATCTAATTATGTGTTTTAGGATTGCATTAATATAAAAATAAATACTAGTTTAAATTTTTCTTAGGCATGTTGTTCAATCTTAAGTTATAATAAAATTCTTAGAAATCAACGACAATCGGTACAAATTATTAAGAATTTCTTTTATTATTTCCTATTACTCGACTATGTTTGAATAGTACATATAACCATTTTAAAGACCTATATACCAACACTGACCCTTTATTTTATGCAATAAGAAGCAGTTCATTTTCACAATACTGTATATAGGTATGAGATGTACATCTTTTACTCTTCCCCACTTCTACACCACTTTCTTTCCAATTCTCACTCGGCTTTCACAATTTTTGCTGAAGGAAGATCAGATAATTCGCACGTATACTGCGCCACAGACCCCATACTCTCTGAACCGCAACTCAGAAATGCAGATATCAATGGCAAGTTTCCAGGCAGGTATTTTAACTATGCGGACATGCTTGGTGAGAAGGCATATTGTAGATATTTTTTGCGGATAACAGCTTCCTCTACGCTTTCTCATGTTGATAGCAATGATGATTTTGCAAGTTTGTTTTCAAACGTAACTTAAATACAATTATACTGAGTTCACGTTAAGAATGAAGTAGGTGACGCTCTAAACCCAGGCACAATCAAACTAGGACAAGCTCCTCAGATAAGTAAGGTTATGTTAAAAAAAAGTGGTAACCGTAACAACTATCAATTGCCAATTCAGATACGCTTAACTTTGTGTAATTTGGGCGTCATTATCATCCAGATCAGATTCAAGAGTTTTAATAGCCATTTCTATCTAATTGATATCTATCAACTTTCTATAATAGTTCGGGAGCCCACTGTAAAAATTTGGTTTGATTGCTTTTACGACTGATTTGTACAGTTGCTTAATTTGCTTCAATAGTACGACAACTATCTCAAACGACTGTACTAGAATAGCAACTCTACTGATGTGTGTTGAAAACAATGGCTAACACATGGTACAATACTAATCGCTTTTCAGACAAAACCGTACCCATATTCTTCAAATATTATTTATTGTTATGATTGTTATATTGTTATAATTATATACTTTGAAGTAATTCTTCAGTAGCGGGTCATTTTGGAATTTTTTTAGTGGGAGCGAAGAAATAAAGGTTTGTCATAGTTTATTATTATATTTATGTTAACTGTACCACCAACCCAACTTCAACGTGCTATTGCGAAATGAGCTTTGTTCCAACTTTGAATTTTTGTCTACGTCGCATCCGATCTTCGCCGATCGTTCTCGCATCTCGTACAGTTCCAATCTGTCAATGTCTAGTGTAATCTTCGAAACATTCAAATGTAGTTTTTAAAAGTAATCCCATCAGAAAATGTTGGAGAGTAATCCATGTCGGAACAACTATACTCTGTTCATCCAACAGAAATAGTTAAGCCACTCCCCATCACTGAGCCAATGAACCAATAAGCGCAACAGACAATTTAACATGCTACAAATTACTAAAAGCGCGGTAAATTCGAAATAAGGATATGGAATTTGAAATTCTTCCTTATTTATTAACTAGGCGCAGCGAAAAATTCCAATAAGCATAAAAATATAAAAGTAGTATTTATTTATAACAACAAAAATTACTATAAAGAACATACAAATTGTCACAATAAAAATGATTTTTCTAAAAAGTGCATATTTGATACTTTACTGAAACTGTTTTAATCGGGATAGTAAAATAATTATGCAGATATTTTCATTCATCAAAAATTGATGACTTTTTGATAAATAAATTAGAATAGTAAAACGAAGCATTGTCAAAACCTCGAAACTGAATGGTCTGACCTTGGCCAGCTCTGGTGCCGCAGAAACGTATACGTTGGTCTTAGACATACGACCAATAGAAACATTTTATTCAAATGCGCGCTTTTGTAGAGAATGATTTAATTATTTCTGTTGAATGAACAGCGTATACACATCCATTATTAAAGGTAACCTTGAAGTCTGTTGGGGGTTTGGGTGGTTATAATTTATATTTCTACAGCAAAAAGATCTATACCTTGTTTCAAAAATAGAGAGACGAATTTCTGAACACATCACTTTTATAGTAAATTCTAATTGGTCGAAAGCAACACCAAATTGCACTGCACCAATCCTGCAATTTTTCTGTTTTCTCATTTGCTGATCTTAATATCGCTTTAATTTTCCGCGTATATTTTTTTCCAGATTTTATATTGTGCAACTTGGGCTCTGGGTTCGTTCTGAAATTCGTCTATTTTTTAAACAATGTATAACCGTGTAACCATTTAAAAAAACTTAAGACATTTGTAAAAGTAGACACAAGGATCTTAAAATTATTTAAAGAAAGCTAGTGGAGTTTGGATTTCTAGAGAATATTGCAGCATCTATCTAGAGTCCGGAGGTCTCCAAACTTTTCAGCCTTGGGGCCATACTGATTACTTCAGTGAGTTCCAAGGGCCAACACCGTTTTAATTTTCAAGTAAATAAATGCGAGTTATTGTTTTTTATCCAACTTATCACAACAATAAGCTATTAGCTGTCCCGGGCCGGATTGAAGACACTGGCGGGCCGGATTTGGCCCGCGGGCTGTAGTTTGGAGACCCCTGATCTAGACTAATACATGGCACAACAAATAAACACTTTCATTATTGATTTAGAACTGAAGTAGTTCTTGAAAGATTGTTTTGGGGGTTGGAATATCTAAGAAGCTTAACACGTTCGCTACCAAGATTTTGTTTCCTTGTACTCATGTCTAGAGTTGCTCAATTTGCGCCAATAGTACTACAACTATCTATAACTACTGTATAGGAATACAGATGACTTCATACTATACATTCACTTTCAATGTATAGTATGAAACCATCTGTATTCGTATAGCGCAATGTTACTACTCTACTCCATGTCACATACTTCGTCACACGCTAAAATGCATCCTTTATGGAGCATTTCTAGATGTGGTCTATTTGAAGGAATTGTGGGGGTAGGTCATAACATTCTTAACACATTTACCAGCAAAATGAACGTGTTAAAATAGCATAGACACGCTCTGAAGTATTGATTTTTTTAAACTTACGCAAAAATTGGGGGATTTGAAGATGAGATTGCTACATTGATTCCCATATTTGTACAGCGACAGCAGGAAAGCCAAAAGGTCAAGAAGTTACCTATCAAATGGTTAGTAAGACAACTAAAACTCAACATCCAAACAGACTCGATAACTGGAGAATGTCAAAGACGTAAGTGTTGCGAACAATAAACAGTTGTGAAGTGTCAGTACCAATAGTAAGTTACCTTAAAAAAAAAATAAGCCATATAATATTTAAGAGATCACAATATGCTCAAAACGTAAAAAATTTATTATTCAACATTTGATAATATCCAAATACATTAACTACTTATTCTAATATCACCGATGTTATCGTCTCCAACCCCATCATATGCAGTCGATCAAAATTATCATCACATCGATATTTTGAAAAGCTTCAACCAGATCACGTTTCGTCGTCGGATTTCGGTTCTACCACGTTAAGACAAGCGTCGGCGAATTCGACGAATAAAGGCTCCAACATGGCCTTCTGTATTGCTTCGTCTGCGTTCTCAGCTCTATCGACTGTTTGTAACAGATCCCTGAGATGGGGGTTAAACATGATTTCTCGAATAGCTTTGTCCCTTTCTAAAATAAGACGAATCAGATTTAAATACTTCGGAAGAAATTTCAATGATTTACGTAGTTGTTTTAATTTCTCAATGGGGACCATGTCATCGGTCATGTATTTATATTGACTAGGCACTGGTCTGGGTTGAGGGGTGGGTTCCTCCTTTTTAACTACGTCGCATTTATTCTCTCTGTGTTTCTTGCAACAGGTGACCGAACAGCTGCGATATTTCCATTGGGATAAAACATTATTAATAACGTCAATTGGTACTTACTAATAGATTAAGCACGTGGGGCACTTGTAGATACCTTCTCCGTTACATATAACGCAAGTTTTCATTTTGCCACGAGGTCCGTTTCGTCAGAACAATGGCTGCATCAATTAAATGCAACTAAACACTTTGCAAGAAGAGTTTATAGCCGTCTGTCACCTACGGATGGGACTACACGCGTCTAACGGTTTGAAATGTGATTGTATACGTTTCCGCAAACATAACCTTGAACTTTGTATGTGTGGGGGGAAAATCGCAGTTGTGTATGAGGCATAATCATAAAGTTAGTTTCTTTTTAATTACATTTATATCTTTTTTGGAATAAAATAAGTTATGAAAATACATAACTAGCGCAGCAATACCGTTTTAATACAACAATCAATTACCTTCTAATCATCGAGATTTTTCCTTTGAAATCCATATTCGATCTCCAATATCTTTTCTTACAATCTCGTCCAATTATCAATTTTAATGAAATAAATCGACTAATTCGAAATGATTATCGTCGTTATTTTAAATTTCTTCTTTGAAATTTTAGTTATTTAGCAAGTCGTAAGTTGGCAGTACCGAGCCAATCGGAAGATTTCAAATTACAATGGCGGACCGATAAGATTCGAAATTGGAACCGATTGAAAAGGTTAATAAAGCCTAGGAAATCATTGTTTCACATCCTGTATGGCCATAAAGGCAAAGCTTGTAATATGATTAATGAAATGGAACGTAAGGAAATGTGAATGTTAACCAAATAAATGAAATAAAGACGAAACATACCGGACAAACGACGAAACGTCATCACATCAAAATCACAACCACCACTAGCACACGCGCAATGCTGCCAACGCAATATAATGAAACATAATGCGCAAAATTTAAAGTCACCGATGTTTTTTTATTCGTCTCTGTAATGTTTTATACTCAGGATCAGGTGGTGTCTGAGTCACGTTGAGTTATATTCTTATTTATGATAATATCTAAGAAAAGACAACACTACGTACTTAGAACGTTTATTTTATACTCTCTGTTGCCAACTGTTACATCTTATATATATATTACAATTCGACCAACTTTACATATGTATGTGTTACAGTCTCTTTCTTCAAATTCTTCTTGTGCTTCTTTTATCTGTACAAATGAATGCATTGCATCAAAATTTTCAATGAATAGACCATTAGTTTTATTTTGGTCGCACGAAATACAGGATATCCCATGACATGACTGCCACAGCTTAAGAGTATGGTTACTGAGGAGGCAATTTCAAGTTAAAAAATGTCTATGCAATGAACATATGCCCAAAAACTCATTTGCACCAAGCATTTGAAGTTATAAATAACCCTTCTAATGCAAGCATTACGTACAGCTGCAAAAAATCATTGAAAATCATTTTAAGTTTGAGCTTTACGCAGCTCATAATATTTTTATTGGATCAATTATATAATTAGGTGTTTATTTGCTAAATAATAACATTTATTTAGCGAAGAAATATTTTATATCTCTTCATTAAAATTCAAATTATTCAAATGTCTCCGACCGACACCCGAGATCTGACGAGTGTGTCCGGTGAGCCCAGTGACGTCACTAGATTTATTTCCAAGGATTAGTTCGTTGTCAGTTATATTTGGTGCTATTAAAAACCCAAGTTTTGGCTGATGTTACCGAACACGCATTTTGTAAAGGCGCAAAGTGATAATTTACTGAAAATTAATCTCTTTATGTTGATGGAATTTATTCACTCAAACGATTGTTTTAACACCGCCGAAATTACAAAAGTTAAAGCTGAATCGTAAGTAAAATTTGTTAAATATGTAATAATTTAATAGACATACGACTGTTATTTCATATTAATTCCCATATTATTAACATGTAATTGGAATATGAAATTTTCAGGTTGGTGCTATATGTCAAAAAATCTTTTCTAACTGTCAGACTAACTATAAGTAACCATGGAAACAGAAAACTTTAAAATGTAAAGAAATACTCATACGTCACACTTGTTTTGCCGGGAATTCACAATAACATGTTTCAATAATTATTTTATACCAGAAATAATGTGTTTCATACAGAATTGGTAATGATATCAGTAATTATTAATGTAATTAATTGATGCGGGAATCACTTGTTCAAACTCCATAACGAATAACTTATGATAAATCAAAAAGACTGTTGCGAGTTTCAAAATATTTCGTCATAATACCAATACGATATTATTTCTCAGGATCAGTTCGAATAGTTTCTGCAGCATCCATAATCCTAGCAAGTTCTTCTCTGTTTTCAGGTTTTTATGCATAATGTACTGAGAATTTAGTTAATTTTCTTCAAAGTAAATTGCACCGGTCTAGCTCGTAAATAATGATATAAAAAGCATAAATTATAACGATTATATTTATAAATTTAGAAATATTGAACATAAAATCGAAATATTTACCTATTATTTTATTGTGTATAAATGTATAAGTGTAATTTCCTTTTGGTTGACGGTTCTTCCTGTATCTTCTCTCTTCACTTCTTTTCTCGACGCAGCTTTATGGATTATTCCCTTTTATCAATTCTTTCTTCTTCTGTATGGTGAGGTTCTTTTTCTTACTAATACTTCTTCTTAAAACTCTTTTTTCTATATTGTCAATTCCATCGTCGTTCACCAAGCAAACTTTTATTTCTTCTTGAAACCAGGACTACACTGCTGTCTTTCTCCGTTGTCCCCGAAACGAAAACTTTAATTCACGCTGACTTCAGTTCGTCCAAATATATTGCTGTTATAGAAACCTGTACTGTACGTCGATGTATCCTTGGTTATTTCCAGTAAATTTATGTGAATTCTTGTAATGTAAATGATGTATGTATTGTGTTTTGAATGTTAACAATTTCTTTTTATCCATTAATATATGCTTTTATAAAATTAATAATTCTATTTCTAGTGACATTTAATATACTACAATAAACCAAATTTTCCAGCTTTCGCCATACAAAATAATCAAGGGCATTTAAGCCTGGTGACCTTGCTGGCCAAGCAGCTGTTGAACCGCTTCTGATTCAGCGATTCGCATAATTTGAATTAAGGAAATCTGTTATTTGTCTACCAAAGTGTGGAGATGCACCATTGTGCTCTATCTGCACGCGCCGTCTTACGTTAAGAGGAACGTCATCTAATAATGCTTGAGGGTCATTTTCCAGAAAACGTAAATAATCAACGGATCAATGAGACGGTCGTCTAATGATATTACACCAAACATTCACTGAAAATCTATCTAGAAAATAGGATTTCCAAGAGTGCCGTGGATTTTCGAGTGCCCAACAGTGTAAATTACTGGCGTTATCGGCGCAGTTGTTTTTCAAAATTGAATTTCGACGATTAGGCTTCCAAAGAGAAACTTTTGGACTCAAGCTCCTCAAGCTGTGACTGCCAGGCTTATCCTATGATGTTTTTCTCTCACTAATCCTCGGTCCAGAACTTGTAGTTGACTCTAAACATTTTCATTGGTCAACTGAAAGGCTCAGTTTCACCATTGAGACTTTTGTCTTTTGTTAGAACCATCTAGCTGGAGGTACGAAAGATTTTGTTTTAAACTTCTATAAGAGTGAGGATTTTCTCCTTACACTATTCCCCACTTAATGTGAATTGCCCCTATAAAATCTCGTTATGAGGCAGATTACTCCTCTTCACGAACTCGAAAGTTTCTATGGTTTGAGGTCTGGTAAAATGTCGCCTCGCCATCATCAGAAGGAGCCGGGACAAGCCATCCTAATTTAGTGTGGTAACTGAGAATAGGTTAGATTTGACTTCAATCCCTTTTTCTCAGCTCCACAATCTTAACGAAGATGGCCTTCAGTTGTTTTGTGGTGAACAAGATCTCCGGAATGCTTCCGATCGATTATCTAACTTTTATTGAGAAGAAGACACCAATGATTACTACTGATTAAGGTTTGATAAAGCAGTGGATGACATATTATCATTACTTCTCCGAATCTTAATGCCGCGCCTTGCACGTAAGTGGGGACAAAGACCGATTTATACAACTAAATGATAACACGTCATCCACTCTTTTATCAAACTTTACTGATGATCACATCGTCTTCCTGCCGAGTTGAAGAATTTGAGGATTATGAATTTTCGATTCTAGATCGATTTCGAAACGAGTTGGGAGTCTCATCGCTCAGCGATTTCTTCATGCAGATAATCTCAAGAAGTTTATCCTTACACACGATGGCCATTTAGGAATCAGGGAAAAGTAGGAAAACCGGTCGTTTAGAATTAATTTAAGTCAAAAGGTTTTTACTCTTAAGCAAAAAGGAATTGGGCGCTTTCAAATGTTTTGACAACTAAGTTACCATCTTCTACATAGAGAAAAGTCAAGAATCTTTCCTGGAACAATGAAGATGACATAGCCTAGTTGTCGAAATATGTATTTGTAAGCGTCCAAATCGATATAGTAAGGATCAGAACCGTTTTTATTGTAACCACACATTTAGTTTTGAGGTCAAGAAGAGACGGTAAGGTACGAAACCTTTCACCTCAGCGTTTGTTATTGTAGTTTCTGGCGCAATAAAACATGTTTTCTTTTAAAAATGATTGCTAACTGTATTAGGAAACTTTTACATAATTTATCATTAAAGCTCATCATGCTCGATCGTCCTCGAAACATACTCGTAGAGATCATTCGGTAGCTCCACGTTGTACAACTCATTGGCTAATTTGAAATATCTCCGACGTAGGTGATGCGCGCTGGCTTTGGGTTGCCTGTTCCTCGTAAAGATACCTTTTTTGTTACCGCCAACCCTTGTAATAGCTACGAAAGGAAGAAAATTGTACTTAAAGAAATCTTTAATTTTTAGGAGCAAGGGACGTACTCTGAGCCGTTTTAAAGTCGGCGAAATTCCAAATAAATTCTCCGATGAAAAATCCTTTCTCGCGCAAGGTATCGAATGCCTCGAAGTGCTTGGACATCACTTTCACTTGGAATTCTTCCGACCAAATGAAGGTTGGAGCCTAGCCGAGATGTCAATGTATTATACATCTGTTTCGTGTTTCATTTTCAGTACTTAACACGTTAAGTGTCCACGAAATATGGTAATTGAATCACTAGTACACCTCACGTCAACATGGGCACGTGTTAAGTACTGAAAATGGAGACTTGATTCCGAGATAATTTGAAGATTTGGCTATGTGCGTCACGCAATATGCACTGAAATGTGGAAAGAGTTTACCAGAAGGATTTTACGTACGATATGTAATCCTTCCAGGGTATCAGCTCCATATTCTGACATTAACACCGGCTTATTGTATCTCTCGAACCATGCCGTCGCTTCGTTGATGACGTTTTTGATGATCATATCTAATCGACCTGCGTTTTGATACCATGCGTTGTAGCGATTGAAACTGATGATGTCTAAGTGTTTTCCCTGTAAGAAGAATTGTTTCAAGCAATTATAATCGGCACAAATGAACGTGAAGGCGTCTGAGAAAAACGAAAAGATAAAATACAAATTATCATTATGAGAGATGAGAGTTGTGAGAAGACAATGATCGGTTCTCGAGAAATTTACCACATGATCTTTGTAGACGTTTCCCGATATGGCGATGGTGATAGGCCTTGATAAATCCAAAGTCCTCACGTGAGCAGCAACTTTTCTAAAAGACAAACCATTCATTCCCAAACAAACTTAATTAACTTAATTATCATTACCCAAAATAGTTACCAGCATCGACAGTATCAGTTGTCGGCTCGTTAGCTATGGACCAAGCTATAACACTGGGCCTGTTCTTATCTCTGGCGACCAATTCCGACAGCGATCTTTTATGATTTTCCAACAGCGACGTCGAAAATATACTAAAATGTAATTCTTAGTTCGGAACTGCCACGAACGCCGATTTTCTTCGATTTAATTACCCGGTATTCACGCTAGGGCACTCGTCGATGATCATTATCCCTAATCTATCGGCCAAATCCATAATTTCATCGGCGTAAGGATAATGTGAAGTCCTATACGCATTGGCGCCCACCCATTTGATCAAATTGTAATCTCTGAGGGTGGTGGGTAAATCCAAACCTTTACCTCTGATATCGGAATCTTCGTGACGTCCAAAACCGTGCAGATACATGGGTTTATCGTTGATGAGGAAGGTGGTGTTGGTCCACGATAACGTTCTGATTCCTAGGGATTGGCGATAGATATCGATGAGGTCACCGTTTTTAGCAACGAGTTCGACCTAAATAAATTATGGAAAACTATATAATACTAGCCGTTAAGCCTGGGGAAGCCAGGCAGGAAGAAAAAGGAAATCTGCTTGGCAGAAAAAGCAAAAATTATTTGCCGTGCCCCTTTTTGTCTTAATTCTCCGCCCACGGGCCAAAAATTAAAAATCCGGCTAAGTTAGGATTTGGCCTAGGCGTTTTGCTATATGCATACCAATTTTCAGCTTTCTAGCCCATCAGTGGGCTTCATAAAGCTCTGGATAGACAAGAAAAGAGGAACACACAAATAAGGAAATTATATTATGTATAGATATTGGATTGGACTATTAAAGTTTGATCAAACAAAGGTGAAATTTACCCTCAAGGTATAAAGATATCCAGGTTCTGGATCCATCAAATAAGGCCACCAAAGCTTGGGGGATTCGATCGTTAGGGTACCACTGACACCATTACCTAGCGCGACGATGATACCATCCTTATCGAGCAAAGCAATTTTGACATCAAATTCTTCGACTCCAGACTGGATCAAACTGATGTTATAATGGACGTATCCTGTAGATCGGTGGAAGTTTACAGATCACACTTGTGGTTTGAAGTTTTATCGTGATATGTTATGGAGGTTACTTACCATAACCATTTCTATCTGTGCTTGTTTGTGTCGTGATGTCATCTATGTACGAATTTGGCGTCGAGAATAAAGTTACTGGTCGATGGATACCAGCATAGTTGAAGAAGTCGAAGGTGTAGCTTTGCGAGTATGTTGTACCGTTATCACTGGAAAAATTGAAGCATTCAAACGAAATTTGGATAGGCTCAAAATAGAAAATATATTTCGATAACTGGGCGCGCATGGATTTTGGCCAAGATTTACTTTCTAAAGCTCTTTTGATTGGTGATTAGTGCAAGCAAGTTTTTCTTTATGATTCCTAACGGATGGCTACTTTTAAATTGCAAATTTACTTACGTATCAACTTGATTTACTGTCCCTTGGGGAACGGTGGTGCTCAAGAGGGTGTTGTCGCAAGCAACGGTGATTTTATTTTCTTTACCGAACACTAGCAACCACGTTATCTCCTTTTGGAAGGGAAGATGGCCGACTTCGTGGTTCATGGCCAGTTCTCCATTCACGTACTATACGAAGACGAAAAATCGACAATATTTTACGAAGAAGGGACAAAAATGTATATGAATAACTCGTACCCTCACCAAATCGATTTTGGAAAACTCGAAATGTGTATATATGTCGACCAGCGAATGGCTATTCTCAATGGAAAACCCAAAGGAAAGAAAGCGTTAAGCAAATGTCGCGACGTAATTTACCAAAATGGATGTGGCAAAGAGTTTTCTTTCGGATTTACTCAAGACACTTAAGAATCTCAATCCAATAATTTTTCTGGTCTCAGCACTCAGCTTAACTATTAAATAGACTGTTACTCCATACTAAATTAAAACTTACAATTTGTGCTGCGTAATGTACCGATGAGAAACGAAGCCATATTCTCCCGCCCTTCCAATTATTAGGCACAAAGAATGTCCTGTCGTACCAGACGATGCCCAAATGATCTCTGATAGTCGGATTTTGGGTGATGTCGTTGTAACTTGAAGGTACCGGCATTAAATGCACTTCAACATCTACCTGGAATAGACATAGATATCATTAAGTGTCACAATTCCAAAATCCTAGAATTTCATTTAAATTTCTTTTTCCTTCGTATTGGAGTGGGTATGGGACTTACCGTTGTTAAATCTCTCTTATACCAATAATTTCTGAATCCGACCAAAGGATCGGTTAGTGGACTAGCGACGAAATTCCATATCCCATCTAAGGATATAGTTTCTCTGGTCTCTGACGGTTTAGGATATAATAATCCACCTTCGTTGAGGTGCGGCTTCAATAGAAATACTAGGAAGAGTAGGTAACATGCCTGGGATAATTTTGCCACCATAATGATCTGTATTGGAGCAAAATCTTTTATTAGTATTTTTTCCAGGCTCCCATAATCTTTAATAATTTCACCATTGTGAAGCTATCTTTGGGCAACGCTTCTATTCTTTGATCTTAATAGCTTGTCGGAAAAGGAATAACAATAAGTCTCAGTAAAGTCAATGAACAGCTTAGCACGGATATTTCAGGCCTGCGGCTAGAGAAGTGAAAGTAGTATGATTAGCAAGAAGGCTTCAGCCGTCTATCATTACCACAAGAAATGAATCCCAGGTACCCATTTCCACAGGCTGAATGCACTTGGAGTCCGATAAAACCGCGTCGATATATTGAGGTTGGCAAGAAAGTAATTTCGCTTGCTACACATCGAGAGCGTTGTAATTGTTTTGAAAGACATGCCAGTGTTATGGTTTTCTCTTTTGACATTTCATATCAATCCTTATTAGGTTGCTTTAGAAGCAAGTTGTGCGTAATTTTGTTAGCAGCTGTTAGTTTAGCGCTAACCTTAACATGAGGTGCAGAAACAAACATTTTCGCCATATTTTACTTTTCTACTTCCGTAAAGAAAAGATAGCGGGTGACGCTCACAAAAAGATATGTGAAGTTTATGGTATTCATTGCATAACAGAACGCACGTGTCAGAATTGCATTAAAAGATTCCATCCCGGAGATTTTTCATTCAAAGGTGACCAACGTTCTGGAAGACCTACTGAAAGTGATGATGACCAAATTGAAGAGAATCGTAATATGTATAACTGTTTGATAGATGGCAGAGAGGTTAAATATATCGCACACGACCATTGAAAATCACTTAAAATGAGTTGGATTGGCTAAGAAGCTCCATGTTTGGGTTTGGGTTTCGTATGAATTGAAGGAGATTCACTTAACACAACGAATCAATATTTGCATCTCAAGCGCAACGAAATCGACCCTTTTATGAAGAATCATCACTGGTGATGAGAAATGGGTCATGTGTACAGTAATATCATTTGAAGATGATTATGGTGTAATCGTGATGAACCAATCATATCTGAAGCGAAATTGCATGAAAGAAAAATCATGCTGTCAATTTGGGTGTTGTGTATTTTCAGCTGCTTCCAAGAAACCAGACGATCAATTCGTATATTTACTGTCAACGACTGATGAAAGTGGATGAAGCAATCAGAATTGGCAAACCCCAAAGGAATTGTGTTCCATCAGGCAAAGCCTCATACATTTTTAGTAGCTCGTGGAAACTTATTGGAGTTCGATTGGGAATTGATGTCGCATTCATCATACAGCTCTGATCTGGCACCGTCTGATTACCATTTATTTGCAAAACTCTTTGAGTAGTAAAACTTTCACTAATGATGTTGACCTAAAATCGCACTTGGTTCAGTTTTTTAATGATCAGGACCGAAATTTCTATAAGGGTGGTATCATGAAGCGTATATTATTCGATGATATGCATTTCTTATTAGAAGGTAGACAGTTGTTACCTAGGGATTCTGACGAAGGAAATGAAGATCTAACCATATGCCTTTTCGTGCTTTCTAACTAGGGGACCAATAATTATTATTAACTATTTCTGGCAAGCTTGACATAAGCATAAGCTTGACTTATGAGAAGAGCAGAAGAAAGCGCAAACGCAATATTTTAAAGAACTCTTGCGGTTACAGAACTGGACCAAGTGGCAGAGGAGACTGGGATAGAGGTAATAAAAGGAGCAGTAAGAAATATTTCTGAAGATGCTGACAGCATGAACAGTGACAGGTTGACAGTCATTAGTAACATAGGGAGTAGAACTGGGAAAAAGTTTCCACCAAGAAGTTGGAGAAAAATTGGCTTTATACAAGGAAAAACCGACAGTAGATGGCATATTTACAGTGGAACAGATTACAGAGAAGACTCACGAAACTGGATATAGAACCACTATTTACTTACCCTAAACAAGCACTGGATTGGATTATGGGGGCACGAACCTTGAATGAAGTATGAATACATGCAAAATTGAAGACATTAATATAGACAATGAGAAAAAACATAAGGTTAATTAGCATTAAAATAGCTGAAGGAGAAACAAAAGGTTTTGGAATTAATGAGTGAGCTCGGCAGGCAGATATTCTTCCAATTAATGTTGGAATACGTTGAGGGAAGACTAAAAAGAACTAATAATCGTAAAATGATATTGTAGACCATAGATGGGCAACCTCCGGCCCGCGGGCCACATGCGGCCTCGAGTAAGATTTGCCCGGCTCGCTACTGAATTCTTTCGTTGCATATTAGCACGGCCCGTCTAAACTTAATTCATAATGAATCATAAGGATACCACAAAAATGTATATTTTTCAAGATTACTCGCAGCATAAAACTTCTACAAAAAAGGTTGCCCATGCCAGTTGGAAGATCTAGTAAAAGGAAAAAGGCTGAGGGTACCTACCCTAGGAAGGAAAGATAGAGGTTATTAATTTTACAAAAGAATTTTTTACTGTCTCAAGTATCTTTTTGAGACTAGTTTTCTGTTTATTGATTTTTTTATGAAGGACAGTTATTATCATCTTGTCAAGTCGGAAGTGTAAACGATCGTGTTGGTTCGCAAGAAATAACGTCTTGACTTGTTCCAAAGGTTTGAACATGATGTAGATGTGAGTTTTCATCGTCCGGCTTGCTTCGTACCTCCATCTTCCTATAATCCTAAATAAAGTCGTAGAGTCGTCTAATTTATCGATGGAAATCCACAAGTTCTTGGAATGAGTCAAAGTATTCTTTAACAACAACCGGGCATTTTCCCTGAATTGTTGCTTTCAATTTGTCTATAAGTGCTGTGTAATATTCGCCAGTAACAGTTCTGCCTTTTCCGAGATAACCAATGAACAAAATTCCTTTTGCGTCCCAGGTCTCATCCATGGATACGAATCGTCTCTTGAAATCCGTTGGATTCCTCGTAAACGCTTGCAAACGATCGGCCGAGGTTCGAGCTCGAATGCGTTTTTGCTCCGAATTGAGCAAATGCGGCACCCATCTTGCAGAAAGCTTTTTTTAAAACCAATTCATTACGTAAAATACGAAGTACTTGTGCTAAGCACTAAGTTCGTAAAATGCGGACATGTGCAGACCAGACTAAGGGAAGGAGGGAAAAATTGACAAAAAGGCAGTATACGATTCAATGTTTCTGTTCGTTTACTGTAATGATGTGGGATCTTGAAAAGCTTTGAGATATATGCGCCCTCGTGATGAATAACGTTTTCTCGAAGACTTTTCCAAGCTTAGTTTGATAGCATCCTTCTTCATATTGGAAATAAACACCGATCAATCGGTTTGAGAAATATTTGTGGAGATTTGGAGGTGATAGCACTGTTACTTGGCTTAGAATTTGGGTATATAAAATTTTTTTAGTTCTTGACAGCAGAGATATGAAGAATTATTATGGTAAAAAAGAATGGTCAGTCCAAATTATCAAAAACTTTTATCCTTTTCAAAATTACAAAATAAATGAGCCACCAGCAGTTTTGAGATTAAAATAAGTAGTAGTAGTATCTTTCATGGTCGATTTAATTCCATCAAATAATAACATGTACATTGACGATATTTTAGAAGGAAAACGTGTTACGTAACGGGTTTATTGCCTTCGAAGTGATCAAGGTTGTTATCGTTTTTAATTAATTATTAATAATTTATTTCATTTGATTATAGCAGTAAATGTGCAATTAGTGTTCATATCTTACTTTAGACTCGTCATTGGATATGTTTTTATTTCCATTCCACTCCAATTTCTGTTTTTCTCTACATCCTTATAGTTACCAGTTAAAAAGAAACTGGTAACGATGAGAATTTACAAAAAAATGCATAAAGGTCACTTCCTATTATCTATGTCAATTTTGAGTGCTCACGATAAATCCACTGTAAAACTAAGTTTTGTGAAATTTTCGACTTTTATAAACTTATAGCTGTTTTAGAGTTAAGTTAAAGACACAATTACCAAGGCAGAAATCGATCGAAAATGTATAATATTTAAAGCTCAACTTTCAAGTACTTTTCCACGATTTTCTGAGGTTTGATGAAGAACCGAGATGTTTCGACTTTTTGCAAATCAATCCCCAAACTCTTTCACAACTCTTAAATCCTGTATTCGTGATGCAACGGATAGGTATTCGTGCATGTTTAATAATGAGAGCTCGCTCGATGAAGTCTAAGGTTGGCATATGCAAATTATCACACACATATATCGGCATTATCATAAATTTACCTATCGGGATCTATGTGAATGAATGGAAAAATATGCAAGGCAGATGGATTGTTGGCGGATGAAACAAATGAAATGTCAAAAGTCAGTAGGTATAAGATTGTCTTACTTTAATTTTGCAGTACCAGAGGCGGCTGGTGCATGAGAGCACAAGAGAAGATAAGGCGTGAATCCTCTTAGAACGTCCATTTGCGGGGAAATGAATTGGACGTTCCGCAGGGATCGGTGTTGGGACCAGTTCTTTTGTTGACAAACTTACAACCGGAGACGAACTATATTTGTATCACCCCGTATAATAAACGTACCGGTCCAATCAGAATTTGGCCATAACGTTTAAACTAGCGAATCTTTGGACCCGAAAGCATTTTCCTGAACATCTACGTAATAACAGCTTCTGTTTCAGGTTAAAATCAACAATTTTAGCGAACTTAATCCTAACATCGGCCATAGACGTTGACCATGACGCACAAAGTAGAGATTTATGTCGTTGAAGATAGTTCTCTATACATATGGAGAGCTTCCATTTAACGCAGAATACGCCACACGTATCGAATTTGGAAAAGTTTGAACAGATCGACTTCCAGAATATTTCCCCATTATTCTCGAACTTGATTCAAACATCAACATAAAATGTTTCCCTTAACACAGTCACTGATACTATCACTAACAGTAGCATATTGACGCTGCCATTAGCACTAGCACTAGTACTGCGATATGCACGTGTAACTCAGTTCATTGTCCAAATTAGTTTTTACGTTTTATATTGTTGTTTAATATGACTACATCTCTATTTGCACTTTTGGCACTGATACTAACACTGATTCTATCACTAAAATTGACTATTAATTATAAACGTCATCCTATAAGATAAATCTTTTGACAGGCCGTAGTAAAGTCGTGTATTTTTACCGAATATTTCACTCAAAATTAATACTAAATCGTTAACTTTAGATTGTCCGTGATATTGTCACTAACAATAGCACTAATATTACGATATGTATGCATGTGTAGTTCACTCAGCGCTTTTTCGAGACTAGTTTGAATTCTTCTACTGACACTCAATATGCTTACATGTCTATTCATATTTTTAGCACTGATACTAAGACTGTTCCTACCACTAACATTACTACTCGTAATAGAAGTCCAGCTATAGAATTAATCCATTGAGACCTCTTAGAATCGTGCATTCAACCGAATATTACATAGAAAATTAATACCAAACTCCTTATCTTTACGCTACCACTGATACTGTCACTAGCACTAACATATTGACACTGATACAAGCCTTAGCAGTAGTACTACGATATGCATACATGTATAACTCAGTCTTTTTTCCAAATTAGTTTTTACATTTTATATTGTTGCTAACTATGACTCCATCTCTATTTGTACTTTTGCCACTGATACTAACACTGTTTCTACCACTAAAACTGACAATTAATTATAAACGTCATGCTATAAGATAAATCTTTTGAAAGACCGTAGTAAAGTCGTGTTTTTTACCGAATACTTCACCCAAAATTAATACTACATCATTAACTTTACATTGTCACTGATATTGTCACTAGCACTAGCACTAATATTACGATATGTATGCATGTGTAGTTCACTCAGCGTGTGTTCGAGACTAGTTTGAAATTTTCTACTGATGTTAAATATGCTTACATGTCTATTCACTTTTTAGCACTGATATTAACACTGTTTCTACCACTAAAATTACTACTCGTAATAGACGTCCAGCTATAGAATTAATCCATTGAGACCTCTTAGCATCGTGCATTTAACCCATATTACATACAAAATTAACACCAAACTCATTATCTTTACACTACCACTAATACTGTCACTAGCACTAACATATTGACACTGAGACAAGCCTTAGCAGTAGTACTACGATATGCATACATGTATAACTCAGTCCCTTTTCCAAATTAGTTTTTACGTTTTATATTGTTGTTAAATATGACTACATTTCTATTTGCATTTTTGCCACTGATACTAACACTGTTTCTACCATTAAAATTAACTATTAATTATAAACGTCATCCTATAAGATAAATCTTTTGAAAGACCGTAGTAAAGTCGTGTCATTTTACCGAATACTTCACGCAAAATTAATACTAAATCGTTAATTTTACATTGTCACTGATATTGTCACTAACACTAGCACTAATATTACGACATGTGTGCATGTGTAGCTCACTCAGCGTTTTTTCGAGACTAGTTTGAATTCTTCTACTGACAGTCAATATGCTTATATGTCTATTCATATTTTTAGCACTGATACTAACACTGTTTCTACCACTAACATTACTACTCGTAATAGACGCCCAGCTATAGAATTAATCCATTGAGACCTCCTAGAATCGTGCACTTAACCGAGTATTACATCCAAAATTAATACCAAATCTTTACCTTCATACTTCCCAATTAGTTTTTACGTTTTATATTGTTGCTAAATATGATTGCATCTCTATTTACACTTTTGGCACTGACACAAGCACTATTTCTACCACTAAAATTACTACTCATAATAGAAATCTCGCTATAGAATGAGTCATTTAAAATCTACCAGTTGGAATTGTGTTTCTTATCGAATATTTCATCTAAAATCAATACTAAATGGTTATCTTAACAGTACCACTGATACTGTCACTAACACCAACATTAAAATATTAACACTGACACTAGGACTAGCACGGTTTTGAAATTAATCACTTAGTTTATTGATTTACTAATTGGTATTAAATTTTGTATAACACTTTGCTGATGCTAAAATTCGACAATAATATCCTCACTTACACTGATACCAAAATTGTTTTTCTATTGTAAAGCTTTCGCTTTTTCTTACTTTCGTAATAAGAATCATTTTACTTCCCTGACACTTGGATTTTATTAGTATTAGAATCAGCATACATCGTTTATCTGGTTTAGAGTTAGTTCTAACCGTCCAATCTCGCCAAGTCGCTTTGTTTGGAATTATTTTGTATTAACCACTTAACTGACAATAGAATTTTGATCTAATATTACAAGACAGCAAGGCATCGTATATCTACACTTCCAATCTCCTCCATCTTTTTCCTTTTTCATTATTTACAGGTCTTATTAATTTTGTTCCAAACTATACGTTCACACTGTATAATAAATATATTGATATGACCGTGTTATTGTTAATGTGCGTAGTTTTAGTATTTTACTACTGTTCTGTTGTGCACTTTTATATTTTTTGGTCACCTATTTCTATGACATTGCTGATACTCTCAGAGTTAAATGGTAATTAAGTTAAAGTCAAAGTACTTCAACAAATCAAGGAGTTCTTATAATTAGTGATAGTGATGAATTTAATTTCCTGAGGACTCGACCCTAAACATTTGTCGCGGATTTCATACTATATAGTTATGCTGCTGGTTCTAAGCAAACGACAAAAGGCAAAACATTTCAGAAGCGCAAGGAAACAGCAGGAACTTCCCGATTAATTGCATTTTAGTTATCTTAAAATAAACACTCTTGTTATCCGGTTCTTATCACGTCGAGGATTATCATGTTTTGGAAAATGTTTTATCTTTCGTTATCGAAAAGGAAATGCATACACACGAATATTTATCTGTGTTTATTGTCTCGCACATTGACTTGAAAATATTTAACAACATCCCGAGATATAAGTATGTAATAAAAATATAATTGTGTACTTATAATATTTAAGCATGAATGAATGTTTTAAGTTCTTCGAACACATTCTTATATTAATAATAATAACAATTTCGACCATATCGCAATAAGCGAGAGAATGAAATATAATAACACAGCCCAACAGAAAGAACCTTTTCGTCTAGTGCCTGGAATAGTATGTATTTGACTGAACCTGAACAGAAATTTGGAGGAACAATGGGAATTATTCAAACAGGTGAGTCATAGGAACGCAGAACTGAGTGCTGAAGATATTCACGTGGAAATAAGAAGAACAAAGAGGCATATAAGAGATATAGCAGAACAAAGGCAGAAGGAGATAAAGCAGAATACAATAAACCTATAGATGAGGCGAAGAAGAGGGCGACGGAGGAAGTTGGGAAGGATTTGGAGAGGAATTAAACAATAAACAGTAGGACAGGAATAACAGATTATTCTGGAGCAAGATTAGAAGATTGAGGGGAAATAAGCGGTGTGGCAGATAAGGAGACCAAATCAGAACCACAACCATGGAAATGTTACAAGTATGGAGGGAATAGTTTGCAGAAAAAATTGGAACAGGAGGACATAAACAATGAGTCACGACACATAGAGAGCGGAGGGGGCGAGGAGAATAAGGAGCTACCAGAATTAACAAAGGAACAATTGGAGCAAGGACTTCAGAAGATCGAAACAGGGAAAGCAAGCGGAGCAGACGGAATCCGCCCAAAAATGATTAAGTAGATAAGAGACCAAGCAGTATAATGGTTCCTGGAATTACATCGAAGAGCGCGGAACGAGGAAAGGATCCCATAAGAATGGGAAGGGAACTTAATAGTCATTATACGCAGAAAAGGCGATGAAATGGAATGCTGAACTGATTTGGACATATGTATAACAAGTATGGACAATAAGCGATTGCTGAGGAGGATGGTGGCGGTAAAAACCGGAAGGAGAAGAAGTAGACCGAGGAAGACCTGGACGCAAAAGTTCTTCGTTCATTCTTTCTTTCGTTCATTCTTTCTTTTTATTACTTTCCTAAAAGTTCTCTTTCCTCTTTTTTTTCTTTTGTCTTCTTTGTCTCCTAGATTTTAAGTAAGATTAGTTTGTATTTATTTGCCAAGGTTTAGATGGAAGAGCAGTGGTGGGACTTGCATTCACGCACTGGATCTCGCCTTATGATTGTGTTATATTAATTTAATTTATTAATTTAATTTAATTGAGTTCTACATATTTAATTAATTTTGTGCATTACATATATATTTTTATTTGCATATCTAGAATGTATTCTTCTGCTGCAATAAATACATTTATTATTATTATTATTATTATTATTATTATTATTATTATTATTATGGAAGCGCCGGCCAGCGACAGGAAGAAATTGAGAAAATGGGCGGAAAAATAAAGAAGAGACTCGGACGCCCTGACAGAACAAAAGAAGAATTCAGTATACTACAGTATACTGAACTTCTGTAGTAATATACAATAGACTTTATCCAGGCCATTCAGGCCTATCGCCTAGGGTCTGGTTTTGTTTTTCTTTCCACTTCTGTCGATTTTTCACCTTCTCTTTCCAGTTTTCTATTTTCTTTTCTTTGATATCTTCCATAATTGCTTCCCTCCACTTTTTCCTTAGCCCTTCTGTCCTTCTCTTGTCCTCCGGTCTTCTCCACGCTATTCCTTTGACTACTCTGGTGTCATCCATTCCCTCCAAATGTCCCAGCCGTTGCAGTCCCCTGGACTTTACAATTTCATCTATCGTTAGTTCGTTGAAGAGGTCGTATATTTCTCTGTTAGATCTTCTTTCCCAGCCTTCATCTATTTTCTTTCCTCCAAAAATTCTCCGTAGAGCACTTCTCTGCGATATCCGTATTTTTCTTGATCTCTTTTCATCGTCCATGTTTCACTCCTATATAGGAGGGTAGGCCGTATCACCGTCTTGTAGATTATTATTTTTGTCTGGTCTGAAGTCTACTTCTGCTCCTTCTTCGCATTTATTAGTTATCCATGTGCCTAGGTATACATAATTGACTGTCTCTTTGAGTGTTATCTTTTCCTTATCATAGTTTTGGATTTCCAAGGTTTTGTTCTGTTTATTATAATGCTTATTTTTTAATGGCAAATCGCTTTGTTGATTGGCAGTTACAGTTTCGATGCTTCCTCTATGAGTTGTGTTGTTACTCTACTAAGTTCTTTGTTTCTGTTTGCTATCAGAACCAGATCAATTGCATATGCCAGACATTGATGGCTCTTTGTGTGTAATGTCCCTTGCCTGTTGGTTTTGCCATTTCCTATCGCTGCCTCTAGTACCAGGTCAAATAGCAATGTGAATAATGGGTCCTCTTGTCTCAGCCCCTTTTTGACTTCGAATTCACTGGTCTCGTGACCCTCTATTCTGACCGTACTTATCGTTTGTTCTAGGGGCATCTGTACTAGTTTAATTGGCCTTCTAGGTATGCCCAATCTTTCCAATACTTTAAACATTTTCGTTCTGGCTATTGAATCATACGCTGTCCTGAAATCGATAAAGACCATATGTGTTGGCATATCATACTCGTACCTTTGGTTTAAAATTTGCTTTAGCAGAAAAATCTGGTCTATCGTAGATCTGTCTATTCGAAATCCACACTGATATTCTGTCATTGCGCTCTCTGCGAATTTTTTAAGTACTGTGGCAATTATTATTATTGTTACGTCCAAAGGCGCGATTCTCCGATAGTTGCTACATTCCGAAATTTCTCCATTTTTGTGTAGTAGTATAATCACAGCTTTTCTCCAATTTTCTGGCATTCTTCCTTGTTCCCATATTTTTCTTATTAACTTTGATATAATTCTCTTTTTAGTATTTTTCCTCCATATTTTATGTTTTCGGCCATTATTTGATTTCTGCCGGGGCCTTTGTTGTTCTTCAGTCTTTCCATTACTTCATTTATTTCTGTGCAGTAATGATAACAGTGAATTGTACAAGGAGTGGGAAAACCCTACGTTCACTGCCTTCAGTTCTAAGTTTTTCTTAGAAGAAAACGAAAAATGTCCAAAAATACCTTATTCAAAAAAGCAGTCACTAATCCCCAAACCGGTAGTAGATCATGATTCTTAAAAATGTGCTATGATCATAATGGTCAGGGTAATAATGGAGTTATAATAAAAATACTAGATATTTCTCCAAAATAGCTTACAACCAATAATAACAAAATAATAATAACTAGAAGAAGAAGAAGAAACAGTTCCTTAAAATGAAAATCGACAAGAAATACGTACGGTTTTTAACTTCCCTCTTTTATTTCTAAAAGAAAAGATATAGTCTTAACTCACTTGATTAAATCCAATTAATCCTACTTATTTCAAGTTTGCACTAGCAGTAGGTATTCGCGCCACAATAATAAATTGCAATTTGTTTCACCGCCGGATTGTCTGCTATTAAACACAAACGAACTGGTCCGAACTCCGCGACAGTAAACCATTCAAATGCGACTCACAGCCTAGCCTAAACCTCCACAGACGAATGAATGGAGCTGAATGGAGCTTACATATACGAGAGTTCCCCTAATAACGTTGGAAACGCGGCGAAATGACCGACGAACGGGTAAGGCCGTATAATGTATTGCAATTAGGATCGTGAATCGCGCCCGCAGCGACGACAATAATAAACATTCAAATCCGTGGGATCAGATAGCGGAAAAAAATTGATAGCCGATTTGGAAGGTTATCATCAATCAGTTGTTCGCTAATTCGTTCGATTGTTAACCAAATTGGAATTGTGAAATGCGAATGCTTTTCTCGCATTTGCGGTCGAATATATGTGGATGCCCCTGTATATATTGTATGAACGGCGACTTCTCACGTTATGTGATTTATTAATTTATTTAGTAACGCGCGCATTAATTTATGTTACGTAAAAGGTGATAATAATTGCGTGTTTAAGTGCGTGGTGAAAGTACTTCCCAGAGATATCCCAACGGAGAAGCAATCTTCAGCAAACAATGCTTGAGAGGATTTCTTATTAATCTAACTCCTATTTCCAAAGAAGATGACCTGGAAATCTCGGTAATTTTTGGGATTTTTGTCCAGAAATTATTATCTATTTTTTACCCATGCAGGTCACTGCTGCCTACTATATCTAAGTTGTTTGGAAAACTACTTTTGAAACCACACCTGACTTGCTATTTTGGATTAGTCCCGTGAAGTTGGCAACCGAATTTGTAAAAATATAATAATTCATCGAAGTTCCTGGTAGATACGAAATAGTTTTAAAGTACTTTGCGGAAAATTTCAAGAGTTCTGCAAAATTGGGCGAAAAAATACCGAAAATGAACGTAGCAACCATTTTCGAGAAAAACAGTGCGATTCCGACATATTTCGGCACCTCGACTTTAGTTGTAGAGTTCTTGACCAATCTTGCGACAATTTCTGCAAAAATTGAGATTTTACAAAAAAATTGTTAATTTTGAAGATCGCAAAAACAGTTTTATTCGCGAGTCCGATGTTGGCGGCAGTGCAAGGCATAAACAAGAAGCGCCGATACTGGGGAAATAAGAACACAAAGAAATGGGAGATGGATTTATTAGAAAACGAAGACACAATGCAAAAATTAGGAGGAACAGTTACAAACAGTCTACAGGGTGCAACAATAGGCATACAAGAAATGGAACAGGTCCGGTACGAGCTGAAGACAAATATAACCAAAGCAGCGGAAGGAACGCTCAAAACAATAAAGCAAAAAGCAGAGACAAAAGGGTGGTTTGATGGTAAATGTGAGAAGACAAGAAAACGAAAGAGTGTAGTCAGAATGGACTGGATTAAAACAAGAAAATAGGAGGACAGGAAGACATATGAAACAGAAAGAAACAAATCAAACGCGGTATATAAAAGCAAGAAGAATGACTGGATAAATACAAAGCTGGAAGAGATTCAACAACATTCAAGTCGATGCCATTATACAAGACAATTCTATAGAAAGATGAAGCGAATAAACAATAAAGCAGTAAGAACAAGAAACATGAACGATATAAACGTCCAAAGCAGAACAGGACCCAAAAAGAAATAGGAAACATATGGGAAAGAATATTGTAAAGTCGACACCCCACAAAGCAATGATAGTGTTTATTTTACAACCTGCTTCTGAAGATGAACTTCTTTAAAATTCTAACTAGTTTTCCGCAAAATAATAATTCTGGAGACGATTTGATCCCAAACTTTCTTGTTCATGATTTCAAAACACGCTCTTATTAAAGCTTTTTGTTTCCCTTATTAATCTCTCAAACCGTACAGCTGTGTTTCCTACCGTTTGGAAGTGTGCAAGAATATTGCTATACTAAAGAAGGGCGCCGGAGAACTACCGGCCAATGTCGATCTTAGCAAATTTCGCTAAAATCTTTGAAAATGTTATTTACACATGTCTTCATACTAATGTCAAATGCCTTCTATCAGGGGCTCTTCACCTTTTCATTTTATACGGGACCATTTAACATATCTCTTGTCTTGCCTACTCGGTGGAGTATTGGGCAGTATAGTATAAAAGTAGATACACAAGAAAAGATAGTAGGTAATTAAAAATTTTATATTAATGAGAAAAAGACAAAAAAGTTGCATTACAAGTTACACTTTTAATGTGGCTTTTATGACGAGCATGTTCTTCACCAACCACTGATTCATTGGTTCAGTGCTGCTTAAGACCAAACGCATGTAGGCTTTAGCATCCAAGCAATTTTTATTTTTAATTGTCAAAAGTGTCGAGAAACCCTACTCACATAATACGTTTTTGGAAATAAAGTTAGGTAACGCAAAGTAGTTTTTGAATTATAAGATAAGAAACTGCATTTTGGCTCCAGAAATATTCAAGATCAATGCCTGCCTTAAACAAATCTTTTCAATTGCTTCCATGTTGTAACTCAATTACTTCTTCTTGAATTTCATCGGACACTTTCATGGTGATCTAACTCTATCCCTAGGATGTCATCACCTTCTGTATCAACACTCTCCTTTCAACACCAAGCACAAACATGCTCCAGAAGTCACCACTTACGACAATGTGCAGATGTGCTAATTTGTATTATACTGATCTATTCTAGAATGGCATTGACCAATTATGTTAACTTTTCCATTTTGGTTTGTATCTTTCATTTTACCTACGTGCTAGTTTGTCCTATAATTGATATTTAACTATTGAATGTTGATGATGATGATTATTATTGCAAACTTGGGAGTTACAATGTATTCGACTCTCGGGGAGGTCAAGGTGAAACGACCTAAATTTCGCTAATATCTCTTATTGCTTCTACAGAATTTTCGCTCTCAGGTTTAGAGCATCATCAGTGTACTGAAGAGGAAAAAATTTTCTTAAGTTAGAAAGATTGTGTTAATTAAAATTATGCACTAATTATGCATATTAATATTCCCACAAATTAAATGGAGGATCAATGTAATTGAGTGAGTTTAAAAAATTTCTTTTTCTGGAGAGAACTCTAACCTCAACCGCGGCTGACAGACTTATGGTGATAAGTCACATATGCTCGTGAGAAAAAACGCGAGGGAAAGGAATATGACCGGACTGATTATTATTATTAAAATACCTCCAAAATCCATCATAGAATCAATCTAAATATACGGAGTACAACTCTAGAGTTGCGCTAAACCATACAATCAAACTGATAATTAACGAAGTCAGAACAAGTTCCTCAGAATGACTACAAATGTGCTATGCAACCACCGAAGAGCACCGTGATGACCTGGTCATTAAATGGAGAGTTTTGAACCAGAAAAAGGACTTCTGAATCATACCAACGGAGAAGCAATCCGACTCCTTGATTACTGCCAAGGATTGAGAAGACTAAAGCGCACTAAACGATTATAAATGGTTACTTAATGTGATCAATGAAGAGTTACGTGATGATGACCTAGTCATTAATTGGATTAATGAAGCGATTCAAGAGATGGCAGGACTTCTAAACCACATCAACGTGGAATCCATCTAACTCCTGGATTACTCCCAAGAGTTGTGAAGACTGAAGCGCACTAAATGATTACAAATGCTTACCGCTATGTGATCAATGAAGAGCTACGTGATGATGACCTGGTCGTTAATTAGATTAGTGAAGCGATTTAATAGCTGTCAAATACGAAGAAGGACTTCTAAATCACATCAACGTGGAAGCCATCCAACTCCTGGATAACTCCCAAGAATTGTGAGGACTGAAACGCACTAACTGATTACAAATGCTTACCGCTATGTGATCAATGAGGAGCTACGTGATGATGACCTGGTCGTTAATTAGATTAGTGAAGCGATTTAATAGCTGTCAAATACGAAGAAGGACTTCTAAATCACATCAATGTGGAAGCCATCCAACTCCTAGATAACTCCCAAGAGTTGTGAAGACTGAAGCGCACTAAATGATTACAAATGCTTACCGCTATGTGATCAATGAAGAGCTACGTGATGATGGCCTGGTCGTTAATTAGATTAGTAAAGCGATTTAATAGCTGTCAAATACGAGGAAGGACTTCTAAATCACATCAATGTGGAAGCCATCCAACTCCCGGATTACTCCCAAGAGTTGAGAAGACTGAAACGCACTAAATGATTACAAATGCTTACCGCTATGTGATCAATGAGGACCTACGTGATGATGACCTGGTCATTAATTGCATTTGTGAAGCGATTCAAGAGATGTCAAACACGAGGAAGGACTTCTAAATCACATCAATGTGGAAGCCATCCAACTCCTGGATTACTCCCAAGAGTTGAAAAGACTGAAGCGCACTAAATGATTACAAATGATTTTCGCTATATGATCAATGAAGAGCTACGTGATGATGACCTGGTCATTAAATGGATTACCAAAACGATTTAAGAGTTGTTCAACAAGAAAAAGGATTTCTTAATCGTACCAACATGGAAACCAGCCAACTCGTGGATTACTCCCAAAAGTTGAGAGCACTAACTCCGACGAACTTTTAAACCAAAATCAAGTTCAAATTAGATTCAATTTTAAAGAGGTCCGCAATGGTGCATCTAACCCGAATACGTTTAACTTACTTTATTACGTATAAGTCACTAGCGTGTTTACAAATTAGAAAAAAAAACCTCTTTGACATCGAGAATTGCACCGATGTAAGTACATAGGTTAATGTTGAAATCATTTGTCTTACCTTTTGGGAATCATCGCGTAGCCACCATCTCCGCGCCAATCTATGAAGTACCTGAACTTTCCTATTCTCATCTGGTCTTTTTACATACTTTTCTTGGAACAAATTTTGTTTAAGCATGTACGTATATAATTGAATGTAACTATCATTCTTGACACTTGTGGATGTCAGTGGTGTCAGTTACCTTTTGGTTTGATTGCACATCAATACATTTGAGAAATTCGAATTTTGGACTGTTGGACAAGAATAGAGCAGCTAATAAGAAATGATGTTTTGAATCGATTAAAGGGAATAGTGAAGGAAAGAGGGAAGACACCGAAAATATTGGGGAAAACTCGTCGAACAATGGGTAGCAAAAAACACCCCTTTTTTCACGCCAATAGCCTGATACGGCACAAAGTATACATGGAAGGAAAACACAAAGGTTTTGATAATCACGTTTTACTCGTTGGAGGAAATATGGCGTCAGTTAAAAGTCTAAATTCACTTTAACGTTTCTGTTTTCGTCCATAAATTCCTCGCCCACCCGCAGTCTGAAAAAGTCAAGATTCGGTTTTATTGCTCAACCGTAATCGATTAAAAAGAAACAAGAATAAAAGACAAGTTTTTATTCGTGATATTCGTGGAGGATATCGACTTGAAACTATCATTAATTTCGCGAAGAATTGTATTTTAATTTCGAAGATATGATGTCATTGATTGTTGTCGGACTCTTGAAAGTCTCTATTTTTATGTAGCTCGAACCTTGACCGCTTGCGGCTTATTGTTTTTACCATTTGTATCTATCTGTCCTTGCAGACAATCGGTAGATGGGATTTTAATGTCTTTTATGAATATTTGAGGAAAATTTGGAGATATATATTTTTTCTTAATTGTCGTAGTGATCACGTCATTAAATCGTTATCAACTCCATGCACTAACAATTAGTGGCATTTGTACCAACATCAGAAACTTATGACTTGACGTACATGAAAAGCCTAATGACATATGTACATACATATAAATGTAGACCTCATTTTGAATAGTCATATATCTATGTACACTACCGTCCATACTAGTTCGGATACTTAAGTAAATTTACCAAATTGTAGAATATTGACATTTAATTAAACTATAAAATGAAAAAAAGAGTGACGCTAACAACTCAAGCCCAAATGACAGACATGGAAAGAATCGGAAAAAATGTTCCAACAACTGGACGAAAACATGAAGCAAATGATATTATTCATTTGCTTCAGATGGATAATTTTGTACAGGAAATGAAACAAATCAGAGACGAGAATGAGGAACTAAGAGAAAGGCTGGCAACACAAGAAGACAAAATACAAAAATTGGAAAGAGAGGTTAGAATCAAGAGATGTAATAATAAAAGCGGTTAATGAAGAAGAAAACGAAACTGCACCGAAAACAACGGAGAAAGTAAATAAGATAATGCAAAAATAAGAATCAGTATCGATCAGAGAAACGAAATAGCCGAAATAAGAAGAATAGGGAAATACATAAAAGACAGAAAGAAACCAATTCTGATGGAGCTAACGAAGACAAACACTCGAAATAGAATTACTAAGAAATACATAATATTTAAAAGACACAGAGACGTGGATTGATGAGGATTACCTGAAGAATATACAAGAGGAAAGAAGGGAGGTAATACCAATACTAAAAGAAACGAGAAATAAGGGACATAAAGCAATAATTAAATACAACGAACTGGTAATAGACAAGGAACCACAAAAATACAGCATGGAAAAATACCGAAAACACCAGCCCAAAAACGAACGGCACAAGACCGATCACCGGAAACAAATAATATCGATGAACAACTCGGAAAAATAACAAGAACAACATTTAAAAAAACTAGAAAGGGCAGATAGGAAGGGTAAAGATGACACGGTCCGGGCAATGGAAATGGGAATGTATATGGTACGAGAGCAAAACAGAACACACATAAACAGCAGAACAAGAATTCTGCAGACTACAAAATATAATAAGTACCAACTCCTTCTAGTGTAGTGTGTGTGTGTGAGTGTAATTTCTTTTCCGTTGATGGTTCTTCCTATATCTCCTCTCTTAAGTTCTATTCTCGATGCACCTTTAATTTTTATGGATTCTTCCCCTTCTTAGATTCTATCTTCTCCGGTATGGTGAGGTTCTTTTATTTATCGTCTTATTTGTTGACTTATCTATCTTGTCAATTTTCTTGGTCGTTCACCAAACAAAGTTTTTATTTCTTTTGGAACCAGGACTACACTGCTTTATTTCTAAGTTGTCCATGAAACGAAAACTTTAATTCTCCTTGACTCTGGTTTATCCAGGCATAATACGTTCTTATAGAAACCTGTATTGATTGTCGATGTATCCTTTGTTATTTCCAGTAAATTTTTATGAATTCTTGTAATGTAAAAGTGTTGTATGTATGTGTCTGTATGTTTACAATGACTTTCTATCTTTTAATCCATGCTTTTTATAATAATTAATAATTTTATTTACAGTTACACTTGTTTCTCCCATTAAACGTCCCTGGCTAGGGTTAAAATAAGAAGCTAACACCCGTAGGGTAATAAAATGCTTAAAAGGTGGTGGGCGCGGTGTCGAAAAGGTATAAATAGAACCCCACAATAAACCGTATGACAATTGAAGACCATAACCCCAACATTAACTATGAATTTTGATATATTGAATTGTAATAAAAGATTATAATAATGGTAATTAACCATTCGAGTATTACTATAATACAATATACACAAATTCACCAGAATACAACCAAATAGAGGAGAAAGGTTAATAATAGACTATGTCCTAGTCTAAAGAAAAGAAAGGAAAAATATAATGGACGCGAGAGTAAGGAGAAAAGCCGAAATAGTAAGTGATCATCATTTACTAGTGTCAAAAATAAAACAAGCCGTAAAATGGACAAGATTCGGAAAAGAAAACCATGTAACAGTAAGAACATATAAACTCAGAAGAGAAGAAATAGTCGCTAAATACCAAGACATAATCGAAGTAAAACTCAAACATTTACTAGGACATATAAAAAGAATAAATGCCAAACAAGGATGGATCATATTCAAAGACCTAATTTTAAAAGCAGCCACTGAGATATGCGGATCAGCCAGAATGAACAATAAGAAAAGGCAAATAGCGTGGTGGAACACTGAAATACAGGAAGGAATTAGAAAGAAGAAAAAAGAATGGGAAAATATCTAACAAAACAAATAACAGAACAACGAGAAGTATACAAAAGGCAAAGAAACAGAATTAAAACGCTAGTAAAGGAGGCAAAAGAAAGGTCATGGACAGACTTCGGGAACGTAATGGAAAAGAATAGCTCCGGAAATCAAAAACTATTCTAAATAATCCTAAAATCCAGGAGAAATGAGGAACCGATAACGTAGATATACATAAAAAAACCAACAACAAGAAATACTAACAAAGGAAAAGGATATTATGGGGAGATGGAAGCAATACTTCCAAGAATTATTAGGACACGGACTACAAACTGAGAATGAGAGGACAAAAGTACGTGAACAACAGAGAAAGGAAGGGGAATCCGGAAGGAATAGGAATAGGAGAGCTGAAAAATACAATTAGAACACTAAGGAATGGAAAAGCGCCGGAAGAAGACAAGATCACAAGAGAAATGATAGAAAGCTTAGGAGAGACAGGTGTGAAGGCACTATTAGAAATACTGAACAAATCATGGCAAGAAGAAAAATACGCGAAGAATGGGAAGCAGCACTAATTACACCATTACATAAAAAAGGGGAGGCAAAAAAATGCGGAATAAGCCTACTGAACACTATTATAAACAATAAACTAAAAGCAATACTAGAACCTGAACTAGATGAATCACAAAGCGGATTTAACCCGGCAAGAAGCACTCAGGATCATACCTTCACAGTCAAACAACTGATGGAGAAAAGACATCTACAAGATAAAAACCTATTTCTAGCCTTCATCGACATGGAAAGGGCGTTCGACAGAGTCCCTAGGAACAGGATATGGAAGGGGCTGGAAGATAGGGGAGTACACAGCAAAATAATAAGAATTATACAAAACATGTACAAGACCAATACGAACTACGTAATAAAAGCAAACATGAAGTCCGAAGGATTCAAAATGGACACAGGACTAAGACAAGGAGGAAGCCTCAGCCCCAACATTTTTTAATGTACATATGGACACCGTAATTAAGAAATGCGACCGGAGAACTAGTAGAGTGGTCGGGCATAAAACCCTAGAAATAGTGGAGATAACGGCGGGGATATTTGCAGACGATGTAGTGCTGACTGCAGGAAACGAAGAACAATTACAAAGAAAGTTGAATATATGAAAAGAAATAACGGAGGAGGAACTGCCCTTGCGTTAATATTTCCGAATTATATCACTTATTGTTGACCAGTTCATATGCGTCTTTTCCGGAATCTGGCGCAATGAATAACCTTCTTGGTGAAAAGCAATTATAACAGCACGTTTTCCTTGGCTTGTTGGCTTTCCCCTTGGCATTTTGGACACTTTGAATAAAACTATTTGCTTCAATCCATACTTATTATCGATACACGTACGTTGATTGTAATATGCAGCACTGTTGGGACAGAGTAATGTAAACTTCTTAAGCCTATTTATTAATCATATTCATGCTTCTATCTCGAAAATTAGCATAATAAAGAGATCATACATTTGTTCCACAACTGACATCAAAATGTCGTAAATTGTAATTATTATCTGATGATGTTATTATCTAGAAACTCTGGTAAGGTATTTGTCCTTTGCGAATAAGAAACTTCATAAATAGTTTAATATCATAATTGTGGTGTATCGGTCTTGGCGACCTTCACCGTGCGACGCGACTTCTACTTTATGACATGTTTATGTTTATGTCTGGGAAGCCTGGGAACGAGGGAAGAACATATAAGCGGAACGGAGGGCATTCCTATCGTGACTATCGAGGGTTACGTTAAGTCTCCTGTATTGAAGTTTCTTTAATATATTTGTAAAAGTCTAATTGTGTATTTGATTACATTTACTACATAATATAATTTACATTTTAAAGTAATAGTAGTACAGTCATTAAGAATACTTTGCGAAATTTTACCAAATAGTTTGAACTAATATGGACGGTAGTGTATATATATAGATATATAATCTGACCTCCTTGCCTTGAAAGTTTCAATTCTCTTCTATGTGTCTAATTAAACAAACTCTTTTATTGTCATCCATCGTCAACTTATTAGCATTAGAAACTGGTCGGAAATATGCTAACTTTCCAATTTTATTGGTGTGCATATAACAGAATAAAAATTAAAAATTTCAAAGTACCAAGTATCTTCATATATGTACTACATAGATATGACTACAAACACGCTGCCTAAGTAATACGGGTCAATATTGTTTAAATTTATTTTTAACAAGTGGATATCATACAAAAGCTAGATTTTTCGTGTTATCGTGTAAGAACTTGTTTTATCGTAGTGATAAAACAAGTTCTTACCATTCTGTTACCTCGAACGTTAAACGACAATTATGTATATGTATAAAAAACTGGCACAGTATTGTTAAATAAATGGTAATACCGGACAGAAACGTGTTGTTTGTGTATCGTACGTGTTTAACATTCGAAATACAAGAAATGATATCTTGAGGAATTATTCTTAGAATTTAATTAAATAAATGTTTCTTTGTTAGTTACATATAAAAAAACAACTTTACCATCCTCCTTGTTTAGCACGTGCCATTCCGTCTATACTTATTGTTGGTAGGTCTTTGCATATTTCGTATCTATCTATAATTTAAGACCTACTGTAGCATTTCCGTCTGGGAAGTAGTTATATATTTCATATACCAAACTAAAGCCCGTTTTACATTATCATATTAAATTGTACGTAAAAATTGAATACTCTTTTATAGTAGTTTTGACTTGCGCCTGCTCACTAGTCTGCATTGCACGTATTCCCATCTAACCTCATTTTCTTATGTTTACGTCTTGTCCAGTCCTGTCACAGTACAAAATGAACGTGGGTCTGTACATTATACTGTGGTCGTGTCAGCAAACTACTTTTACTAAAAGTATTAGTGTTATTAGCTAAGCATAAAATTAATCTTCTTGGAGGTCATGAGAAATATTTGTAAATACTGTGTGATACTGGTGTACAATTTGAAACGGGGATGTAGCATGGCACAGAATCATAAACAGAATTTCAAGTGCATATGTAATAGCCCTGACGAATGATGGAGTCTAAATTCATACAATAATCTTGTACAAAAGACTGCTAAAGCGTTTTACATTGTACTATAAAATAGTATTCAATTGTTTGGTACAATTTAACATGATAGTGTAAAACGGGCTCAACGATAGATCTTGAACTTAAAGAGATCTACAAATGCTTCAAAAGGAAAAGGACAAATTATATAAAAGAACCGGCCAACAATTAAATTTAATTTAGGACTATAATGGGTACATTGTTTCTGGGTAAAGTTTAAAAAAACGAATACATAATTTTAAACAGTTATTATGAAGAGAAATTAATGCGTGGAAAAAGCGCAAAACAGGAATAACTCAAACATCATCATCGTCTTTCCGTTCAGAAGAATTCTTGCAAGACATATTATCATAATATACTGAGTGACATAGAAATTGCAACATCAAGAAGGGGTTGGAATTTCTGAATAAAATTTGGTTGGAATATTCTCCTATGGTTATACTAATAAACGATCAAAGTTTGGGAGGAAAATCTTTATTAGTTAAACAAAATTTAATAATTATTGTTAATAATGTGTGGAGCGGCTTCTCTGATTTATACATTCATTTAAACGTCATGGCATTGATTGAATAAGGTGGTTACAAGTTGCACCTCATGTCCCAAAGCTTCCCAAGACAAAGGAGGACGCTGCAAATTTTGCAACTTTCTATCCATTGTGTCCCAAACATGTTCAATGGGTGTAAGATCTGGAAATCTTGGAGGCCAGGGCAAACGATTAATCTGGGCCAGTTCAAAGAAGTTCAAGGAAATCCTTGCTACATGAGGATGTGCATTATCCTGCTGGAATAATGCATCTTCAAGCTCTTGTAAGTATGGCAGAAGATGTGCTTCAACCACCTCCGCAATATATCGTTGTGCTGTCATATTGCCTCCAATGAACACCAAGGGAGACCTGTTACCGTAAGTAATCGCACCCCAAACCATGACACCCACGGCGCGGTGTACGTGTCTCTCAACTGTAAATTGAAGATTCCGTCGTTCACCCCGTCTTCTTCTGACTCTCTTACGACCGTCGTGCATGCCTAAACAAAATCTAGATTCGTCACTACAACACCACGCCATTCAATATTCCAATGAGATTTTTCATAGGACGGTTGTAACCGTTGCTGACAATGTTCCGCAGTCAAAGGAAGCACAAGTTGCGGGCGATATGATCTTAACCCAAAACTTCGGATTCGTTCTAAGGGTTACATGGCATCCTTCTTTACCAAACCATTGGTGACTAATTGCCCGAGTAGGGGAAAATCGATCTTTAAATGACAGTTGTCTTAAGCGACGATCTTGACGCTCTTTCGTTTTTCTTGAAGCACCGGTTCCCCTTTTACGACGTTTCTGACCATCTTCAAACTATGCACGGCACACTCGCATTACAGTAGACCGGTTTCGATTTACACGGTTAGCAATCTTCCCAAATGGAAAACCAGCTTCGCGCAAACCAATAATTCGACCTCTATCGAATTCGCTTAATTGATGGTAATTGACTCGTTGCCGTACTCTAGGCATGATTAAACAAACAAAACACGTAAACAAATGAATAACAATCGAAATAATGCTTATTAACAATGAAAAAAAAACAACAAATCGAACGATAAATACATATCGAAAAAGCTAGCAAAAAATTAGTAATAACTTTCAAAGGTGATATGTCTGTTGTTACATTACCACTTGATCTCAAAAGTTAATCAATTATTATTTAATGGTAGCCCAACAAATCTACCAAGTTTTAACAAAAATATCCTACTCCTTCTTGGTGTTGCAATTTTTGTGTCACTCAGTATATATATTTTTTGATCTATTTAGATATTTACTTTTTGGGTTGTTCCTACCACTTTTAGTTCAAGGACAAGAAAAACATTCCAATTTAACAAATAATAATATAACTATGTGCGTTTTGATTTGTTTCAAAATATGTTCATACATGCAATGTCGAAAATGATACACGAAGAACGTGCATGAACGCAAAATATAATTATGCAATTTACATCGTGTTATCCGAGGGTTATCTAAAATCGATATTAGAAAATCCGAAAATTAGAAACATAAGATTGTTATTAACATTTGTTTATTCCTTTCGAGAAATTTGTCTAAACAAATTGTTTTAATTAGATACACATAACTCAAAAATCGAACAGAAATTAAATCTAATCGATCCATTTTTGTAGTTATCATTAATAACGAGAGAACAAAAATGGGAAAAAGGCTGCAAATAATTTGTAAACAAACAGATCTGGTCCACACGTGCAAGTGTAGGTAAATACGACGCACCTTTCTCTTTGATTGAGAGTTGAATTTTAATCGCATCATATTCGTTTTTCGAATTCCTCGAGTAGAAATTTGATAAGTACGAACAAATATGACCCGGAAGTAGGTAGGTAGATGTAGTGCTAGTAGAAAATCTAAGAACCGTTAGATATGCGTGTATGTTGTAATATTTGTTTTTCCTTTTCCATTCCGGTAACAGAAGACGAAAAGAAATGATCAAGATTTGAAATATTTCAATGTATAATTCAAGTCGTTTATTGCTTTGAGTTTCCCTACGGTACTACGCCATCCATTTTTCTGGAAAAGGCAGATCTACTTCTTAACGTAATTGTTTTTCAAAATTCATTATTTGAAACAATCGTCAGATGTGTTTTTATTACTTAGATATCTTATATGATAGATCTCTACCACTAATAATAATTATAACGCTATTCCTTACAAAAAAGGTTTAAGCGAAAAAATAAAAAAGAGTTTAATAAAAACAACATAAACATTACTTTCATTCCAAATTATAGTAACAGATATCTTTTTACTAATACTAAATCTAAAATAATTAAACAAAATCAAAGTAATGTAGTTTATAAAATAAACTGTAAAGACTGTGATGGTTGTTACATCGGTCAGACGAAACAATATTTAAAGAAAAGGTTGTATAGCCATAAGTATTCTTTAAATAATGATTTTGGTGCAATGACCGCTGTAACAAAGCATTACAAAGATCTTGGGCATTACTTTGATTTTGAAAACACAATTATATTAAAAACAGAGAATAATTATAAAAAAAGACTAATATATGAAATGATAAATATACAAAAAAGACACTAAAACTATTAATTTCAGAACCGATATTCAAAATTTAAGTAATGTATATAGCAATTTGTTAAAATGACATTTGCATTTCTTAAGAAGGAAACCTTTGGCTAGGTTTTTAAATTTGGGTTTTCCCTAGTCCTTGAACAGAATTGTTAAGGTTTCGACAAAGATTTTTTGATATAGGGTTTTACTTAATTTGCATGTATGTTTACACATTAATTTAGTTTTTATAATTTATATATATATATAAAAGTTTGTTACACATCCTCTATATCAAGAAATCCTAGTCATTAGTCATTTTGTTGATAGTTCCCAAATAAGAAACAAATGTTTGTTTATATATTTATCTAGTTATATTTTCACTGAAGAAGGTATTCCGAAAACGTTTGTAAACGTTCTGAAAATATAACTATCGTTCAAACCAGCCTTGTTTTATTGACCTATTAGTGGTAGAGATTTATCATATAAGATAAGTATAAAAGGTCACGAAATATATATATATATACATTTAATTACTTAGATAAAGAGAATTGGCCAAAAACGATTCGATCACATCTGTGGCTTGTATTCGGGTGACACCGCGAAATAAATATGCTGTCGGTACATTCAAGATCGTCCTATGACATTTGGCGCCCGTCAGCTACAAACGGCGGGGTGGACCAGTAAAGTTTCAGTAAATTCAAACTGATTTGGGCACAAGAAAATGACCACTTCAAATGACTGGCGCCTCGGGGGTTACAGCTCATCTAGTCATGTAGTTGTAACAGGATATTCGTGTTATGTAATTCGACCGATGTGGCGTGAAAAACGCACTCACGAAAATCTGTCGAGCGGTTTCAAGAGTTGGAGTGTAAAGGAAATCGGGTGTACTATTTTTTTCATAATATAAATACAGTAATTAGATAGATAAATGGCGTGCCCATATAAAAAGTACAAAACATAGACAAAAGGAAGAAGGCGTTTTACCGACAGCCATGCCATTGAATCAAACGCGCTATAAGATGAATTTGGATACATTTTTCAAGATAAAAATCAAATTCTAAGCATTTAACAGCACTAAAAATGATTTCTTCTAGGGAAATGCCTTTTATAAGTACACCCGAAAAACGTAAGAAATTTAGATGGGAAACTTTCACCAGCTGTTATAATCTTTTAACAGCGAAACTGATTTTTTCCCGTTAGGGTAAATCCAGAATTACACGTGAGGTGAGTGACGGCAATGGCGAGAGTGGGGGTGAAAGCTGACTTCGTAACGTGTTGCCATTGGTCGGAGTACCTATAAGAGGAAGGTGTATAGTCGAACTACTCAGAGTCGTCTTTTCTTTTTCTCTTGCTCAATTCCCGCTTTGTTGATTAGTTGACACAAACGAAATCACTGGGAATCACAATTATTAATGTTTATGCATAGGATGATTCTTTAAAGTCCTGAAAAGTTTGCTTATTTGCTTTATTATTGGTTTCAGTATTTTATTCGATTTGTTTTTTATTGCTTTTTTATTAATTCATTAAGTTTTAAACACATTATAAGTTTCACTTCAGCCGTGTATAACACACTCCATTTTTTTTTTTACATTTGCTTAAATCCAATAAACATTTTTTAAATTTCGCGGACAGTTTAAGTTAGTATTTCCGGTAATAGTGAACATACTCGCCAATTTTTAAACACAATGCATGCGAATATATTCAGTATTCCCGGAAATACCAACTTAACTCTACCCGCGAAATTTAAAAACTGTTTACTGGGAAGCACATGATCAACAAACTGTAAACAGATTACTATCCTTAACATATTAAACATAGCATTAATATCCGTGGTTTAAAAAATTGAATACAAATATTAAATCCTGTTCACTCGTAATGATGCTTTACCTTGTGGTTCACGCTATAACTTCAATATTAATTATTCACTGACATTATATCACACGGCGATTAACTCCTCAGCACACAATCATTTAACTAATTCGGTGGCACGCAAGTTGTCCACTTCGCTAGGAACGAGGTAAGCGTTTGCAAAATCGTTTATCATCAATTATTCGTTTTAAAACTAAATTTAACAAGAATCCTTTTATTTAGTTTTAAAAATTTGCATAATGTTCAGACCATATATACATAAAATTTGTATACGAAATTACAGCTCTTGCAAATTTACGTACTGACGAGCGGTATAACCGCGAAACGTACGTCTACGGATGGCAATGAGAAGATCAAAATTTTGTAATAAAGAAGAAAGTAGATTCCTGCACCTTAATAACGAATTAACAAATTTAACTGAAGGTAGTTGGTAGTAAAATATCCCCAGATAGAAAAACTTTTACATTTCTTAGTTGGCGATATTGTATTTTTAATTACATGTTATCAGTTGAGTGTGTTTTTGGTAAGCTTCTTGTTTACTTGAATATTTGGCTGATCGACATTGATTGAATGTAGTTTGGTGAACCTGAAGTTTCTAATTTGTGTTGTCTGTCAAAAAATTTCAAAATAAATAGTAAATTAATCACCCCCACGAGGATGGTTTAAGTTGGTACTTCCGGTAATAGTGAACGTATTCGCATGCATTGTGCTTAGAAATTGGCGAGTATGTTCACAATTGCCGGAACTACCAACCTAAACTGTCCGCGAAATTTAAAAAATGTTTACTGGGCATATCCGTTATGTGCAGTGCCGTTTCTAATTGTATTTACAAAAAGTACTTGCGTCGTAAATTAAAGACCAGTAAACGTAAGGAATAAATCAAATAAATCAGGGTGGTCAAATACATTTACTCAATGTTGATCTTTCTGCAATAATAAGCAGGTTTTGGTTATATTTATAAAATTAGTAATCACTACTGCCAATACAAGTGTTACTAATTTAAAGTTTTTGGTCACGTAACTTTCAGTGGAATTTGCTCGTTTTGTAATTTGCATGAAAGAATATGACCTTTCCTTGAAAATAAACCCTAATGTATTTCTTGGAGTAAGATAAGAATAGATTCTATTTTCCGGAAAGCAGAGTGTTACCAACTAAATATTTTTGGCCACGAGTTGTACTTATCTCTCGGTTGCTCAGCCTGTATACAATTGTCATGGGTTATGTTGTGAATAGAGATATGGGCGCTTGTTTAAGTTTTTAAAATATAACTCTAATATAACTCTCTTGTACATACGACATGTATCATTCAACGTATATCTAGTGCTGATGCTACATAATCTTAAAACCTATCATGTCTATATATTTAAGTGTTGCCAACTCACATATTGCATATACCCAACAGCTTATGTTAACTGTTGCCAACGATTAAAAAGTATACAATAAGCTGCGAAATTCAAATTACGTCAACTTATTTTAAAATATCAGCACACAATACGTTCTAAAGTAGAAAATTAATAAAACTGCCTTTACATCGATTGTAGCTTTTAAAATCACAAACTTTTAATAACTTTATACAAAAGAAAATTGAAATAAAACTTATTATTTGGTAGATACGTCTCAGAATTGATATCATCTAATAATAGAATATAATGATAACTTAAATTTATCTTCTTATCTATAAACTGCCTGGTCCTCGGATTGTGTTAATTAAAAAAATAAATAAAATTTGCATTACTGTAGATGGCAGATCAATCGCTTATTTTGTAATGCTAGAAGACCCATTGTGGCCTTGACGGTTTTTAACCAAGTATGCGAACGTGTATATATTTAAATGTTTAAATTTCTTGCAACACAATCTTTTATTTAATGTTATCACTTATGATTCCAAATTTCCGACAAAAATGAGGTATGTACATACCCCAATAATTGTAAACAATTTAATGCTACTGGGCTTAGAACGTATCATCAAAATAGGATCAAAGGAAAGCCTCCCATTATTAATCGCATGATAGCATTATTACATGTCCAAAATTAAAAGGATTAAATTGCAGATTACTAACAGTAATCTTTGTATGATGGCATTGTCCTATTTTATGTAACACTCCCAAATTGTGCTTGTTTTAGATCATCTTTAGGTACGAAAGCATTGACAACCGTTTTAGGAGTCTCCTTGGTTGGTGTCGCTAGCTACTTAGTTTATCTCCTATTCAAGAACGACGACGACGATGACTATCTCAGCACCGTTCCAAAAGCATCTCGGTTTAAGATCATCGAACTCAGAATTAAGAAAGAAAAGGTCCCGGCTTTGATAGGCCGTAAAGGAAAAAATATCGAACAAATTGAGAAGCAATCGAACGCGGCGATCCATTTCAAGGATTACGATGCAGAGATTGAAGAACGAATCTGTGTCATTAAAGGTTCATTGGAGGGTTGCAACATAGCCGAGAATCTTATACAGGAATTCCTTGCCAATCAACCTGTTATGGAAAGCATCAATCTGTGGGTACCTCAAAAGTTTGTTGGGAAGATAATCGGGAGGTGCGGGGAACAGATAATAGAGATTAGTAGTTTGTCAGGAGCCAAGATACATTTTGTTGATGATGATAGGACGGCTCCGAATAGGAAAATGGTTATTAAAGGTTTGTAATTTGTTAAGACTTAAGCTGTTAGTAATATATGGTATGATACTGTCTCTCAACTTTCTTTTGATTTTCACTCCTGTGGAAGCACGCCCCACAACTTGAAAGTCGCCAGTATGAAACTTCAACAACAATAATGGGGTGGTGCAAAATTTTTCGTTTTTTTTTTTACATAGTAATGTGTCTAAATGTGGCTCCGAACAAGTCCTGGGTCTTTACGGCCTGTTAGTGCTGATATAATGTGTCTATATGAATGAGTTATCATGGTCGAATTCTTAGGGTGCTTGATTACAATATTGACAGTATGGTTTTTCAACATTTCTTATGGAGTAAACTACCTATTTGATAAACCCAATTTTATTTTTTTCGTTTTCAAACCTAACCCTGACCACACTTTCACACGGGCTTGAAATATTTTGTCATTTCAATCCGATGAACCATTCCAAGTAACATTCAATGATATTTCACCCCAAATCATTTTGAATTCGAACTTAAAAAAATGATTGACATTTTAGGAACAAAGGAACAAATATCTCTGGCCAAATCCTTCGTCGAAGATATCGTAAAACAATGCGAGATCAACCAACAACGACTAGACGCTTCGTTAGCGAAGAGGGAACCCAGATTACCACCGAAAAGTCCCGAAAATACGAAAGTATCTAAGGATGCCCCGAAAGTGGAAAAAATAGCTTCGCAACCAGGTTGGAACCGAATTCCCCTACAACGCAATGCTTCAAATTACATATTACGTATTACAGGACAATCCAATTCTCAATTTGACGTATACGTATCCGCAATGGTAGACCCCTCGCATTTCTGGTTGCAAATCGTAGGCCCTAAAGCGACCGAACTTGATCAACTCGTGGAGGACATGACTGAATATTACGGGAAATACCGCGAGTTCAACACGCTTGATAAAGTAGAAGTCGGTGATTTAGTAGCGGCGTTGTTTAAGTATGACAATAAATGGTGAGTCCTGGTTGGTAAGTGATTGGGTGTTTTTTTAACGGGAGATTTTTTTTGATGCGAAGGTACCGAGCTGAAGTACTCAGGATAATTGAGAGTAATACATCAGAACCGGAAGCTGAGCTGTATTACGTGGATTATGGCGATACCGATGTTATACCGTGTAGTAATACTTGTGCGATGCGAGAATGCTTCTTACAGTTGCACTTTCAAGCTATTGAATGTTATTTAAGTCGTATAGGTAAGCATTTACGTTACGCCCCCTCCCCCTCCTCCAAAATTAAATACTTTTGGGACACACCCCTATAAGTGTTACTTAAAAATTTTTGAGCGAGCCTCGTATATCAACTAACCACCTCGCCCCCAAAAGATCAAACATTTTTGGGCCGCTCAATACAACAATTTCATTTAAAAAATTGAGCAATCCCCGTATACGACTTTTTGTCTTATTTAAAACTTTTTGAACAATTCCTGTGTTAGCACTTGAACCGTAGCTAACTTAACCTTAAATGATAGATAGGTAATTTACTCCGTTTTGTTAGCAACTAAAGCGCCATCTAATGAGCTTTTCGTGTATTAATTTTGAACGCGGCAAATTTCAAATATAAATTTTTTGAATATAGTATGTTCATTAAATTGTTGGCCATAGAAATTGGTCGGCCACTTTTCCAAATTATAAAAAGGTAATTGATTGCACTTTTATTAGTAATAGATAAACGAAAATATCACCGCCAATCAAAAGACTAGAAAATAGGAAATTCCTTAGAAGTTTAAGGTTTCCATGTACTACAATCGGAGGCTTACTCCGTCTTGCAATGTGTGTACATTTTTCACTTTTTGAGCGATCTGCGTTTAACAGCATTTTAACTTTAGTTCCAAACATACCACCGGAGATTTCAGGTGGCGCCACTGCGAACGGCGGGGCGAGGACCGGTGGTTTCTCCCTACTTACATGATGTGCATACTATAGTAGGGTGGTCGTACGACAGATTTTAATAACTTTGTATTATTCAACTCGATTAGTAACCACTAAACCACTGAGCGGACCAAAGCGGTACGGTATACATATGTATACGGCTGGGTGGCTCCGAAAGGTGTAAGGGATAAAAATAATGATGATGATGATTAGTCTGGGGGAACAACGGTAACAACGTACAATTACGAAGTAAGTTACGACAGCATCGCCGATTCCCCATCCCCTTATCTAACCAGTACTAAATCGATGCTGTATGCGAGCAATTTTGTGTATATGTAGCCTCTCCTAACTTATTTCGTAATTGTACGCTGTTACCGCTGTTTGCTCAGACTAATGATGATGATGTATTATCGTGCGATACGATCACGTCGATTGTCGATCGAACTGAAATGGTACAACATGGACCGTTAAAATTTCTGTTTTAATACAAACAATAAATTTTATACGAACGACATATATACTTTCCAGATCCTGTTGGAACGTCATGGTCTGAAGAGGCAGTCGATAAGTTCGAAGAATGGACCCACGTTGCGCAATGGAAAAAGCTTTCGGCGAAAATCAGCGGATATGCGGAGCGAGAGAAAACGAGAGCTAAACGCGAAGGTTCGCCGGTTCCCGGAGTGGATTTATTCGACGTCAGCAACGAACGAGACGTGAATATCGCCGACGAACTGGTCAAGCACGGTTTCGCGGTGTTTAAGAAAGAAAACGAGCTTAGACTGAGTTCGAGCAGGACGACTAGCACTAGTAACGTCTCGATCGAGTCGATGTAACGGGAAATCGGGAGGACGGAACGAAAAGATGACGATAAATTTTATTTGATTTTTATTTCCTACGTTAAAATTCGTAAACTAACTCGAAGCAGGATAGCGATAACGTTAGTTATGAATTTTGACATTTTAAGCCCTAATAGTCGGTTAGTCCTACAACAGATTTTAGTTTATTTACATAGTATTATACAAAGTAGTTGTAAACAAAAATGAAAGAATTCGTGCCTTAATTCTCTTTATTTTACTTAATTTATTGCTATATGTTTTCCTTTCCGCTTTGTTTTATGTAAATATATTTGACGCGGAATTAAGTACAGTAGTGAAGAGATGAAATTTATTTTTCGATTACTTTTTATTCAAAAATTGAGCGAATAAAATCAGAAAAAATCTAAAAATTTATTTTCATTTTTTCCTTAGTTTTCCTATTATTACCGTTGTTGTAATTTATGTATCGGCTAGAAGAATCTAAGGGTAAAGTTGAAGCTCAAAAAATGTGCCATTGTCAAGAAATGTATACACTCCAAAATAAATATTAGATGTAGATAATATATATACACCCCTATTCAGAAGTACCGAATTATTTGGGCATTTCCAGATTCCAAGGGGACGCAGAAATGTATTATCGAGCTAGTTGTCGGTATCCCATCGATTTTTTTAAATAAGACAAAGTTAGCAAACAGGTAATAACTGACAAGAGAAGGTTCTCGACCCGAACAATTTGCTGAAAACTTTTTATTTTAGTGTGGAAAACCATGTCGAGGGAGTGCAAACCCCGCTCTTCGTTAGAACGATTTCTGAATTGCTGTACGAGCACTACTATAGGACACACCTAAGCAAGGATTTTGTTATTTGCATGTTTTGTTTAAGAAATATGCCTACCTGTCTCTGCAGATAATTTTCTTAACAATTTATTTGAACTAGCTTCAATCTGCCAAAATATCTCCAGTTAAAACAGTAGTGGTATGTTTTAGTTTACGTTTTAATACACCGCCTCATTCCATATATTGTTGCACGAGCCTATTTTTATGCTTGACAAGTAAAGTCATAAATAATTTCTTCTTCAGGGTATTTAGGTGTAAATTGATTTTATGTAGGATGGGGCACGAGTATGTCGACTCTTTAACTAGATTTTGCGCCCTATTGTGGAAATGAGTCCTTATTATAAACGTATTGTAATCTACGGTACCTGTGAAAACAATCATGGCTTTTGGGTAAAAAAGATTGCGTTAATAGTTGCTATCTATTTACTGTAAAACTCAATATACACTGCTGATAATGTTCCGGTCAAGACAGATTATAGACAACGAATGAAAATAAGAAGAAATTGGTAAAAAAAGAAGTAGTAGGGGGTATGGCCGGTTCACCTCTCATACCTTTCTCCCTCGTGCCCATGTAAAACAGCACCTACTTCCCTCTCACTCTAATAGTGGGCATGTCGGCGGCTTACTATATTTATGTCCGTTCTGGTGACAGGTTTTGTTTTTTAATGCCCGAATTGTTGTGAAAGGGACTGTTTATGCACGGTCGAATAATTTTGAAGCGGACAGTATATCAACCTGTATAGTAACCGTAGAAAAAATTACCTAGGTGATATTTTACATGGGTGCCAGAGAAAGGTATGAGATAAGAGGTGGAGTGACAACCGGCCATATCTACCTATTAGACGTAGATGGAGATATAAAACCTCTCATACGTTTCTCTCTCACACCCATGTAAGACAGTACCTAGTTCCCTCTCATTCTAAAAACCGGCAATTTTTTCTACGGTTTACCATACTTTTATGTTCGTCACGCGTCACGGATATAAGGCCGTTGCAGCGGAGTTGGCCCTTATGACAGGTTATGCATTTTTTTCTTTAAATGATCGAATTGTTTTGATAGGTACTGTATACGGACGGTCGAATAGTTTTGGGACGCACTGTATATGATCACTTAGTATAGTAAACCGGAGAAAAATTACCGATTATTATAGTGAGAAGGAACTAGGTGCTATTTTACATGGGTGCGAAAGAGAAAGGTATGAGACGAGAGGTGGGGCGAGAACCGGCCATATCCACCTACTAGGCGTAAATAGAGATATAAAACCGCTCATACCTTTCTCCCTCGCACCCATGTGAAAGAGTACCTAGTTCCCTCTCATTCTAATAGCCGGCAATTTTTTCTACGGTTTACCATACTTTTATGTCCGTGGCGCGTCACGGTATGGATGCGAGAGAGAAAGGTGAGAGGAGATCCCACCTCTCCTCGAGAACTCACCATATACCCTTACCAGTAATAATTGGATATATAAAATCACAGATTGCATTAGTCAGGGTGGGTAACTCTAAATCATCGAACTAGCCTAGTTTAGGGACTTTTATGCTACCACTACAGGACACTTGAGATTGTTCACTCCGCATTTCAATATTGCTTTTTCGGTAAACTTCCACGCACAATTTTAATTATAATAACTATAAACTTATTCCAAGGGTAGCACAAAATTTGATGTATTGTATGGAGTAGATTTCTCTGACAAAACGTTTCCGATGATAGCTGCAGTCAAGCGGTTAAAATCCTTCTAATTTAATTCCACTACTGTTAGCAAATCTATCACCAGTGCCGGGCGATTAATGGTTTAAACACTGGCTTGTTACTATTAACAAGCGAAAATGCAACTATCAGCCACGTCAGAACATTTTCAAATCTTGAATTTCCAAGTCAGGACATCTTTAGAAATAATTTCCCAGTGCTAATTGTAGAATACGTTAATTAAAGTTTATTGACAATAATTGATATATACACAACGTCTTTGTTCCAATATAATTACACAATTCTGAAGAAAATTCGTATTTTATTTCGTTAACGACACATTAAAAAGTTTCAAATGCAAACAGACAATTAAATGATGCTTTACTTAGTAGTAAACATTTCAAAGAGATAAATTAGATTAAGGAAAATATGTCTTATTAACAATGGAATATTTTCCAACTGTTTGAAAAATCACCCGAGCAATTCCCATGAGGGTACAATTAAAATATTAAAATATCAAGATATAAATTAGACAAGGTGATAAGATAATGTTCGATTCTTCCTGCAACAATGCAAGTACTAAAAATATGACGAATTAAATAATAAAAGGGAGTACACTTATTTTAAAATTGAACCTTACATTAATACAGCAAACAGTCATTTTGACACTAATTCGGGGTGGCGTCCATGTCGGACGCGGCTTGATCTGGATCGTCGTCGTTGTAAACGTTCTCTGCCATCTGCCAGACCTGCATAATGTTATCTTCGGATACCGAGCAAATAACCCAAGGTTCGTTAGGATTCCAACTAAAATCTGTCAGAAAGAAAATGAAATTTATAACTTCCTAATAAATATAGGTAATAGTGGAAAAGAGTTAGATCACAGCAAAACTAAAGTAGGCAAATCACTTATGTTGTACAGGGAGAAAAGGTGAGGTAGGAAATAATGGAAAAATTAAAGCCAGACTCCAACTTAGAAACAATTCAATTTCATATTCCAACACTATAAGGTTGCTCAAAATTAAGACCGATTTTTTTAATTCTAAATTTTCAAATAAAAAAATGCTTACATTTTGCAGATAACACATGCAAAAGAAACCCCAAAAAAGAATGGAATAAATTTATACACTCCAATGTGGGTAAAGGTTTATTAGGATTTATAGCAAATATGATACAATCGCCAATTAAATTCAAAATATTTATTTTTAACATTGCATGAAACTTTTAAAACTTTTTTATTATTTCAAATGAAAATCGTTGAAACAATTATTATTTTTGTCAAGGTATTTTTCGCAAAATACATTTGTCTGACCAAAACAAAGACTTTTTACATTGCTGCCGAAGATCTTTTATTGCAAGCCAATGATGAAAATCGTCTTGCCTTACATTTATCGAAGGTAATACGGATCACTCTGTTTCCTTCGTTTCAATTAATAGTTGAACCAATGTTGAAGACCATCCTCGTTTTCGAGAAGATGCTTCCTTACCTTCTTTACATAAGGCTTTTGCAACATCACTTTGAAATCCTAGTAGATCTATCTAACGTTTGTTTTAGGAATATCGAAAGATTCACAATCACTTTGATATAAAAATCAGCAATACACGATAACTAAATCTATAAAATGAAAAATGGTAGTACCATTTTCGAGATTTGATGTGTATTCAATAATAGAAAATAAAAGCATACAAGGCATCTATTTCGCCCATAAAAGTATTATAAATTTTTATTATTGAGGTTAGGGTCACTGAAATTCAATCCATCGACTCGGTCCCATCTTTTCTTCATAGGATCAGCAGTAGAAAATGTTCCTGCAAGATGAACAGCTCGAGGGTCAAAACATTTGACAGCCTGAATCGAGACAGTATTATTTTCAAAAGTTGCTTCATTTTCTTCGTGTAAGAACCTTTGCCTAATTCATACAACCTTTTTCATAAGTTTATCATCTGTGAAAATTTATTCTCTAATGCCGGTTGTTGCATATCCCAAACAAAGCATTTGTCACTAAATATTGTTAGAAAAGTAAGTTATTAAGTGATATGAAATGTTCAAGTGTACTTAAATAACTATAAATATGTGTTATGTCAAAACATAAGTTTTGTAACTCACTTACCTCTTTCCTATTTTCCCAAAAAATTTTCAAAAACCACACCTAATTGAAAGATTGACACACACGAAGAAAATGATTCCTCAAACCCAGCACTATTGGTTTATAAATGGTTGCGCAACGATATATTGCAATACAGGGAATTATCTAATTCGATATGTTAGACAGTAACCTCTACAATGTGATTACACCCCATGCAAAATAGAGGAAAGAGTTTGTATCTAATTCTCGGTGTGCGGCGTTAAGGGGTTAATAATAATTTTTTTACCTGAAATTTTAGCCGTATGTCCACCATGAATAAACAACAATTCCGGAGGACCATCCTCGTTATCTTCCGGGGTTTGTTCCTCTCCAATTTTACTGAGATCCCAAACATGCAATCGCCTATCCGTACCCGACGAAGCCAAAATGGTTTCGTTATGTGGTGACCATTGCACCTGAAATATCTCATCTTTATGCGATTCGAAGCTGTGCAATTTCAACTTCAAGTTTCTCAAATCCCAAAGCGCAACGGTCTTATCGGCGCTTCCCGTTGCCAATATGAATTCGGAATACGGATTGAAGCTTAAGCAGTTGACTTCTGCGGTGTGCGCATCGACCGTGTGAGACGGTTTACTCGTGTTATTACATCTGGTGTCCCAGATCATCAATTTCTGATCATCCGCAACGGATCCGAACAAACTCTCATGCAAGAGATGCCAGGCAACGTCCTCCACGACCGCCGTGTGTCCCGTGAAAATGGTTTTGGCGTCGATGATGCGGTTATCTTTCGGAGTCGCGTTGATGTCCCATAAACAGATTGTGTGGTCATCGCTCGCTGATAATAGGTAGCCGTTTAAATTGGGATTCCACGATAAACCGTATCCTTCTTTTTGGTGTCCTCGCAATCTTAAATCGGGATGACATTCACCGCTCGGATCGGGTTTACTAGGGTGTTTGGTGTAATCAAATACTGAAAGAAATGCATACGTTTAAGTTCATCAAATCTTATATGATACTACTGAGTATCAACTAGGATGGACACTATGAGCTGTAGTGATAGCTCCCCATCCAATTAATAATTCGCAAATCGTGCTATAATCACTCTAGAGTGAGTTTCAAAATATCTTTTTGGATTACAAAAATTAAGATGTGTAGAATTTTAGTTAATTAATTTCATCTGAAGAAATAATTTGAATTAAATTGTCTATTAAGCATTTTGGCACTATAGAGGCGGAAGGGCTATTTGTACTAGTAAAGAGGAACAACCTGAAAGATAAGTATTTACATAGATGGGTAAATGTATATATATATATTTGAAAATAATTAAATGAAAACCAGAAAATTTCTAAATATACATTTCCTAATCATAACGTTAGCAATGGAATTTTTATCTTTTCATTTCCCCATCATCATATTGACTTTTGATACATAAAACGAGTACTTACCTAAAACATCACTCGACGGCGTCTTCGTGGCTATAACACAAGGATTCTGAGGCATGTATCTGGCCCTGTTTACTTCGCCTTCATGATTAATCTTAATCTCGATCTCGATTTTCCCCGAAACAGAGCCAAAGCCACCAAACTCCCCTTTCTCATTATCGTAATGAGACGCATCGAATTGGGCATCCTCGTTAGGTAATTGCACGCTGGCGATTAACAGGTGATTTTGTTCATCGGAAGTGTGAGTGCCCAAAATGAGGCGATGTATAGAATGATCTTTCCCCTCCGGTCTTGTGACATCGGGTAACCACTGTGCAGTCAACGATGGCCACTTTCGAGTGCATGTGTCATGACCAAATCGTAAAGGAACGGGGTGTTTTTCTTCCATATTTTGTACTCTTCGTTGATGACTCGCTCCTCGACCGCATCGTCGAACGTTTCTGCAATTTTAAAAGACCACGTCTGATATTTGTACAATAGAAAAATCAAAATGGTGTAGTGTGATGTTAACAGAGTCGGTTTATCGTAAATACTAGACGAAGAACGTCGTGTTTAGGTAAATGTTGAATGTAATACAAGGACTAGAGTACCTGCATCTCCTTTATCGCCCATGCTACAGTCGCTATACCGTGGATACCTTTAAAAATGCATAAAATAGCAGAATCGACGCCGTCCCGCCAAAGAGAACTAAATTCGCTTGCCAACCTATAAAAGTTTCATTTTTTTCAGCAAAAAATTATGACTTACATACATCGAATTTAAGCGATGAAAATATCTATTTTAACTGTTCATAAAATTTCAGAACGTAAATCTATGAAATTGTGACCTTTGGCAGTCACAATCGACTTTTAAAGCGTTTTAAACTAAGGGATATATGCAGTTGGTACCTTGCTAATTCGTTGGAGCCAAGAAGATGCGTTCAGAATTTCGATGATATATGTGGTACGTTCAGAATCTCGGAATGTATGTATTAAGGTTTTTTTGTAGGATGGGCGGTTAGGGGCCTCATTCTCGATATTTTTTAATAAAACTAACCTCAACGAATATAAATATTTCTTCGTCTTTACATTACGGTCACATTATGTTCTCGTCTACATTATTTATCTTATTCTTACTTCGTGTCATTGTGTTACCAACTTAGGAACCAATTGTTGGGATAGCAAGCAAGGCCAACTTAAAGTTATTTCCAAAATACAAACAGAACAACTTGTTCAGACCTAATTTGTACAATTTGTATCAAATAGATTGTGCAATATAAAAATTTATACCGTAAGATTTTAAACGATTGATATGATACTACACTACTTTCCACAGTTCCTATTTCAGTATTAACTTCTATTTTTCTATCTGAAGTTAGCCTTTTAGTAACTTCTAGTGGATTTCCCCATATCTATTGTCACGGCTGTCACTTGCCCCATATGTATTTGTTGGGTTTAATAATGGTTTAATATGAACAACTTGTTTACATTTGCTAGTTTCTTTTTCAAGATGTGTTTGTCGGTTTTTTCCCCATTAGCTACTTAAAATAAGCGTAAAATTAGAGATTGTATAGTAGTGATATCGATATATAAAAGCTTTTACACTGGCGATGTGTACGATAAGTTGCATAATCATATTTTATCTAAGACACCACGACATTGCACAACGTGCCGCTTAAATGGAAGTAAATATTGGGGTGAGGACTGCGGAAAGTAGTGTAGGATCAGGACAATCATTAAAAATCACAGGTATAATGTTTGTAAATGCTTCTATGCGAATTAAGTTGGCAGGCCTGCAATTTTATCTAAGTATAGTGGTCTCCCTACCGTTTGAGGTGTCATGCGGGTCCGACTACTAGGGCATTTTTGTCCTTGTAGTTTCTTCAAGATCTGGAAACTTTGTGTTTTTCTGTTTTTGATGAAATTTTGGAATTTCGTCGAGTATATTTTGGAACCAACCGACTCACCACCGGTTCAAAAGGACGAAATGCACAATTAGAGTCATAAAAATTATTTAAAACAAAACCTACACCAGTATATTACAATTTATGTTGTACAAATACAAGAAAAGAAGTTCTTCCTCTATTTGAACGAAAATTATAAGATGTATAATATTTCTTCTTCTTCCTTAACGTACCTTACATTTTTATGAGTTTCTTTGCGATTCATCTACAAGAATACAAATCAAAAAACAAGAGTATCAGTTTTTCATAAATCAGAAACAGCTATACAGAACTTTATAGTCACAGCTTCTTTTCAATTATTTCGGACCAGTGAAATTTCTCTTCAGCCCTTGCCAGCATTTAAAGTACTCGGGATCCAATTTCTCGCAGGTTTCTGCCCCCATTTAGTAACGGCCAGACCAAAACAACTCTCGAACATAAAAGCCTGCAAATATAACTTTTAAACCTAAGAATTACGCGAAAACAATACTCATACTTGTGTCCCTTCGGCTATCCTCGTCGGTTTCAACACTTCATTGCTGGCATCTTCGAAACATTTCAGATCCGGCCCGTGAGGCGTCATTATGCTATGCAAAGTAGCTCCGCCCGGTAAAAATCCGCCGCGTTTCGCTTCGTACTGTCCCAGAATCAATCCCATAAATTCCGACATGCAATTTCTATGATAATACGGCGGACGGAAAGTGTGTTCTTGCACCGACCATCGCGGAGGGAAAATGACGAAATCGGCGATGGCCGTGCCTTTTCTCTCCGATTGGCAGCTCAAAACGGTGAAAATCGATGGATCCTGTGGATTACGAGATGGTAACACCCGGCGACGTTCGATGATGACATTTTCGTAGAGCGATTAAAAGGATGGCATAAGTTCGTATATATTCGCATACCGGTCAGGTATATACGAGCATGCACGAACCAACGCGATCTTTATAATCGTCACTTAATAACGTGATCGGTGAGCGCCAGTGGGAGTACATCCATTTCTTATTTGGGAAATCCATGAAATACTTACACAATGATCGAAAGACACGGAATTTATCACCATGAAATTGGCCAAGTCGTATTTGTAAGGAACGTAGTTTCCGTGCCATGCAACGACATCGAAAGGGCTATGATCCTGTTCGCAAATGAATAGTTTCCCTTGATATTTAGAGATGATTTCGTATTTGATTACTTCTCGATCTTCGTACCAGGCCACGGGCGTTAAGAAATCCCTTGGATTGGCTAGTCCATTGGCGCCGATTGGCCCTAGATCGGGTAGGATGAAATGTTGTCCGAGAACTTCCAAAATGTAACCGCGGGAAGCCTCATTTAAATCGACTTTGAATCTCATCCCTTGTTGAATTACCGCTATTTCGTTCGGTTGTATCGTTAACTTTCCAAATTCGGTCGTTATATGTAAGGTACCGATTTGTGGTACTAAAATTACGAAGAGCAAGGTATGAGATTAGATACATATAAACGATAAATATCCTTATCACATCAGATTAAATAATAAATTAAAATATCAAGTTTGAGCATAGACGCAGATGAGTTTCTGGTTTGGATGTTGAGCAGTGAGTTAAAGACATCTCTGGGTATTTGTAGGGCATCGTCTCAAAGAATTGCGTGACAACATCGACATAGAATTGTGACCAACTCCTATAATAACCCTTTTCTTACATACTATGTCAAGTGGATGGCCAAGGGAAAAAATACGTGCTAAACCCGAAGTAAACCTTTAACGTTCAAATTTCGGGTTTAGTAAGTATTTTCTCCCTTGGCCGTCCACTGTAAGCAAAAAGGGCATTTACGGGGGTGAAACGCGTCCTAGCCGTCACCGAGCGGGAAAATATTTGTCCATGCACACACATGGTCACAGTAAAAAGTGGGGTAAAAATGCATGTTTTAGAATTTTCAATGTTAGAAATTTGTCAATTTGGTTTATACGGTTGTTGAAGATGCTTGCCTCGAGCTAGCGAAACACGTGTCACCGATTTTATTATAAAACAATTGTGTGGTGAGGAGTTTACCGTTGTGTTATTTGTGTCAGTAACCTTTTCTAAACGAATAAATGTGCATGATTAAAAAAAAATACCTAGCAAAAATCACCGTCTGCATTGTAAAGCGCCCTATCATTCATGGAAGCATTACAGGAATAAACATGGATGGCTAATCCCTGCTTCGTCTTGGGATCCCCAGCACCGCAAACAGTATTTAAACCCTCAACAAAATCGATACTTTTCGTCTTCGACGGTAAATCGAAAGGTTGCCACCGCATCTAAAAATTGTCCTTTTTTCTGTTGCGTGCATCGTAAAAGAAACCTTATTTTACGCACCTGATTCGGATCCGGATGCTGTTCATCCCAATCGTGAGTGACGTTACCTTTTTCGAACTTTTTAAAGGGTTTATGACCGACGGAGGGTCGTATCCTATACAACCAGCTTCGTTTATTCTCCGTCCTCGGGGCAGTGAAAGCGCTACCCGATAATTGCTCGGCGTACAAGCCGTACGGGCATTTTTGCGGATTATTTTGGGATTTGGGGAGCGAATTCGGACATCGCGGATCTTCCGAGGTAAATTCCGAACCGAAACCGCTCAAATACTACAACATAATCGGTTTGAATTCCAGAAATTTCAGCTTGGAAATGGAATGATACCTTTAATGAAGTCATGTCGATTGTAAAACTTGATTAGAACTGAATTAGATATATCTCTAGAAGGAATCCGAGCGAAAGAAGAAATTCTAGTATGTAAATAACATGTTTACGACGAGAATCATAATATGCTAAATTTTTAAACTCGTGGATATGGATATCAGGCGGAAGCACGTTTCCAACATACTTTTTTTTAATTTGCTAGGTGTATCGCCATTTTGATCGGAATTTCTTATAGCTTTTTAATATCACGCCATAATTATAATGTAAATTACGTAAACGGTCAAGGTTACCTACGCGTTTGAAATCTGATAATACAAACAACAATAACAACGTCGTAAAATGTGTTTCGATGTTAGAATCGAAACCGGTTTAGAATTGATAATTTATACATCAGAACTGCTTTTGTGTAATCATAAGGTTTGATAAAGGATGGATGACGTGTTATCATTAAGTAGTGTAAACCGGACTGACGCCCTTAATTCTTCGAATTTGCACGTAACTGGAGACGAAGACCGGTTTACACTACTTAATGATAACTGATAACACGTCATCCACTCTTTTATCAAACCACTAATCAACAATAAAAGGTGTCTTGTTTTCTAAAGTAAAATCAGTTTATTTGTAAACAAAAAAAGTGATAAAAAGTTTCGGATATTGACGAGAAAATGCGTATTTTGAGAGATGTTTTCCTTCCTGTTCGGGGTTTCCCCAAGCCGGGAAAGTTTTCCAGTTTTTGTACAAAAAAATCCTCTTCCATTACACGCAAAATGATGAAATAATCACTAAGTAATTATTAATTTGTATACGGGTCGATCCTTTTTACAAAAAGTACACTAAATACTGTGAAACAGCAAGCAAAGCGGAGTTTGAAAAAGTATGAAAAAGATAAATTGGGGTTTGCTATAGAATAAATGGCTGAAGTGAAACTTCGAATGAGTTCAGCACTCCATAAATGAAAAAACGATAACGAATACAATCAAACACTGAAACGAATAAAAATCTTCTGACCTAACCCCCGAATAATGCAACGGAAAACGTCAAAAACGGAAACGGATGTTAATTCGGTATGGTTATGCACTCTATCGGGAAAATCCATGAACTATAGATAACGGATATCGAGCGCAAGATGACTCCCAAGGTCACGAACTAATATTAAATAAAACGATAATTGTAACGATAGAAATTACGCTGTCGCTCCTCCGAATTTTATTATTCAATGATAAGTTGTCATTGAATGGCTTTGAATCCGCGCGTACTTTGATTTCTACTTTCCACACTTATTTTCGGGACTCCTCGTACGCATAAACTCGACGGTTAATAATTGTTGATTTTCAGTGATATTTTTTTGTGTCAACTCGTCAACAACGCTGGAATCGGGCGAGAGAATAAGAAAAGACGACTTACACATTTTTCTTTTACGCTCCGAGCAATGACAACACCAGTTATGAGGTCATCTTTAACCCCCCACTCTGGTTTTTGCCGTCACTCATCCTGTGTGTAATCCTCGATTTACCTTAACGGAACTAAAAAGTTTCACAACAACAAAAAAACGAAGGAGGAATAAATGAAGAAATATTACGACGACGTTAAAACGGAAAAAAGAACAACTAGTGCAATAAAAGAAAAAAAAATTGGGGTGTGTTATATATATATATATATTGTTCACGACTGAAGTGAAATTTCGAATGTGCACTTCATAAATTTGGGCGCAACTATATCATAATGTTATATAGAAAATGTCAATTAAAAAAAAAATTGTTTTTGTTATAGAATGCACGGTTGAAATAAAACTTGGGATCTGATCAGCACTTCGCAAATTACAAACAAATACAATCAAATATTAAAGCGATTAAGCAGATAACAAAAAAGAACGATCTATGCAACCAAAGCGAAATAAAAACAAATAATTCGTCGAAAGACACCTTTCATTAGGTTATTTCATGACGCAGAATGGCACATTACTTTCAGTAATCCTCCTATGCATAAACTCGACGATTAATAATTGATGATTCCCAGTGATTCCGTTTGTGCCAATTTGTCAACAACGCGTGAATTGAGCGAGAGAAAGAAACTACGACTCTGAGTAGTGCAAGTATACACGTTCAACATTAGTTACGAGATCATCGTTCACCCCCCTTCGTGTAGTTCTCGTAAATCTTTGTATGGTAGTTTGTTTTGAATACAGCATTTTCATAATTCAGTAAACTTTATTTATTACAAAAAGAAATCATTCAAAATTTTTATGGTTTAATCATTTTATTTTTAATTAATTAAATTTTCAAATTTATTGTTATTAGGAACATTATTTAATGTTTATCATTGCATGGAATAAAATTATAATGTTTATCAACAATAACTTTTATTGGAAATAATTTCTCTGTTCTTATCGTTTGATATGCAATTATATAATTAACTGACTCATAATAATTATAAATTTAAAAATTGTGGTTGGTAGTGTATATTATTTAATCTTATATGATAGAGATCTACCACTAATAGGTCAATTATTAATTAATTAATTAATTATTGACCTATTAGTGGTAGATCTCTATCATATAAGATAAGTATAAAAACGTCACGAAATATATATATATATATATTATTTAATGTCAGCTACAAAAGGTTTATGATTTCGTTTCAAGTAATTGAGGATCTTGTATATTTAATAATTTCTTAACCTTCCTATACTCACGTCAAAATGAAAGACGTATACTATACTATATAAGACGGTCTCACAGACCGTATGCGTGAGTATAGGAAGGTTAATTTCTTCTGTTGGATTAATATTTCCAACGTTTGTTTAATATCATCACAGTCTGAATTCTCTTTGTTAGTTATCTTCATGAGGGCTCTAATATTTTTTTCTATTATGTCTTTATCTTTCTAAGACAATGTTTTCTTTAAAGGAATTGGAGGTTGATTTGGAATTTCAAATGTTAAAGCTCTGCCCTTATTCTACTGCGTCAACGATTGTATTTAGAACATTTGCTAAAACAAGACCAGCAGCTTCCTCCAATATAGGAATTAAAAAATTTATAAAACCACCTGTATTACACCATCTTCAACAATTTTTGATCTATCTTGTAAAATTATTGATGATCCTTTTTAATTGCAAAAGTCATTTATATAAAGAATACATGTAAACAAGAAAACACTGCAACTCCGATCGGTATATTTATTACATATGATCACATATTATCTATCTTAATTATCAAACTAAAATTAAACAAACTAAAGTCGGTAAAAATCATTTGTGAAAATAATCACTGACATCTCAGAGCCTTAAGTTATCTAGCAGATACAAAGGACTTTTTATATCTGCTTCGTCAAAATGTGGTTTAGGACATTCACATGTTCTAACTGCATAATACATTCGAACTCTCTCTTTTTCTACCAATCCTCTGCCCATGGCTACACAACTTTATAAGGTAAATTATTTAAAATTAAGCTTACGAGCGTTTTTAAATCATCCCCTTCTTCTGGTAAAATACCATTTTCTGATACATATTCGACCATCCAGCAACATACTGGATCAGTCCTGTTTTTTTATACATAATATTATCTTTAAGAATATGGGCTGGACAATATCTCGTTAATGTCTTTCTGCACTCATCTATATTTTCGAAATCAGCCCATGGCGTTTAGTCCGGCAGTTTGCCTAAAACATTGATAAAAAGGATTATAAATAAAAAGAAAGGATATGTACATATAATTTAAACACAAATGAATAAAAGAAATAAATCTCTAAAACAAATATTTTTAAAGTTGTTCTTTGTGTTAGAAAACCAGTTCATTTAACTAATAATTGTAAAAATAAATACCTACGATTGATGTTTGTATATAGAGTCTCCCTTTCCAGTTCGTTTCTTTTGCGTTTAATTTCTATATTTCCTTCATTAATTTCATCCATCGTTAAGTAAAAGTAATAGATAATAGTTCAAAAACTGTGATAAAACTGATTAAAATACAAAATGCTTTTAAGATGGTTATTCTTCTTCTTCTTCAAGCCTCAATGTAAACTGGGTTATCTATGCGCCTATGTACCTAAATTGCAGATATCAATTCTTGCACGTGACTACCAAATTAGGCAACCCAAATATCAGCAGCTGTGTAAAATATTATAGAAAGTGGCGTACGATAAAATTCGAATTAGGGTGCGCACGTTTAAAGTAAAAAGAAATTGTTTTTACTTTTTTATTTACTTTTAACTTTATAAATAAAGTAATAAAGTAAATAAATTATGTCAGATTACAATAAATGTTCAAAATGTGATCCGTTCTGTTCTATACATAATTATATCCTCCTTTTTAAATTGTCAAATCTTCTACAGTGATAAGCTTCTATCCCAGTAAAAAATTTTTAAATTTCGCGGACAGTTTAAGTTGGCAGTTCCGGCAACGGTGGACATACTCGCCAATTTTTAAGCATACTACATGCGAATATGTTCACTATTGCCGGAACTACCAACTTAAACTATCCGCGAGATTTAAAAATATTTACTGGGACCTCATCAATGTTATGTAAGCGTTGTCTACATGTTGTTTTTTAGATAACCAAATAAGTACAAATCTAGAGGGGTTAAATCCTGTGATCTTGTAGCCCAACTTCCATAACTGAAAACACGATCATCAAAAATTGTCATAAATATCCCAATCTATCGAAGGCAGCACGAGCTGTTGCTCTATCTCGCTGAAAATATCCTTCGGTCAATTCATCATCGTGTAAGTGTTCGATAGGTGGGTGTAAAATATTAGTCCCATATCTTCCAGTAGACGATTTGTTATTAAAATTTATTGGAATTTGTTTATTAATACACACTTATATTTTTATAACGATATACATTATATTACTAGAATTATTACGGTTTGCTTACGTTTTACGTTACGTTCTATGTTCATGTTTACGTTCACTTTTAGAGTGCTTTATAGTAAATACAGTAACCTCATGATAAAAATAATAAATATGAATTGTACGAATCAGATTAGAAATAATTCTATTATATAAACTAGATAAGAGTGTTTCACCTCTACCTATACTATTTTATCATTCATAATTCTAAATAGGGTGGTCCTAGAGTCCACCCCTATCATAATGCCACATTAGTTTTATGATAGAATTGTAAACCGAGACTCCTGATAATTTAGAAAAAACAAACTAAAGTTATTGTCCAAGCTAGAATCTGCAAAATTATTTAAAAATAGATTACATCTGAAGTATTACCATCAAAAACTAAATTATTAATGAATAATACTCAAAATTAAAGATTTTTGTCTGATTTTCAGTTGTGAATGAGTTAACATGATTAAACAAATAGTTTTTGATATAAATGTGTTAAAAATAATGATAAAAATGGTAAATGTTGGTAGTTAATTAAAGTAAAATCTGTAAGTATCAGGGACGTAACAATCATAAGATAAACGACAAAAAGTCAGTTTTAACCATTTACAGCGTTGGCCATATGTATTAGACACCTCTGTGAAAATGCCGTATTATGAATACATTTATATTTACAGATAGATAGTACTCGAAATACTTTCGATAAAACTCCTTAATGTAATTTTAACGAGGGTCGTGTGTACTTAAGCAGGTAGTTTTGAAGTAAGGGGTCATTTTACAGTTTTGAGTATCACTTTATTTCCGACACGCTAACGAAAAGGAGTTTGTTGCGAAATTGTATTCATTCATTCAAGTGTGTATTTTTTATTATTAGTGTGTATACAGTAAAGTATAAAATAATGCCAAAAGTTCGTGAATTAACGGAAGTGCAGCGCGGCCAGATCCTTCTGCTCAGTTCGCAAGGGATGACACTGTCAGCGATCGCAAGACAAATGAAGTGTTCGCGATGTGCGGTTCGTACCACGCTAAAAGGTACGAGGAGACAAGATCATTCACTAATCGGCCTAAAAGTGGAAGAAAACGCCTAACAACTGCAAGAGAAGATCGAATTTTAGAGAGAACAGCCATACGGAATCGGACAAAAATGTCGAAAGATCTCGCCAGCGAATTAGCCCTGCGTCATGGAATTGATATTTCTGCACGGACAGTTAGGAGAAGGCTTGTGGCAGTTGGTTTACGTGGATGTAGAGCTCGACGAAAACCATACTTAACTGCAGAACACAAGAAAAAGCGACTTCAGTGGGCTAGAAAATATAAAAATTGGTCCGTCGAAAACTGGGCCAAAGTATTATGGTCCGATGAATCTAATATAGAGGTATGTAAGAATAGATATTTATAATGTTAGTAAACGTAGATAAGTTAAATTACCGCTTAAAGTTTTTCAAAAAAGACAGCCAATTTAAAGTATATTTTATTACTTTATTTTCCAGCTTTTCGGCCAACCTGGGGCGCAGTACATTCGACGACGACGAGGAGAGGCATATCACCCGGATTGTATAGTACCTACAGTAAAACACGGTGGAGGCAGTATTATGATTTGGGGGTGCATGTCTGCATCCGGCGTCGGCGAACTCTTCTTGTGCAAAGGTCGTATGAACAGTGGTGCTTATATTGATATGCTGGGGGAGGTATTGGAGCCGTCGGTATTAAAATTGTTTGATACAGATGTACCTGAATATTATTTTCAACAGGACAATGCGCCTTGCCATAAATCACGGCAAACAATGGGGTGGTTCAACGAAAATAACGTAGAGATTCTAGACTGGCCAGCTCAGTCTCCGGACCTCTCCCCGATTGAACATTTATGGAATATTTTAAAAACTAAGGTGGTAAAACATAAATGCAACAATAAAAACATTCTTAAACAAAGAATAATCGAGGAATGGTCAAAAATATCCAGTGAAATGTGCCATAACCTGGTAGCAAGTATGCCGAGAAGAGTGCGTGCTGTTATAAAAGCAGGTGGAGGTGCTACTAAATATTAAAATAAACTAACATTCTTTAATAAATTACTGACGAATACATTCCTGTTTGTGATTTTGATTTCATTTCTTGATTTTGTACTACGGGTAACAATAATTTAAAGTTTTTCGTACGTAGGACTAAGGTGTCTAATACATATGGCCAACGCTGTATATTGATGAATTTATAAAACCGCTATAATTAACCATTTTTATAAGATATATATTATTTTGGTTATCGTAACCAATTAATGTGTGAAATTTTTTTGGTTACAAGTAACAATTATATCAACCAAAAAAATTTTGGTTTCAGATAACCATTATATCAACCAAAAAGATTTTTTGGTTGATATAATGTTTTTTTGTTATCAGAGATGAAATTGTAATAAAAATTCATTCATACATTTTAATGGGAATATTTCTCTCATTTAAAATGTTGAATAGGGATTTCTAAATCCATTAAAATCCTTATTAAAATTGCAATTGACTGTATGTAATCTTTATTAGGTTTTATTTAATGATTTTAAAATATAAAAAAACATACACCGCCTTTAGCTATGCTTAGTTTTGCTACTACCGCCGCAGATTTGTTGTGTTATCTTGTTCATGTGTTGTTGTTGCAATTAATTTATGGCTCATTTGTTGTTCTGTTTGTTAAAATTTTTGTTTTTTTATTTTGTGAGGATTTTTGATATTGTTTGGTATATTTTGTTTTTTTTATAGCTTTTTTATGTTCATTCACTTAAAATTTTTGTTCATCCCTGATAACCAAAAAAGAATTTTTCTTTGTAATGGTTATTTCTAACCAAAAAATCTTTTTGGTTGATATAATGGTTATCTGAAGCCAAAAAATTATTTTGGGTAAGATAATTGTTACTGATAACCAAAGAAAAATATTTCTCACTTTAATTGGTTACGATAACCAAAATAATATATTTGCAATGATAATGGTTAAAAATTCCCAATATTAAATAAAATGAATTTTCTTGTAACCTTTTTATGTGAAATAAAAAAATAACAATTATATTTGGTCCCTGGTAAGTATAGCTAGCTATGCCCGTTCAAAATTTGATGGTGATTCATCAAATCCAATTTTCTATTTTTGATGTGTGAACGAGTAAAAATGATGACAAAATGAGTTTCTTGGGACAAATGTATTAAATTAATGATAAATATAAATAAAACGACGGTAAAATGAGAATATACAGCCATAATTTCTTGTTAACTGACATTTTCTTTATAATATTAGATATACACGGTAGCGCCCAAATTTATGAAGTGCTGAAGACATTCGAAGTTTCACTACAATGATAAGAAAGCGTGATACTTACGTATTATTTCCTCCTCACACTATCCACTTGATGTCAATTTGCTTGAGAAAAATCATTCTACTACTAGAACAAGAAGACTTCAATATAAAAAGTGCATAGAACAAATAGTAAAAATACTTCAAAAGATACACTTAAGAAAATAAAGAAAGAAGTCAATCATACGACAGAGAAAGAGTGAGAGAGGAAAAAATTAAACATGATTGTTAGAAATAAATTTATTCCGTCGTATCAGAATGAAACAAGATTGTGTAGTGCAGTCTTGGAAAAGTAAAAAAAAAGTAAACAGTTTGGAAAGAGAAAAATATCTGTAAAACTAATACAAAATCACAAAATCAAATTAAGAAGAGAACTTGGGAGTTTTCGAATCGATCGGTCGTAATTTCGCGTTTCTTCGATTTTGTTGAAAATTAAAAAAATAATAATAAAATCCATGGCAGAAAATAATTCAAAGGTGTATATAGTCCGTCAAATGTCACTCGAGATGTCAAGATCACATGTACTATAGACTCGCACCCCATTTCGGGCTTGAATTTCATTGAATCATGCAGGATTCTTTCTCCTTCGTGTGTGCGACAATGACCTTGGAATCTGGACTTACATTTGACCGTCCTGTACGTAATTCCAGCATAAATCATAGATCCTAATATTTGATTAGGAAAATAACAAAATAAAAATATCTTATATAGTTTACTTAAAAGCGAATGGATTGCAGAAATATTTTGCCAGGGGATGAAATAAGAAATTTTAAGATGTTTTCAGCGGGACAGTTATGAATTAGAACAGCTATTGGCGAAATTTCTTACGTTTATAGTCTGTATAACAAGAGGCGCAGCTCAGACAAAATGCAAAAATTCGGGTAAAAAATGGTTTTAATGATCTTCAGGTTACTACGGGTTGTAAGTTGCAGATCAGTGATGTCTCCGAATTCACGCCAAAATGATAAACATTACCCAAACGAGCAAGAACATTTACAACGCCCTCGAGACAATGCGATTTAGTCACGAAAACACCGTCATTTTGGGCTTTGCTTCCTTTACGAAGAAGGGAATTAATCAGAAGAAATGTGATCGTCTAGAAATCGGATGAATATGGAAAAATGCAAAAAAAGTTAATGTCTGAAGTTGTTTCAGTCGGTATGGTTTCGGAAAATTGTACGCGGGACGCCCCAAAAGTTACACTATTTTTTAAATCTGCACGGTGGGCGGGAAAAGTCGCAGAGAACTTTTGTTTTGCGTGACAGCACTGTAAAATTCCATCTTCACCGCTTGGACAATCACGCGCCATCAGCCTGGGGACTTCACTTGCTCCTACCGCTGATTGCGAAGATCGTGGTTATCAGTTCTTTTTACGGTAAAAAAGTGCGACTTACTTTTGAGACGAAATTTATCATAAATATTCAACACAACTGTGGTTCAAACATCGCGGTTGGTGCTGCGCTTCTTGAAAAAGCAAAGTGTTGAATTGCACAATCAAAATAGGGCAAACTTGACTTGACAACTATCAAGTCCTATGTCAAATACGATGTGGTTTGTGCAAGCCAATCAGATTCAAGAATTGGATGCCCTTATCTATCCCCATACTCCATTAATTGCCCTAATTCAAGTATAAGTCCCGGAGTAATAGAATTTAGTATATATATATATATATATATATATATATATATATATATAATATTCGATATACTGCGCTCTTATTATACAGGCTATTGTTCGCAAAATCATTTTTCCTTCGTTTTCACTCGTCGTTCGCAATTTTTTTTTCTTTTGGCAGCAAATAGAAATATACAATACCCTCTTTTTAAAATTTACGCCTTTTATTCACACTTTTTTCTCCAAAAAAGAGGGAAGAAAACGCGTTCACTAGCCGACCGCGCCCGCTTACGTACTTAACAAATACACGTATCAATCTACCTAAACATAAAATTAAAACTACGAAAAAGGGGCGGGGTCGGACGCGGTCGGCTCGGTGTTCGCGCGGTTCTTCGGTTCTCTCTCAATCTCTTTTTTTCCCTTAATTTTCTCTTGTTTCAAATAACAATGCAATATATATACTATCGATTTGTACACAAATATGCTGTTGTTTTAGCCCTCTAATATAATAAAAATTAAATCGTACAATTGGAAAGAAGGAGATACACAACAGAAAGAAGAAAACAAAACAAAATCTTATATGGTAAACATTCAGTGAGACTACTTAGTTTATAACATGCATACTTAAACTATGTTATTATATATAATTCATTTAAATGTAATAATTTTGGTCAATATCAACCTAAAACTGATTTTACAAAGACAGCCAATCGCTTGGAAAACGTTCATTATTCACCAAAAAAAGCGGTTTAATTTTTGTATCGGGTTTGAATTTCTTCTTTTTTAAAATCTGTATTTGCGTTAGTGTTTAATACTTTACAGGTAATACGGCAATGATTACACTTTTTTAATTTTTTTTTCTCTTTATATTTTTTTTTAACGACGTGTATCCTTCCTTACATTTGCTTTTTCCTATTCATCAGAGATACTGTTTACGACGATAGATTTGACGCTTTCACTATGGGGGCATCCCATGCGCAAAATCGTACGTTTGGACAAATAATAACACTTTTTCCAAGGAAACATTTCACACTATATATAAAGACTTGTTGTTACATAATGTAATCCTAAGCAGTTTATGATATTGCATTTTAAAGATAACTTTTTAGAGGAAATAATCAGGGGTCCTGCGCGTGACATGGGGTTCTCCACGTCTCGGTGCCGGATCAAACTGCAAACTGTAAAAAAGGTAAAACAAAATGCAAACGTTAAAAATCACTATTGTTTAAAATCAATATCTAATTTAAAATGAACTAGCAAGGATAACAAATATTTTTAGAAGCCGGTTTCCGATACTTTAACAGATAATTGTCTTTTAAAGCTGGGGTAACTAACAGGTACCTGAACTTGTAAATTTATATCGTTGATTTAAGAAGGGTGTATTTCTTAAGTTAAATGAAGTTAAAAAAATCACAAATAATTGCTTTTTAATAACCAAACGGAACTTACTTTAGGAATAGCCCTTGTATTTTAGGAAATTCGTTAAAAATACATATTGATACCAAAATAGAACATTCTCAATGCAGTCATTTACCCTACATTGCTTTGGAATTTGACACTTGTTTTATACGGCACATAATTTTGGTTTATTTTTCGTGTTGGTTGTTGTTTTCCTGTCAATTCTGTGTCGAACTAACTACAAACTTATCAAGAATTATTGTCTACCACGTGAGCAGTAAGTTTTTTAAATCTGGGAACTTTTGTGTTCATAGATTTATGGTTTTTGCATATCACTAGGATCATACTAGCATTTGACATAGGCGTACAATTATTATTTACGACTTTTGCTGTCATTCTTTACGTTTCCGTTCCATTATTTTTATTATACATTTAAATAACAGAACTGTACTTTTCAGTACACAGCCGTTTCATCGCATTTCTGCGTAAGGTTAGTTAGTTAAATAGAATATCAATCATCAAATAAAAATAATTATGTTAGGTTAAACTTATTGTTTGCATGTAAACAAGACGCATAATAAAAAAAAATTATAGCCAAATTCTGAGAAATTTGGAAACATCCCTCGCATGATACTGATCGATATAAACTTATAGAAACTTCAATTAGTTTCCGCAAAAACGATAAGTAATGAAATCCAACTTACAAGGAATATTTAAGTGCGTCGTCTAATTCCATTATGGCTGCCTGATTGCCGCAACGGTAGCAGTAATTCGGCGCACTGAAGATGGTCACGACGTTACGGTCGTGACACCAATTATAGCCCTCCATGACGAGCTGGTGGGCTCTGGACACCAAGGTCAGGCCGTTCGAGTGGTTAAACGTCTCGGAGATGTCCTGACCGAAAGTGTAGCCGGCCCCGCGAGGCGAAATACCCCATCCCCCGCGGTCGTCCGGATCTGACCACAGTAAATCGCACATCGGTCCTTCGTGTGGTACCTGGAAAGAAAGAAAAAGAAATTCATGTGAACGGATTTAACGAAGTTTTGCCATTTTCTCACAATTTACAATTTGCATTTTCAACCTAAAGCCCGTTTTACATTATCATATTAAATTGTACTAAACGATTGAATACTAATTTATAGTACAATGTAAAACGCTTTACCAGTCTTTTGTACAAGATTATTGTATGAATTTAGATTCCATGATTCGTCAGGGCTATTACATATGTATTATCAACTTGTACAAAAATTCTGTTTACGATTCTGTGCCATGCTACATCCCCGTTGCAAATTGTACACCAGTACAAGTCGGCCGTAACGATTAAGCGAAAACTATTTTTATGTCAGGTAACGTACCCTTTTTGTGCATGATATGTCAAAATGTTACTAAGAAAAGTTGTTCAGAATGAGAAATTGTAACTCGATACAAAATTTCAGGAAGATTTACCTACTTTCATTAAAACGTCATTTTTTAGATTAAAAAAATAAATTATATGTATTTACGAATTCAGACATCGCAGATGACGCTGGCTGTTACTTTGAATAATTTTATTGTAGATCAATGATATTACGTTTTATAAATTTAATTTGTGAATAAATACATACAATTTATTTTGTTTTATTTAAAAATAACGTTTTAATCAAAGTAGGTAAATCATTTTGCAATTTTGTATAGAGCCATAATTTCTCATTATGAACAACTTTTTAGTAAGATTTTGACATATCATGAACAAAAAGGATACGTTACCTGACAAAAATAGTTTTCGCTTCACCTTTACGGCCGACTTGTTTTTCAAAAAGCTGAAAATATTCTTAAAATTCTATTTGCACCAAGCAGAACTTAATCTCATAATCTTAAATTACAATTAAAAAATATTTAGTCCATCGCACCTCTTGTAACATCAATCCTGGGGCACGCTGTATATAATAACACAACAGCCACTGCTTTAGTTAAACATAAATAATCCCCTTTTCTACTCATAATTCCAGTGTGGAGATAAAAAACAATGAACATTAAAATTTCCTTGTTATTTTGTAGGAACATTTTGTAGGAACATTTTGTATAACTTCGTTCGGTGCACGGATTAGAACAAGGCATTTACTGTTAGATTGATCAGATTGTACATTACAAATAAATTTACTTATTTTGCTTTTAATTAGAAACAAATGGGTTGTTAATGTAACAGAATCTCCTTTCAGGTTCTGCTCTCATGGTAATTGCTGAAAAAGCAGGGGGTGTGAATTGTATATTTCTATCAATGCTGATACAAAGAATATGTAAAGAAATACTTCTCCGAAAACAACTAAGGCAGATTTAGAGTAATTAAAAAAGCATCCAAGAATTTTTGGAAAATCAAACTAGAGGACATTTGAGCTGATATTTATCTGAGCAACTCTCACATAAATCAACTCAGAATATTATCCTTAAAAACACTAGAAAAGATAAGATATGCCCCACCATCATATTGTTTATACTTTGACACATTGCACAAGCTATGAGTAAACCAGGCAAATATATGATAATAAAACGAATATCTCACCTCTTGTAAGCGATCCAATGCTCTGATGTGGTCGAGAGTGTCGATGCTAGGACTCAAACCGCCGTGTAAGCAGAATATCTGTCCGTCGACCAACGCCGTTAACGGGAGATAGTCGAAAAGATCGGTGAAAAATTTCCAAACATTGGCATTGCCATATTTTCTCAAACACTCGTCATAAAAACCGTACACTTGAGTAATCTGTCTCGACTCGTGGTTCCCTCTGAGGATCGTAATTCGTTCTTTGTACCGCACTTTGAGTGCAACGAGCAGCGTCACAGTTTCCACCGAGTAGTAGCCTCTATCAACGTAATCTCCCATGAAGAGGTAGTTGGTGTCCGGACTGCGACCGCCTATTCGAAACAGTTCCATCAGATCGTGGAACTGACCGTGAACGTCCCCGCAAACGGTCACGGGACATTTCACTTCCTGCACGTTCGATTCCTTCGCGAGAATTTCTTTCGCCTTGAAAAGGAAAACTTTAGCGTTAGTAGGGTCGATGAGTAATCGCGAATGTTGTAATGAGCGATGGGTGTCGTACGTACCTTATCACATAATGTTTTTACTTGATTTTCCGTTAATTGCTTACAGTCATTTAGCTGTTCGATCCACTGGTCTAATTCTTTCCAAACCGCTTTTTCATCCATTATATGTAGCTGGTAAATATAAAAATGCAATAAATATATCGATGGACTTAACACTAACGCATATATATTAAGCTACGCTATGAGTATTTCTATTTTATGTATAACTAATAGAGATCCGCATAATAGGACGCTCGTTAACTCGCAAATATGCTCACAAAACACTGAAATTTCAAAATGGCGAACGTAAAGGGTTCGGGTGATGTCAATTCTGTCGATAACAGTGCACTCTCGTAGCGGCTTCGTCCGTTCAGCGGCCGATTTAAAAATAGCCCGCGTTAATTTAAAATTGGAAATGACGGAAGGCGGTAGAGATGTAATTACTTTTGATTTGCTCCATCCGGATGAGTTACGTTACTTTTCAACTTTTGTATCGTACTCGAATTCTTCATTTTAACAGGTTCAATTGAAATATCCAACGTTCGGTTCGCATTACATCAATTTAATTTTGCCATTGTCATACCTAAAGTGACAAAATCGTATTTTGGGACACTAACGCATAAGGTGCCTTGATTGAAAAAATTTAAGGTGAAATTTCGAGCTGTTCTTAAGCCCTCGGACCCCGATGTTGAGGAAAAAATAAGTACATTTTACCGTTCAAGATGCTGTCCACATTATAGGCGAAACACGTGTCCCCCAGAGATACCCGATTCTATAGTGGAAACTGTAATAATATTTCATTATCTATTTCTTCTTTCATATTAGGGGTCTCCAAACTACGGCCCGCGGCCCAAATCCAGCCCGCCAGTGTCATCAATCCGGCCCGCGACAGCTAATAGCTTATTGTTGTTGTGATAAGTTGGATAAAAGAACACAGAATGATAATAACTCGGATTTATTTACAGGAAACTTAAAACTGAAGTAATCAGTATGGCCCCAAGGCTGAAATGTTTGGAGACCCCTGGTCTAGAGCGTCGGATTATTTCCTTATCATATATCTTTTTTGGCCTGCAATCTTTGCGATTACTAATTAAGGAAGTAGCAACCGCTTGAAACACATGCAAGGAGGCACATATTCTTCAATTATTTAAATCGATAAAAATTTGCTTAAACACCGTCTTGCGAATGATGGCCTGTTTATTAAACACCCCACTCAACATTTTTTAAATTTCGCGGATAGTTTAAGTTGGCAGTTCCGGCAATAGTGAACATTTCGCATGAATTGTGCTTGGAAATTGGCGAGTATATCCACCATTTCCGGAAATACCAACTTAAACTGTCCGCGAAGTTTAAAAATGTTTACTGGGACACTATTGAGATTGGCAAGAAAGTAATTTCGCTTGCTACACATCGAAAGAGTTGCAATTGTTTTGAAAGATTTATGCCAGTGTTATGGCTTTTTCCTTTTGACATTTCGTATTAGTCATTATTAAAGTTGGTTGAAAAGGTGGAATGAGGTGATCATTAAGTAAGTAGTGTCAATCGGTCTTCGTCTTCACTTACATGCAAGGCGCGACATTAAAATTCGAATTAAGGGCGTAAGTCAAGTTTACACTACTTAATGATAATACGTCATTCACCTTTTTAACAAACTCTAGTCATGATTTGGTTACTTTAGAAGCAAGTTGTGCGTACTTTTGTTAGTGTAGGGTCAATCTTAACATGGAGTGCAGAAACAAACATTTTACTTTTCCATTTCCGTAAAGAAAAGAAAGCTGCTGAAGCGTCACAAAGAGATATGTGACGTTTATGGCGTTGGTTGCATAATAGAACGCACATGCAAGAATTGCTTTAAAAAATTCCATTCCCGAGATATTTCAATCAAAGATGACCAACGTTCTGACCGACTTACTCAAGTTGATGATGACGACTAGAGTTTATTAAAAAGGTGGATGACGTGTTATCATTAAGTAGTGTAAACCAGTCCTTGTCCCCTTTTACATGCAAGGCGCGACATTAAAATTGCGCAGAAATAAGGACGCAAGTTCGGTTTACACTACTTAACGATTATATGTCATCCACCCTTTTAACAAACTCTAGTGATAGGTGACGAGATATGGATAATATACAGTAATATCATTCGAAGACAATCATGGTGAAAGCGTGATGAACCAGCACAAAACACACCTACAGAGGAATTGCATTAGGAAAAGATCATGATATTAATTTAATGGGACTAAAATGTGCAAGTTGCAACTATCTTTGCCTAATGCACGGATAACAGATAGAAGCTTAACTTTAAAAACTTTTCTTGTACTTGTCCAACGGCCTTTAAACTCGCCTCAACTTTAATCACATGATCACATGTGCGAGTCTTTTACCATTAAATTTTGAGATTTTTTTTTAGATAAACATTGAATAAATAGAGAAGATTTGAAAATTTCTATAAATTTTGAGATATTGAAAAATTCTACAATTCTGAACAATGTTAGTATTGTTCGGAGCATGTATATAACCGTTGCTAATCACAATATCAACCCAAAGATCAAACGAACTGTAGGAAATTATTCATGTCTGTATAGATAGAGAAAAGGAAACGGTGAATAAGTGGAAGACGAGAGTATTCAAGTTACACGGGCTTTCTCAGGCTAGAAAAGGAATTGTCGCGGGAATTAAGAAAAAACTAAATATTGAATCAAGACCAATTTATTGTTGGGTTTTAGTGTTGCAACTATTAGTATTTGCATACTGTACTGTGTTCAATAAAGTACTGTTTTAACTATAGTGCGAGAATTATTTGAAAATTGCCTTGCTTGGCACAAACTTTCGTAAAATTAAAATGAGGTTTAATATCGAACCAATTGGTCCAAAGATATAATTCCCGATATTTATTAACTGCGACAAGATTGCGACAGATAACTTGAATCTTCAAGTGTAGCACGACAGTACTTAGGTGTTTAGGAGATGCAGAAATAGTTAAGAAACTGAAATTTTCGAGTATTAGATATTTGTAAGTTAATAAATAAGTACACGAAAAGCAGTCTTTTAAGAAAAGAAGGGGGAAGTCCTTAAATTACTCTCAGAGTTCGTATATCCTAAAGGTACAGTTAATAGAATTGATAGTCGTGGAAGTAGAAAAATAGCATTGCATGTAAAACACATACATAACGATGGAAGGTTACATAGCACTGAAAAAGGGACATAATATCAAGTAGTTATTATCATTATTATTATAGAGCGCTAAAAGGATAAACTGGAAATTAAAAAAGACCAGAAATCAATCTAATCAAGATCTATTCAATATCATTACCCTCATCTACTTCATAAAAATTGCATGAATTTATATGAATATCGTTTATGATTTAATTAGGAAAGTTGCTAACGCAAACTTGGATGAACAATAGGTTACTCAGTTAATTCGTGTTAATTCTCATTTTTTTAAACATAATTATATAATCATCTAAGATTCTAGTAGATGCCAAATCTAGTAATTGATACATATTTCAGTTGATTAAGCAGTGATCTGATCACACTTCCCTCTCTTGTCATTTCTTTTTCGTCGCGAGTGTTGTGTATGGCACCTCAGTTCCATAATTATTACGATGAATTCTGAAACGTTACAATTAAAAGGCACCCTTTTGGGGCACAATGGATGGGTTACGCAAATCGCCACCAACCCTAAATACCCGGATATGATTTTATCCGCATCCAGAGGTAAATAATACATTTCTATTATTTGTGAGGTTATAATTCCCCATTTTCTCTCAATAATCTCGCACATATTCGATTAATCATCCCTCGCTTACATTCCTAATTGCAGGAATTAACTTCAATCTATAGTTTACAAAACGTATTTTTTCGATTTCATAAATTTCAATGATGATAACCTTTTATCCACTTGATATATCCATGAGAGGATAGCGGATATGGGACTGATTTTAGACTTAAATAAGACACCCTAGTTTCTCCGCAAACACTCGTTCTTTTAGTCCATACATTCATTTCCATTATTCACAGATAAAACCCTCATCGTGTGGAAACTAACCCGTGATGATGCACAGTACGGTGTACCAGAAAAACGTTTATACGGTCATTCTCATTTTATCTCCGACGTCGTCTTATCCAGCGATGGAAACTACGCTCTCTCCGGATCGTGGGATAAAACGCTACGCCTGTGGGATTTGGCCGCCGGGAAAACCACTCGTCGCTTGAAGATCACACAAAGGTTCGATAAGTAGCCAAAATCCTTTTTACAAATAACCTCCCATGTTTAAAACAGCTAGAAGATTTTTCGATGTGATTTTCTACTTACAAGTTGTAAGTATGGATGTGTTAGGAATATAAGGCTACATGATTTTTATTTCTGCATATGGTATAAGTTTCATATTATTATTACGAATGTGCTTATGATGTTATTAAAAAATTCTTTATTTGTATCTAGGACGTATTGAGCGTTGCATTTTCCGTGGATAACCGCCAGATTGTATCTGGATCGCGTGATAAGACCATCAAGTTATGGAATACCTTGGCCGAATGTAAATACACCATTCAGGAGGATGGTCATACTGATTGGGTGTCCTGCGTCAGATTCTCCCCCAATCATTCGAATCCGATCATTGTGTCAGCCGGTTGGGATCGTATGGTTAAAGTTTGGAATTTGACCAATTGTCGTCTAAAGATCAACCATGTTGGTCATATTGGCTATTTGAATACTGTGACGGTATCACCTGATGGTTCCTTGTGCGCTAGTGGTGGTAAAGATTGCAAGGCTATGCTATGGGACTTGAATGATGGGAAACATTTGCACACCCTTGATCATAATGACATCATCACTGCACTCTGTTTCTCACCAAATAGGTAAGTTGATAGTTGCCGAATTTTGGTGCAAGTATTGGCAAGCAGATGGCTTTCATGATTGATTTAGAATTCTAAACTAGTATGAGTATTTTTATGTGGATAGTTCCATGATTTGCTTATTAATTACTGCATTACTGAGGCTAATGATTATCATTCTCTGTGACCTATTTTATGTTTACTCCAAAAGCTTTGTTTCTAGAGAAATTTCTTATAACAGTCAACACAACGTTGCTGTGTTTGCTCCAAGCCTGTCCAGTCACGCAGAAAAAGTATCACAATGCAGTGAATCATTCGGATAGTGATTATAAAACTTGTGTAAATGGTTAAACGCTTTGTCAAGGCTAGCTTACGTCATGCTGTAGCCAAATCCGCTCTCTAGTCATAATACATTCTGATTGCAGGTGTCGTTATATTGTTCATATTTTAATTTTGAATGATTTTTCTGATGAATCTCAATGTTATTCTTAATTTTTTTTTTTAATGAAGATACAATTATTGCGGATATGGGACTGATTCTAATAATTTGAAATATAAAATCCATAAATATTTTTCACCAATTATATCAGTTTGCTTCTCTTATGTGCAGGTATTGGTTGTGCGCCGCTTTCGGTCCCTCCATCAAGATCTGGGACTTGGAAAGCAAGGAAATGGTCGAAGAATTGAGACCGGAAGTCGTTTCGCAAGCCAGCAAAGCTGAACCGCCACAGTGCTTGTCCCTTGCCTGGTCTACCGACGGACAAACTTTGTTCGCCGGCTACTCCGATAACACCATCAGAGTGTGGCAAGTCAGCATATCGGCGCGTTAATTTTTTTATGTATTAACTTTGGATTAAAATTTTTTCCAATAATGCAGTTTATTTTATTGATCCCGTATAAGGATTTCCTGATTATCGAATTGAATTTGGATAAAGAAATATTAAGTGATAATAGCAGTAATTTTGATTACTTATCAGTGATTATATTATCTATACAAAATTGGGGAAAAGAAAATATTTACTTTTATTGTAAATTATGTTATTGTCAATGAAAATAGGTCGTCAAGAATTCCTCGTGTTGCCAGGGAATCACACACTGGAGGGGATAGTTATTTTGTCACGTAACTTGTGCCAGAATTTTATTTTATTTCCAATGGTTTTCGATGTAGAATTTATTCGCAAACCGTTCTAATCATTTTATTTCTTATTATACTCCCTTGGTTAGAAAAAAAAGCGATCTATCAACTTTTATTAGGCAAAGAAATAATTACCTTGTGTGTTTTGTTCAGTAGATTTCGTTCTGGTACTTAATCTGCTTACTGTTTTAATCGTCTTTTTTTATACGATATCCCGTTGGTTAGAAGAAGTCGGTATTATCAGCGTTTATTAAATAATTATTAAAGATAATGAGTTGTCTTATATGTTTTATTGTAAAATTTGTCACAATTTCTGTTTATTTTACATCATTGACTATAAGTTTATTTTCAGTTCTATCGAATAACAAATCCAAGAGACTAGCACTTTTGAAAATCTGATTAATATCCTTTTTTGAGGTGGAATGTCGAGAATTTACGATGATTTCTAAATAGTTTCTTCTGTTAGCTTACTCTCTTCACCAAAGTGTATTACTTTGTTAAGGGAAAGAGTTTCCTATCGTTCGTTCATTGGAGAGATCGAAGTGATATGTATAGAGAACGTGTCCTAAAGAACAGCAATTCTAATGATTCTGATGATGTGTGCTTGGCTGCCTTTTGTGTCTTTATGCGTATAGAAGCGCGGAATGGAGAGTAAAAGGTGAACATGGCGATCACGCAGATTTAACTTGATACGGAGACGACGAGGTGGGAGAGATTCATGTTACGTCGTCCTTTTGCTTTTTTGTTGTTGTTGTTGTTTTGTTGTGTTGACTGACCATTGTTAGCTATCGTTAGATAGATATTAACACGAACATCTTCGAATCGGTTTAGAAATGGCGGTAATTTTCACGTTGCCGCACTCTAGGCATAACTTTTAAAACAAGTTAAACAAAATTAAAACAAGAGAAAACGGTGAAAAGTGACTAAAAAATCGGAAGAAATACAAGTAATAATAATACTAGAAAAAGCTGCATGAAGTGTCAGATATGCCATGATCCATCGCACTAAAATTCCAATCAATGATTACATTTGAATAGGTCAACGTTTCTGTCAAGTTGTTTGGTGTCGAAATGTCCATGTCATGCAGTATCAGCCCAGAAAATCTCCGCACCAAAACATGTGTTGGTCTGTTTCATTCTTCGAATTCAAACGTCGCTCTTCATATGTCTGTTAAGGATTGAGATGTGGAAAACGAGTCGTTAGCAGATTCACGGTCTTCTCAATTTTGTATCTTTCTCATTCGCAGCAGATTTTCTTTTTTGGTATACATAAGCTAAGCAAGTGTAGAGTTTATTACACTACTTTCGTGAGTTTTATTTAGGTAACTGCATTTGTGCGAATTCTCTCCATTCCTTTTTGTCCTTCGCTAGTTTTCGAGGTTTTCTGTAGGTACAGTTTTCCTGTTTCAATATCTCCTTCATGTTTTGCTCCCATGTTTTCCTCGGTCTTTTCCTCTCCACCCTTGCTTCCCATATAATTTTAACTGGCCTTTGTTTTTCCATTCTTGTTATGTGTCCCCACCATGCCAGTTGTTTCTTTCCGATATAATCATGTATTGGGTCTATTTTCAAGTCCTCTCTTATGTTTTCATTTCTGACTTTGTCTCTCATCGTTATTCCTCTTCTCCTCCTTAGAAATCTCATTTTGGCTGCTTGTATTTTTCTCTTGTCTCTCTTCCCTATGCTCCACGATTCACAACCATATATTAGTACTGGTCTGTGTGTGTGTAATGCTTTAAAAACATTCATCTTTATTTCCCAAGTCTTTTATTGCTGCTATTAATGGTCCTCCAACTCCTCTATTTTTCAAGATGTTTCATTTCTCATCCCTTCTAACTTCGTCAAAGGTTTTCTCCACGTCTATAAATGCCATGCATGCTGTTCCCTTCTTATCCTTGGTCTGAATAATTTGTTTCGGTGTGAATATGTGGTCCCGTGCACTACTCCGCTTTCTGAATCCACTTTGTGCTTCATGTAATGTTTTTTTCTGAAATTTTCCCATTCTTTTTTCTAATATCCGTTCATAACCTGTCAGGAATGATAAATGATGATGAATGATGAGTAGAGTTGGTCAATTTGCGCAAATAGTACTACAACTATCTGAAAGATATGTTTCTGTACAGTCTTCCAGTGGCTACGTGCTTCTCAAAACGGTCGAAATTCTAGAAGAAATAAATCCGGAAATAGATACGTTCACGCCGCCATTTCGCAGATCATTCGCGAATTTTAACGGCAAAAATTCGATATTAATAATAGAACGTCAGCGATATATAATTTTTATAACCGAAAAGATACACATATTTTTTCCCGCCAGTAACAGGTAGTAATAAATTCATTTGTGTTGAACATATCATAAATCTGGATTTTATGATTGTTTATATAACGAAAAGACGCAAATTCGACGTCGCGTCGAAAATAAGGCATATGTATGTATGTATGTACATGTGTGAGGAGCTTGCGCGTGCCTTTCGAACTATTAATATTGCCGGATAATTTCAAACAAAATATACATGGCAAAACCGCCAAACTAATAAAGTAAGTTAAAACGGAAAATCTAGGATGGCAGACCGTTTATGAAAGACGTCGGTCGAAATGGAAGGCGGGCGTTGTAAATGTCGCCAGGTTTGTGCTCGAAGTGAGAAACGACGAGGCGAGTTGTAACATTAAAACCGAAAAGTTTCCTGTTGTTTAGGTGTTTTAGAATCGAACATGATTTATGAAGGTGTACTACCTATGAATTATGAATGATCGGAAATGCGTACACAAGGCAAAGAAAGCAATATCGAATGCTTCGTCCGTTGTTATTGACAGAAAGGTCCCTGTTTTGCATTCAAATTTCTTCAATCACGTGACACACTTAACGCCCTTCTACCTTGCGTAATAGCTGTGGAGTTGAGTTCCGTGGTTCCTTTTTCCATACTTCTCTCCATCCTGGTTCCTGGTCCTCCCCCTCGATTGGACCTCTCACTTCATCATTCCACGTCTTCCTTGGTTCTCCTCGTTTTGTTTTCGTTCCATATCTCTCCCATCCTCGCGGCATATCCAAACCATCGTAACTATCCCTGCTGTATATGCTCTTCGATTGGTTCAACTTTGAATTCTTTCCTATCTGATTCGTTTCTAATTCTGTCCAATCTGGTTTTGCCTTTCATCCATCCCAGGGAACTTCATTTCCATGCTGTTCATTTTACTTCGTTGTCTTTCATTTGTTGTCGGCGATTCACAGGCATACGTAAGTGTCGGTTTTATCGTCTTGATCACATCGGCTTTCATTTCTTGTGGTATTTCATTTCTTACTTAAAAAAAAAGGAGATTTGATTGCATTATATAGTCTTCTCGTTCTTAATTGTTCCCCGTTAATTTAATCCTTCTAGTTGCCTCTGCTGTTTATAATTCCTCTCAGATACTTGAACTTGTTAACTTGTTCTATTTCTTTTCGCTCTACCTTAACCCATCAACGCCTAGCGTTACCATATGGCAACAAGAAACATAATTTAAAAAACGGATTGCTGTAGTTTAAATTGTGGTGAAGAAGTGAAGATGGTTGCTGCATGTCGGCTACCAGAGGTACAAGTTGATGTCTTCAATACCATGTCGATAGAACAGATACTTTTGTAGTAAACTGTTGTTGCATGATAGTGTTTGTGAATTTCTGGTTGCAATATGGACGTCAATTTCATGGAAGTATCGGCAACACAAAAATACTGAATTTGAACTATCGATAGTGTAAAATTAACTTTCGAAAGATTATATATATTGAAGTGCCTCTATTGTAAACGATGGATCTTTTATGGTGTTTTAGATATCTTATACTAACTGTTATAGTTGCCACATGACAACGCTAGGACTTATTATTACCGACTTTTACAAAACCAATTCTTCCAGAGGCAGTTTAACGCTTCAAGGAGCATTGCAAATTGTTTATAACTATGATCTGGAGGTTGATAAAATTTACATTGAGCATTCTGGAGGTGAGCTGACTGACGAAGACTCAGGGAAAGAAGATGGTGGTGGGCTTTTGGATAATTAGTCGAAAAATCAACTTGGAGCACAGGCAGAAATAGTTGTTGGATGTGGATAATATAGTTCGTACCAAGAAGAATTCTACTAAAACTGGGGAACTTAAAAAGTCAATCTGTCAGAGACACAGTGGGTTCGTAGATATTTTAAAGTCGGAAATACCTAAATCTTTTCCTCCGCCTACTTATGAAGATTTTAAAACTCTAACCCCTACTGGAATATTTGCTGTCTGTTGACGATAATCTAATAAATTTGTTAGTAACTGAAATTGAGAGATATTTTCAAGAAAAAAAATGTCCTGACTTCAATATTTACTGTGATGAGACGATTTGCTATCCTGATTTTATCAGGTTACAATACACTTCCCGGCAAGAAATATTCTTGGGATTCAGGTGCAAACATGGGAAATAAGTTGGTTAACCTTCCTATACTCACGTCAAAATGAAAGACGTATACTATACTATATAAATCGGTCTCACAGACCGTATGCGTGAGTATAGGAAGGTTAAAGAAGCCATGCGAAGAGACAGAATTTTTACAAAAACCTGCGAAAAATTTAATGATTATTTTGTGCCCGAAGAAGACTTGAGTTATGATGAATCGTTGGTGAACAGTTCATCGGGCGAAAGCCAACAAATTTCTGATGAACAACTGTTTCTGATGGAAAAAAGCAGAAGTGTGTTAGGTGAAGCCTGTAAATCCATCATATGCACTAAATGCATTCAATGTGATGTTGGCTTATGTTTGAGTTGCAACGTTAATTTTTATACAACATTTTGATATATAGGAGTATATGTTTCTCTTATTTCTAAATAAATGGGATTCTTCATTTAGTATATAACACTTTTCAACCCTACAAAAGACCGGCGTTGGCATTTGGTAATGGTAGTTTTTTAAGTTAAGAAACGTTTTTCCAAATTTGTAATACTTTTCTGTTAAACATTTTTATTACTCGCTAATTATTTATTAACTAACTACAGCCAATCAAATTTCAGTTTTTAAGAAACTTCGTCTTTAATGGGTTAATGTCGCGTCTCGTTTTTTCCATCTCCCGCTGTCATCGTCTTTGTCTTTTCTGTATTACATTCCATATTTAACTCCTTTAGATTTTCTTGTAATTTCTCGTCTGCTTAATTCTGTCACTTGTATTACCTCGGATATTTCGATATCCTGCTGGGAATGGTTCCCATTGTTGCTTACATTTCTTAACTGCTTTGTCTAGCATGATGTTGAACAATAATGGATTAATCATTAGAGTTTGTTAAAAAGGGGGATGACGTGTACTATTAAATAGTGTAATTTTATTATTCAAGGATAAGTTGTCGATTGATTAATTATTATTATTGAATAATACAATTCGAAGAAGTAACAGCGCCAGCTCGATTTCACCACTTAATGATAACACGTCATCCACCTTTTTAACAAACTCTACTAATCACGCATCCTTGTTTGAGACCGCTATTACTAGCGAACATGCCTGATCTTTTGTTTGTCTCTCTGACGTAGTCGCTTGTCTTGTAATCTAAGATTTTTATGGACTCTATCAGATCATCGTTGATTCCTCTCTCCCCTAGGACTTCCCACATGTTTCCTCAAAAGCTTTGATCAGGTCTATGAAGCAGAGGTGTATTTCCTTTCCCAATTTTGCTCCTTTTCCATTGTCGGTCTAAGAATAAATATTTGGTTCTATGTCACTTTTCCCATTCTGAACCCACACTGCGTGTCTCCCAGACTCTGCTCCCCTTACCCCCTCAGTCTAGCGTAGAGGTTTCTATCATACTCCACATAGTTATTTGTCTATAATTAGGGCATTGCTCACTGTCTCCTTCCGTATAGATTGGCCATATGACCCCTATTTGTCAAACTTTATGATTCAGTAAATTGAGTAGGGTTACCTTACCCAACACGCTGAGTACTGTTATTCTTCGGCTGTAATCCCATCGTGACCCGGTGCTCTTTTGTTGCGTATCTTTCATACCGCATTTCGCAGTTTTTCCTCTGTTATATTTCCTTGTTTCCGCATGTATCCTATGAGATATGGTATGAGAGGGTAACAGATGAAGAAATGTTAAGAGAAGCAGGAAAAATTTAAATATTTTTCTGAAGATTGTTGTGAGTAGCAGAAGAATGTTCAATGTTCTGCAATTTTTAACTTATCTTCGTAGTAGTAGAACGCTATTAATAGAGTCTATTGTAAGATATACGAGAATATTTCTGTCTTCTCTAATGCATGTCCTATGAATAATGGATGGTTTTATTTAGGAAGCCTGCAGGAAGTGGAAGTAGGAAGTGCAACTACAGTGTAGTGCATTAAGTAATAGCGTAATTTTATTGAAAGTTAGCAGTTCAGCAGTTGAACGAGAAACAATCATCATTTCGGCTCGGCATATCAACCCCTCGAAACTTATAAGAGTTTAAATGAATAAACATGAACTGAGATTGGAAAAAAATATTTTTATGGAGTTTGTTATGAGTAGTAGAATATTTTTGACATTTCTGCAATTTTCAACTTATCTTCACACCCTCTGAACAATAGATGACACGAGAATGTTCGATATTTCTGCCATCTCCAATTTATGCCATTGCATTTTCTGAATGGTGAATGACTGCAAGAGGTGGAAGCAGGAAGAGTGACTACAATGTATCGCACTAAGCAATGTCCTAATATAATTGAAAGTCAAACAGATCTTGCACAGTTTAGTAGTTTCAATCATTATTTCGCCTCGGTATATCAACCCCCTCTACACTTAACTGTATGAGAGGGGAACAGAAGAAAGAAATATGAAGAGAAGCAGGAAAAACTTGAATACTTTTTTGGGGTATTTTGTGTGTAGCAGACGAATGTTCGATCTTTTTGTAATTTTCAACTTCAACAATCTTTACACCCTCTGAACAGTAGGTGACATTCGATATTGATCGATTATATTTGTGCAGAATGTAAGAAGTTCAAATAGGAAGAGTGACTGTAGTGTAGTTCATTAAACAATAGCCTAATTTTATTGAAAGTCAAACAGAGGTGGCTCCGTTCAATAGTTGAACGGGAAACAATCATTATTTTGCATCAGCATGTGAACCCCTCGACATTTAACGGGGGTAAAAGATGAAGAAACATGAATAGAAGCTGGGAAAACTTCAATATTTTTGTGGAGTTTGTTGTGAGTAGCGAAATAATGCGAGAACTGCAAGAAGTGGACGTAGGAAAAGTGACTGTAGTGTATTAGTGCATTAAGCAATGGTGTAATTTCATTGAAAGTCAAAGAGAGGTTGCTCGGTTCAGTAGTTGAACAAGAAATAATCATTATTTTGGTTCAGTATGTCAACCCCCTCGACATTGAACGATATAAGGGGGTAAAACATGAAGAAATATGAATAGAAATAGGACAACCTTAAATATTTCTGTGGAGTTTGTTGTGAGCAGCAAAAGAATGTTTAATATTCCTGCAATTTTCAACTTATCTTCTCACCCTCTATGAACAGTAGATAATCATCATTTCGGCTCGGCATGAGAGGGTAAAGGATAAAGAAACACAAATAGAGACAGAAGAAATTTAAATATTTTTAAAATACATTCGATAAATCAATGTCCTCGACACTTCAGGGTATGAGAGGGTAAAAAATGAAGAAATATGAAGAGAAGGACATAAAACTTGGATGTTTTTGTGGAGTTTTGCGTTGTACGTAGAAAACGAATGTTCGATGTGTCTGTAATTTTTAATTTATCTTCACAGCCTATGAATGATAGATGATCCTATGACTAGAGTCTATTGTAAGGAATGCCAGAATGTTTGATATTTCTGCCATTTGTAATTTTTCTCTGTAGTTGTCCCCAAAATTAATCTTCTCCTCGAGTGAAGATTCGTCTCCTAACAGATTTTTTTCTATATCAGCTGGGGTAACGTCCTTAGATCCTTCGACGACCATTAAACTCCGAATATAACGAAGGGACGAAGTAAATGAGTTATTTTACATGCAAAGATGTTGTTCGCTTCAAAACTACACAATTGTAGCAGTCTATTCATTTGAGGTAGGGGAGTTCAGGGCCTTTTTCCGCTGACCCCAGAATTGCATTGAAGTTCCATGAGAGAGTTGATGTCTTTATTTGTGAAGACTACAAAGAAGTGGCGGTGGACTGTACTAAGCAATGGCTTAATTTTATTGGTGGTCGAACAGCAGTTACTCGGTTCAGTAGTTGAATGAGGAACAATCATTTTTTAATCAAGTTCATTCGAAATTATACGCTTTTTCTTAATTATGCCAAACCAAGGTATCGGGTTGTTCGGAAAGTAATTTCGTTTTTTCCTAACAGCGGACTTAATTCTATTTTTCACAGCCAAACTCACACTTAAGCCCCATGGTCATTATATATTTTTGACAGCTGATATAGCAAGGCTTGCTTGTGAAAAAGTTCAATTGATTCTACACAGTAGTTTTTGGTTGGCGCCCTATCAAATATGGAAAGTGAAAAGCAGCATTTTCAGCATATTTTACTTTCTTACTATCGAAAAATGCTGTTCAAGCAAGAAAAAAGGTTGTCCGATGTATATGGAGAAGATGTATTGACAACGCTAGTACCAAAACTGGTTTGCAAAATTTCTATCCGCCAATTTTGATGTTGAGGATGCACCACGTTCCGGAAGGCCAGTTGAAGCTGATGAAGACACAATAAAAGCATTAATGGATGCAAAGAGGATGAGGAGAGAGCTACTCCAAAAGCGATGCGAACAAAACCGCGAGCAACTATGAATTGGAAACATTGGTGATGATAACAAAGATTAAGAACGTGAAAAATCAAAAGATGAAGTGGAATCCAAACATGATTATTCATTTGACAAAGAAGTCAACGAAACGACGGCAGTGGATATTATTAAAAATTCTAAAGATCCTGAGAGGCCATTAGATAATAAAGAAACTAAGGACAAGGAGAAACAAGCTATTGATACAGAAAGTTGTAACAAAATCGATGTAAATCAAAATAATACTGATTTATTCGTGAAGACGAACGCATAGATCAAAACGGCGAAATCGAAACGAAGAACATCCAAGAAAAGAAAGATGCAGAATTGGAAACCAGCGACAAGGATGCGTTGGAGTCAGAAGCAAACACGGCGGATTTGATTGGAGTTTCTTATAATGAAGTAGTGGAATATGTTAAAGAAAATACATCGAATAAGGAGAGTGATGAGGAGGAAGAATGTAATAATGAGGATAAGTGCGAGGATGAAACATCTGCAGGTAAGACAGATACAGAACAATCTGGTGATGGCGACGGACCATAGGTGGAAGAAGTTGGAGAGACGAGCGTGGATTTCCAGTTAAGAATTAAATCTGATGAGGAAGTGCGCTGTAACAAGATAAATGAAGGTAAAATGCCTGAAGTGCGGGATGCTTGTGAAGGTGATGTGAAATCACAAAATGATCAATGTATTTCGAACTTAGATAAAGACGAAATAGAAAACTGCAAAAATGGAGATACAACTAGTCCTGATAGGGTGGTAGAAAACGTTAATAATCCGCCATTATCAAATAACCAAACCGATAAGAATGGGAATTTTGATGATTTCGGTAATTCAGATCTCGTGCCTCCGTCTGTGATGACTTGCGAAGATTTGTTGAACATCTTAGAAACAAATATCGACTCCGAACTTGATTCCAATCACGATACGAGTTTAAAGGAAACGATGAAACGAAAAAGGGGTGCAGAAAGTGAAGAGGAACCAATATCAAAGAGAAAAAGGGTTAGATTCGCCGACGAAAAAGACATTTTCAGTCCCGATAAAAGCAGTGCCTTGCTGGAAAAATTATCGCGGACGATCACATTTTGACTGAAGATGAACTTGACCATCTAACCGGCAAGACCGTCTTCAGGCGGTCTTCGATTTCTGGGCTCAACTGCTGCATTATAAATTTTTCGCTTTCAAATAGTGCAAAATGTCTGCACACAACACTTCTTAACATTTGTTATACTCTCCAAGAAATTCTGACAAGTCGTTTGTCAACTGTGATCAATCAAGTGCAAAAAGTATTTGAAAAAAATATTGGCTTCATCCGATCATTTTTACGCGCTTGCCGGTTAGAGGGTTAACGAAAATCGATAAATGTGTAATCCTCTAATAGAGATTATACGGTCACTTTGTTGTACTTCGCTTGCAATGGACGTAAAATGACCACTAGCATGTGGATATATGAATGTGTACAAAAGAAATTGTGCAAAAGTTTTGGAAAACAACTTTTTATAGATCGGAAAATTCATTTTTTACAGCGAATTTATCGAATTCGACCGTTCATGATCATTTGAACCGCTTAGGGTTAAGTTCGAAGCTCGACATATCGAGTTCCTCATGTTCTTACGGAAAGAAATTTGTGCCGTCGCGTTGACGTCAGCGATTTGCTTCTCAAACGTCAAGAAAATGATCCATTCTTGACGCCTATCGTCACTAGGGACGAGAAATGGGTTGTCTACTACAATGTTAAGCGCAAGAAATCATGGAGTAAAAAGATGAACCGGCTCAAAGCACTTCGAAAGCCGATATTCATCAAAAAAGGTGATACTGTCTGTTTGGTTCTTTTTGAGCTTCTACAACGCAACGATCAATTCTGAAGTATACTGTCATCAGCTGGACAAGTGAAGTGATTCACTTAAACAGAAAAGGCCGGAATGAAATCAATAGAAAAAGTGTGGTGTTCCACCAAGATAATGCGAGACCTCATACAAGTTTGGTAACTCGCCAAAAGCTTTCACAGCTTGGATGGGATGTATTGCCACACCCACCATATCCTCCAGATCTGGTCCTCTTCAGATTATTACTTGTTCCGGTCTCTACAAAAGTTTTTAGACGGTAAAAGTTTTAGTCCAAATGAGAAGGTCAAAAACCACCTGGATCAGTTTTTGCCAGCGAAGAACAAAAATTTTATGAGCGTGGAATCATGATACCGCCAGAAACATGGCGAAAGGTATTGGACCAGAATAATTCAATAAAATATTTATTCACTATAAGAAAATCGTCTTCCATTTTTATAAAATAAAACGAAATTAATTTCCGAACAATCCAATAAGAGTCATGGAGAATTCGGGTGCCGTGTTGGTTGTATACCTTTGAACTTCTAAGGTGCCAAGCGGTGTTGGAGCTTTTAAAGCTCCTTTTCAGTTGCATATTTTTGTAGTAAGTTTTCAAATTTCAACTTATTGGAAGTTGATTTGAAAAATTTTCTGCAATCATTCCAATAATTTCCCGTTTTTAAATAATAGGCAGATGGTGATGTACGGTTGGTTATTTTTAAAGTTCCAAGTGGCGCGGCGCGTTACCTGAAGAAAGGTAGGAAAGGTAAGTATGGCCAGTTTAAAAACCGGACCCCACCGCGATCGTTCTGTCATGGCTACTACGCGAACCGCTTTGGCTTTGGGTACGCTAAAGAATAAGAATTAGAAACTCGGTAACTCCTCGTAGAGTTATTTTCACACGAAGACCGTGTTTTAGTTTAGTTTACTATAGTCCGCGATCGTGGGATAATAATAGAGGCAGAGAGCGTCAAGGATTCCGAATTCTGTAGCATACAGAGTGTGCGTGTGTATGTATATACATCGTATTAAATGCTAAAACAAAGCGGCACGACAAAATCTAGTGGCCCGCGCACCTTCGAACGGTGACGACATGTCCCTCATTTGTTTTCGCCTTCTTCGATCCTAGTGCGTCCCTGGTGACGGTGGAAAATCGTTCGGGATTTCCCGTTTTCCCCTTTTTTTTAAATTTATCTTTTGCTTCGATAAGCGAAAAATCGTGCACGTCTTCGTTACCGCCTATCGGCGAGTCGATCGTCAGTGTTTTTTGGGTACGCGAGGAAATGTTCGTGGCCGAAATTTTCTCGTAAATCGCGAACGATCTCGACGATGAGAAATCTGTGCCGATATCAGTGATTGGTTTTTGTGTGCCAAGGCGTGTTTCGTTTTGGATGTGGAGTTCGCGGTGTTCGTGGAATTTCCACCTTCGGAAAATCGGCGGCAAGCATGTAGTGTAAGGTAAGTAAGTAGTAAAAGTTAACGATCGCATATCGGGCGTGTTTTCGCGTCCGGAAAATTACGAGAGCGAACTATGTGTATGGACGTTGAATTATGGGTACACGTCTGGAATTGATTGAGTGACCCATTGAATAAATTAATCGTTCGATAACTCCTAGGGGCGGGAGCCAAATTGGTATTCGCGCCTCTTACAGTCGAGCAGAAAACTATACGCGAAAGCGGGAAATCTTTAAAACTCCGTCGAAAATATTTTCAAATCGTCGTGAAAATTGATTTTCCTTCAAGTTTTGTGAGAAATGAAAACAGAAGATGTTTTTATGTTATTCGCACATACCTAAACTTAAAGACAATTAATTGTTAGTCTTCGGAAGTGTCTGTTTCCAGGATGGTTCATTAAAGACAAAAGTTTCTTGGAGACTCCTATGGCGAGAAGACAATTTTCAAAAGCCCTGGTTGTAAAATACGTATGTGACTGTTTCCTAACTAGCTGGATTTAAAAGAAACAAATTATAGTTTTTGACAGTTCACGAGTTCCACATTTAGCCTGAATTTGTTGTGATTTTCGACTAGTTCTATTTTTCATTATTACTTATTTGTATTTTCGTCAGTAAAATCAACTATTGCCTTAAGAGTAAAAGTTAACCATCGCATATCGAGCATGTTTTCGCGTCCGGAAAATTACGAGGGGTAACTATGGGTATGGACGTTGAATTATGGGTACACGTCTAGAATTGATTGAGTCAGCTATTGAATAAATTAATCGTTCGATAAATCCTAGGGGCGGGAGCCAAATTGATATTCGCGCCTCTTACAGTCGAGCAGAAAACTACACGCGAAAGCGGGAAATCTTTAAAACTCCGTCGAAAATATTTTCAAATCGTCGTGAAAATTGATTTTCCTTCAAGTTTTGCGAGGAATGAAAATAGAGGATGTTTTTATGTTATCCAAACATACCTAAACTTAAAGGCAATTCATTGTTAGTCTTCGGAAGTGTCTGTTTCCATGATGGTTCCTTAAAGACGAAAGTTTCTTGGAGACTCCTATGGTGAGGAGACAATTTTCAAAAGCCCTGGTTGTAAAATACGTATGTGACTGTTTCCTAACTAGCTGGATTTAAAAGAAACAAATTATAGTTTTTGACAGTTCACGAGTTCCACATTTAGCCTGAATTTGTTGTGATTTTCGACTAGTTCTATTTTTCATTATTACTTATTTGTATTTTCGTCAGTAAAATCAACTATTGCCTTAAGAGTAAAAGTTAACCGTCCGGAAAATTACGAGGGGTAACTATGGGTATGGACGTTGAATTATGGGTACACGTCTAGAATTGATTGAGTCAGCTATTGAATAAATTAATCGTTCGATAAATCCTAGGGGCGGGAGCCAAATTGGTATTCGCGCCTCTTACAGTCGAGCAGAAAACTACACGCGAAAGCGGGAAATCTTTAAAACTCCGTCGAAAATATTTTCAAATCGTCGTGAAAATTGATTTTCCTTCAAGTTTTGCGAGGAATGAAAATAGAGGATGTTTTTATGTTATCCAAACATACCTAAACTAAAAGGCAATTCATTGTTAGTCTTCGGAAGTGTCTGTTTCCATGATGGTTCCTTAAAGACGAAAGTTTCTTGGAGACTCCTAGGGTGAGGAGACAATTTTCAAAGGCCCTGGTTGTAAAATACGTATGCGATTGTTGACTGACTAGCGGAATTTAAAACAAACAAATTATAGTTTTTGATGGTTGACGAGTCCCGCATTTATCCCGAATTCATAGTGATTTTCAAGTATTTCTATTGCTTTTCGCTGGTAAAATCAGCTATTGCGTTCATAGCATTTGAAAATGAATTTAAAACCTGGGATAATTATTTGGCAATCGCTTTTTCCGTTTTGGTTGAAGACCTTCACGACACAATTTTTGATCATCCTTGTTCCTGTTTATCATCTTGTGGTTCTCCTGCGGAAATTGGGCGTTATTACACCTCCTATTCGTCTCCATTTGCTTTCTAATCAACCAGAAATTTCTTTAAAACAGGTTTCTAACGAACTTATCTACGACCCTCATCATTGGTTTGCCGCCTCTTTTGTTAGAGTCGTCCAAAGATTTATAGGATTCTCAACGACACAATTATTCATATTCTTTCTACATGCAAATTCTTCTCCTCTTTCGCAATTTCCCGCAGCCTCGCTAAGACATCTTTACCTTTTCCCAGTACTTTCCATTTTATTCTTATTCGACAAGAATTTATGCTAACTTAGACTTCTTTTGTGTTCTTCTCCGTTAGGGTAGACGCGTCTCCATTTTCTTCTTGTTGAACAAGAATTTCTGTCAGTTTATGTTTATTTGTTGCTCTTTTCCATTAGCTTGAATTAGCGGAGTCCTTAACGACACAATATCTTTTTGGCCTTTCTCGTCTAATCCCTGTATTCCTTTAATTTCCGTTTTCCATCCTGAACGTCATTCAACTTCGCTTCAATTTCATATTTTTCAGGTTTTCCTACATTTTTTCTTTTTCTTCTGAATCTACCGCCGAACCTTGTCGCCTTGTCACTCGATGAAGGTGTACCGAAAACGTTTGTAATAACGTTCTGAAAATATTACTATTATTTCAGTCAAATTTGTTTAATTGACCTATGTAATTTGATAAAGATATATCATATAAGATTTGTACTTAACAAATGTGTTCTATTGAGTCGACCAAGAAATTGAAGCTGATTCAAATGGTATGTAATTTATTCCAAATGGTAGCCGAGACAACGTAGAAACCGCAAAAAAATACTTTTAAACTAGCCAAAAATCGCACATCCGTCTCAGTTCTTATTGGACTTAGGGGGTTCATTCTTCGGCCAATCGACATGTCTTGAGGACTCCACTTAGAAAAATTTGATGACCGCTCGAACTTTGTTTTTATTCATAATTGAAAACACAGAAATGTACTTGACTTTAATTCTTGTCCAAACCAGACTATTTGACAGATCGATTTAACATCTGCAGTCGATTGATATGAAAGAGTTGCCAACACAACGACATAAACTATTTGAGAAAATAGCAACCTTCTAGCAGCGATTCCGGAAACATGTCAATCTATCCTCGTAGAGCTTACAGATGAAATCAAAACAATGTTTAGTCTGTTTATTAAAATAGCATAGGCAATACCACAGACTTGATTGCATACTATATTTGGTCACGTGGTTTGCAACCACATTCGATGACCCAGTATAATATATTTCATTTATGATAGCGTAAAGATTCTCAGTTTTTCATTCTACATTCGCTTCTCCTTCATCTAAGCGGGGTAATTGTTTATCTCAGCCTTTAGTGAGCTTCTGCCGTTTTATATCGTGTCTTTTACTATTTTATAAAACTTATATTTAAATACTGCGCAGCATCTAGAACGAATTAAACGATTTCTTAGAGAAATGCGCGGGAAATCACATTTCGATTAGAATCGCGGTACTCCGTTTTGAATTTCGTCCTATGCTTTAAATTTGTTCGTATAGTGTTTTGTACATAACAATTTGGGTTTCCTCCTTGTCGTCTCTTATCCGTGGACTCGCTTCTGGCCGTGTTGGAAAAAAAGCGCATAGCGGTCAGAATAGCACTTGCTGATTACATTAATCTTCCAAAAGGGACTGGGATAGAAGTGCACAAACTAGGGATTAGGAATATCGGCAGTAATTATTTGATAAAAGTATTTATTTCTTTTACCAACGGTGGTGTACACGGACAACGGTGGTGTACACGGACAACGGTGGTGTACACGGACAACGGTGGTGTACACGGACAACAGTGGCGTACACGGACAACGGTGGCGTACATGGACAACGGTGGTGGACACGGAGTGGGACTTGCTTATCTGGGGAAGAGGCGCCAAGCGCCGATTATGCGCATGTGTCTTTTGCTATTTGGTCCAACACCAGCACTTCCTAAATCCATCGTTATGTGCGATTGTACGATTGCTTTCGGCTTACCTTGTGCTTCTATGTCCTCGAGATTATTTATCTGCAATTGACAACCTGACAACTGTGCATTTTCGTTCCCCGCCCTATTTCTGGTATTGCTTTTGTTGACTGGAGGTGGGCTGTCGAATAATTTCTGGACAAGTAAATCAAAATTAGATTATGTTAAGTTTTGTCATCTTCAACCTAATGACAACTTTGAGAAAGTGAGTGCCCATCAAAGTGCCATCTGAAGAAAATCCAGTTCCAATTTGGAATTAACCGATACTTTCTATCAAGCGCTATCCACTTGTATTAAAGTCTTGCAATAATGGGCAAATTCACGAAATAAAATCAGTCACGAGTAACATCAAATTTACATAAAAAATCAACACGCTAAATCTTCAATTAGAGCAGCTAGCCCACTTCCGATTTACCTTTTGTTTAGTCTACAGCATCGGTTTGATGTTCAAAACATGATTGACTGAACATAACCGACAGCCGCCCCCTTTTCCTACTTATTATGAATTATTGCGAAATAGATTTTTATAGGCGCACGCACCGATTTACCTTACGTTTTAATCGCTGGAAATTACGTGTCGTACGAGTCGTATGATCGAAATCAGAAAGGAAGAAAATTCATCGGAATGAGGAGAGAATCCCGCGAGATAGTTTGTTCCGTCTCTATATCCGCCAAAAATTATTATTGTATACACAGATCTACGTTTATAATACGTCTGTTTATTTTCCTTTTTCCGTATGTTTAAAAATATACCTGTATGTACACACATACATGGTTTCCATTGCCGCGGTGTAGTACTACACACCTCTAAATATTAAGACGTCGTAACCGGGGAAAACTTGCCCGAATCGATAAATCTCTAGTTTCGTTCGGTGCGAGTTTTCGCGATTTTTTCCCATCTAATTCGGATTTTAGCGTAATTTTCGTGTGCTTTCCTTTATTTATTCCTATTTCCTCTACTTTACGCTTCGATAGATCCAATGTATGTTGTTGATTATATTGTAATCTCTGTATCTTCGTCGGGAACTCGACAGTAACAATTCCTAAATCATTCTCCCTAATCCAATCGACCTGGGCGAGGTCTATATCGAGTCATAAATAACAGGCTTTACATTCCTTAGAGCGTGACATTTATTGAGCCAACCGCGCTGCTCCAGACAGGCCTTTTTCTTATTTTGTTGTATATAATACAAGCTAATCATATGTTTCTGTTTAACCAATAAAGGATGGAAAAGGATAGAAGGTTATAAAACGAACCAGTTATGGCCAACTTCCAGTGTGTTGCTAAGCAACCTATATCTATGGTGGCATATAAATATATTAATTCATCAAAAGAACTTACAGAATATGACTGAGTTTTTCGAAAAGGTGTTGGCGTGACTGTTTATTCTGATTTTCTGTAATTAAGAGGAAAATAATTGTGAATCCCGTTGTTGTAAGTAATACAATAAGCTTCTGTTTGCAATTATTGCTTTTTGTGCTACGCTTCCTACTTTCTTATATATTTTTACTATCCGGTAATTGGTAGACATAACCTCTAACTCAGTAGGGAGGTCCTGTTTTACCATGGATTCTCCCCCTTCGGGGAGAAATCCCCAGATCCCAATGTCGTTCCTCCTTTACTATTATCTCCTAATACGGCAAACAGAATTGAGGAATTAATTATTGCTTCCCAAAATAAAATTCAAAACAGCATTTTTGGATGAAATGGATATGGACAGCTGCAGTAGAATTCCAGCTACCGATCAAGGAGCATCTTCTCAAGGTGAGCGAAGTAGTATCATAATAAATTCATACAATCAACATTCTAAGGGACCATTCGAAGTGTATGTACAATATCAATACCCAGAAGAAAATAGAGGAATAGGATCTATTCACCCAATGACTATGGGTAAGATCTTGAGCCAATGTAATATTCCAGGCATTAAATCTATTGCAAGAAAAGGTCGTAATAGGATTTCTATTTTATTTAGTTGTGCCAAAAATGCAAATAATTTTTGGTACACCCAGAGATTAGTAAAAGGAACCTAAATGCATTCATCCTTCGCACTTAGTTTCTTGTCAAGGCATTATCCGGGGTGTACACACTGCAATAGAGGAAAGGGAGATTATAGAAAATATACATGCCCCCACCAAGATTTTGAAGGTAAGGAGACTTAATAGAAGGGTTGTAACTGAAGATCAGGTCCACTATAAACCAACTGGAACAGTGGTTATAACATTTGAGGGCACGACATTGCCAAAAAGGGTTTACTTATATTATAATTCTGTGGAGGTGGAGATGTATAGACACCCAGTCACTCAATGTTTTAAGTGTCTTCACTATGGACATACTGCAAAACAATGCAAGGGGAAAGAAATATGTAGTTCTTGCGCCGGTGATCATTCCAAACTACAATGTAAAAACACAAAGATGAACTGTTTTTATTGTAAAGAAGAGCACAGTGCTCTGGATAAAACATGTCCAGAATTCTCTAGACAAAAGCAAATCAAAGAAACAATGGCCTTCCAAAATATGTCATACTATGAAGCTTCCTTGTTGATTAAAAGACCAAATGTAAACGTTGTTCAAACACACCATTTCCCTACCCTGAAGAGGACTGAGCCGCATATTGAGGCGAGTACTTCCTCACAATACGTTTCGAAAATCATTCTCGCAGGTGTTATCTCCGAAACGCAGAAAACCTGATACTCCAAAGAATATAGATTGGTCTCAACATAACAAGAATTTAATGTACCAAAATGGAAATATTAATTTTCCTTCTACTTCACCTGTTTTCCTATTTGGGGGAAACAAGGATTCCTCCACTGAGGGTTCACAGGATCCAATAAATTCATCTTTGACCCAGCTAAATTCTGTAAAAAACGCAATGCAAGAGTCACTAAAAGATCATCCTATGGTAATCCCAATTACCAGTATGTTAGAATCTATAATAAACTTATTTAATTCGATACTTCCTCTACAGTCTTAATCTGACTATATTAGCATTTCTTTATGTACTGGAATTATACATCTGCCACAAATACAGCATATTTACTTCCACAAATTGCAGTTTTCAAGGTGTTACAATGGAATATTAGATCTGTTAATAGTAATAAATGTGATTTGATCTGGCTTTTGAGAGAAATGCAGATTAGTGTGGCGTGTCTTAGTGAAACCTGGTTGAGCGAAGAATATCCATGTTATATTTCCAACTATAACATTGAGAGAGATGATAGATTAGATGGCAAGGGGATCGGCAATTTTAATTAGGAAAGATATTCCGTATGTTAGAGTAAAGGTACCCTACAACGCCGAGGAATGGCAGGTGACTATAATCCGCTTAAACCAATTCCATATTGCCAGCATCTATATTCCTCCCAATAGTACTATTAGTATCAGGAAATTCGAAGATGCTTGTCCAAAATTCCAGCTCCATTCATGCTGTGTGGGGACTTCAACGCTTTACATACTGTCTGGGGAAATGAAAAAATAATAGGGTAGGGGATATTTTAAAAAGACATAGTGGATGATTTAGAGCTGAACATCATTAATGATGAACAGCCAACTAGAATGGCATCTCCACATCAAATTGCCCACATAATAGATTTGACTATGTGCACCCCAGATCTAAACTTTATAGCTACATGGGAAATGCTAAAGGATACCCATGGCAGTGATCATTACCCTATTATAATAGATTTGTCGCTTAACAAGGATGGGCGGTTACCTGCGAATAGACGCAAATACAATATTACCGAAAACAACTGGCCCCCTTTCAGTAATTATATCAGTAAAAGGATAGTTAATATGTCAGAAGGCGACGAGAGTCCTGAGGTGTTCCTACAGGAGGTTCTCCAAACTGCAGGGGAGAAATTTTCACAACCCAATAATAGCAATCAGTACAAATCTTCCCCTCCATGGTGGGACAATGAATGCTCTCAACTCATCAAAGAGAAGATCAGCTATACGTCAATATAAAGAAAAATTGTAGCATGGAATTTTACTTGGAAGCTAAGAGGAAGATAGCAATAACTAAAAGGAAGTTGAAACAGAAAAAGAAAATGAGCTTTATCGAATTCTGCTCCTCAATAAATAGGGATACTCCTATTACTGAGGTCTGGAAAAAGTTAAAGATTCAGTAACATATTCCAACCAGCTCGTTGTCTACCACTAGACATGGATTGGATTGAACCTCTGCTCACTATGATAGCTCCATCTTCAGTTACTGGCTCATTACTCGAATTAGGTATTGAGTATTCAAACAATCAAGTCTTAAGTGCAGGATTTACATGGGAGGAATTGGCTAATAGTTTATCTAATAGAAAGAACTCGCTCCCCGGACCAGACAATATAAGCTACAAAATGCTTCAGGAACTTCCGTATAACGCTCAGGCGCTGCTATTATGGGTGTTTAATCTTTTCTGAATTCAAGAAAAATTCCCCTATCATGGAAGGAGTGCTATATTATACCTATCCTTAAACCCAGTAAACTTTCCTGCCTAGCAACGTCATATAGGCCGATTGCGTTATCTTCATGTCTGATTAAAACCCTCGAATCTGTAATTAAAAATCGGTTGGAATGGTGGCTAGAACATAACAGGATTATTCCGGACTCCCAATATGGGTTTAGAAAGGGCAAATCGACTCAGGACAGCATAGCGACTCTAATAACAGATATATATAAAGCGTTTGGTAATAAGGAATATGTAGTTGCCTGCTTCCTCGACATTACCGGGGCTTATGACAATGTTGATTGGTTAACTCTCCAAAAAGCATTAGTTTCGGCTAATATCCCGAAGAACTTAACAGAACTAATTATGGATGTCGTCACAGACCGTCCTCTTAGGATAAAGTACAGGAGTTATATTTCGGACCCCAGACACTCCACTAAAGGTCTGCCTCAAGGATCCTCTCTAAGTCCGGTCTTATTTTCATTATACACCAGTAATATGGGGAATAGCTTAACCAGTGATTGTAGCATATTGCAATATGCAGATGATACTGTGTTGTATGTAAATGGAAAAGACCTTTCAAATGCAATAGATAAACTTAATAGTAACCTACAATTATTACAGCAATGGTTAGAGGATCATAACTTCTCTATAAGCATTGAGAAAACCAAAGCAGTGATTTTCACCAGGAGACAATTACCAGATCCCATACCGCTGATTCTTATCAAAGATGATAATATTAGAATTTCATGGGAAGTAAAATTCTTAGGTATTACATTGGATCGAAAACTGAATTTCAAATCGGAGGTGAATAATATAGTTAAAAGATCTACCAAGGGTTTATACGTTTTACAGTCTCTCAGAAGAACTTGGTGGGGTGCACAACCGTCATGTCTCTTACTATTATATAGGGCAATGATTCGATCACATATTGATTACAGTGGCCCCTTAATCTTTCCTCTGTCTAAAACTCTTTCAACCAAATTAGACAGAATTCAGTTTCGAGCTCTTAGAATTGCCTTGGGAGCGATGCGTTCTACTCCAACAGATGCATTATTAATAGAAGCCTGCGAACAACCTCTAAAAATAAGATATGAAGAGCTTGCCTACAAGCTAGTACTTAAATCCATAAGCTTAGAGAACAAATTAAAACACAACTTGTCTCAGATATATTTAAACTCGAACTTAATCACCAAAAATATTTGGAGGAAGTTGCCTCTGCCAACCTTAATTAAATCCTATGCCGATAGCAGGGATCATAAGAAACCGACTAAAAGTAACTACAATTCTCCCATGCTTTCTTTGTAGTTTTTATGCTCAAAATAACCAAATTCCCGTCATTCTCAATACTAACGTAAAGTATAATTTATCAAACATTCCCATCCAGCTAGTAAATGGTGTATTTAGTGAAATGGTAGCATCCAGATGGCCATCATTTCATTTGATTTACACGGATGCGTCCAAATTGGCTCTAACTAACTGCGTAGGCATTGGCATATATGCACCATCTTCTAATCAGGAAATATCTATCAGGTTATACGACGACCATAATATAACTAGAGCGGAGTCGATCGCCATTTTGGAAGCTTTAAAAATTATTCAACGGCTAAATCTCAAAAAATCCCTCATCATCATATCTGACTCTCAAAGTGCTCTCTACGCTATCAAGAAATCTGGGATAAATAGTAGATCTGACTGGATAACATTGGAGATTAAGAAAATGTTCTTACAACTGTCAAGTTCTCTGTTTGACATTGAATTCTTATGGGTACCAGGGCATAAAGGAATAGTAGGCAACGAGAAAGCAGATGAACTGGCAAACAGGGGGCTAGATTAGATCAAATATCTGTCTCTTACAGGGTTCATTTCAGAGACGTTTTACATATCTTCCAAGAGCCACTTTTGCAGAAATGGCAATCGCAATGGGATCAAGTTAGCCAAGTTAAAGGGAAATACTATCGCCAGATTGTATGCAAGATCCCAAATAAACCCTGGTTTAAGGACCTAATTCTTAATCGAAGAAGTATCGTCACTATATGTCGACTCCGATTTAATCATTGTCTTTCATTTGCTCATCTAAATAAGATCAATATCCTGGATTCCCCCAATTGTAACTTTGCGGGGTGATAGGCGACTTAAATCACATTTTCTTTGTCTGTAGAATAAACCTAATTCACTGCAACGAATTTTGTTCTCGACTCATCGCGATAGGGATGCCTTCGCCTTTGCTTTTCCCTATCTTCTGATAAATCCCTCACTGGAGCTTATTAAAGCAATAATGAACTTCCTTGATAAAACTAAAATCAAATTATAATATGTAACAAGAGAACAATATTTTCCCATTAAAGCCTCTCCCTCTTCTCTACTCTATTAAACCTATACGTGTCTTTCCGTGGCCCATTTCTGTGATGCTACAACGGGCCCTGTAGCAAGAAGAGTCTTAAGCTAACCCTTTATATTCCTTTAGCACGCTGCATGCAAACAAAGCTTATGTAGAGCCCCCGCTTGACGAGTTTTGGATCGATTGATAGAGAATAGAATGGCAATACTTTGTGGAATATAGTAGTGTAATTTCTTTTCTCTAGTCATCACACAGTGTCTGGCTGAAATGGTTTCTTCCGTAAGCCAATAAATACGAAGAAGAAGAAGAAGAAGAAGAACTTACAGAATTCATTGACATACTAAACTCTCATTGTTTAAAACCAACTATAACCGAACCTACCAGAGGACGCAATTAATAATAATAATAATAATAATAGTGTTGATTGTCCAACAGTTTTTAAACCAATAACAGGACAAATACTGTACAACAAACAAGTTAAACTGACTAAATTACGAAATCAAAAAAGACAATTAAGTAAACTCATTAATTCTATCAAAAAATTTCATTATATAGCGCATCAGCAGAGTGGTACATATCTGAGAACGGAGAGTCATGCAGCAGCAAGTTGGTCCTGGAAGAAGGTAAAGTAAAAGTAGGAGAGGAACTGGGGGAAATCCGGGAAACAAGGAAATTAATAGAAGAAAATAAATCAGAGGAATCAATAAGGCCATGCCCGATTTTGCACAAAAATCGAGCTACCTGGGCTTCACGACGACTTGCCAAGGACTTCACATCACGCCTTCTTAGCAGTACTCCATTCTCAATGCCGCATTCAGGGTATATACCATCCATTTTAAAAGAGAAATATTTTCAAAAGCGTCGTTGTACCTTTTCAATAGAAAGTTGGAGATTGTTGGAGTTGCTGACGACAAAGCTAAAGAACAAGGTCTTGAGCAATGAGGTACTATTGAAAAATTTACAGGTTCGTAACACAAAATCCAATGCCCTACGTGCAGAAACACAAATATGGTTACTGCGAGGTGCACAACTAAGGCGGGAGTCGAATAAAACGCCTAGGTCCATCACACTATCAACTTTAGGAAGGACAGAATCTGGGATGGAATAGGTGGACTCCATGGAGTTAACCTTTTTAGTGAAGGAGATAGAACAGATTTTTTTATATTTAATTTCAGTTTATCTACTGAACACCAACGTACAATAATATTTAGATTCTGCTGTAAAAGAATCACATCGTCCCATGCCTTAATGGAATAATAGATTTTGATGTCATCCGCATAAGCGACAACGGGAACAGATAAAGACATTAACAAGTCATTAATGAAAAGGACAAATAATAGAGGCCCCAAATGATACTCCTGTGGAACACCAGAGGGCCGGTGAAATTCGAAAGACTTGTAGCCATTGTAAAAGACATAGTGACCCGTTGTTTCAATAGGATTTCAGAAGACGCGGCAAGGAAGGATTCATTCCAAAAGCGGATGACTTGTTAAGTAAAATTCGATGGTCAATTATATCAAAAGCACTGCTGCACCTGTCCACGAGTATCAAGCTGTTCATTGAGAAACTGACAAATTATTAGGAGGTTGGTAACGGTGGATCTCCCACGAATAAAGCCATGTTGGTAGGGTGAGATGTGGGATTTTGTATTGGTATACAAACAAGTATAAATAATGCTTTCAAAAACTCTAGTAAAATTTGACAAGATTGCTATTGGTCTATAATTATCGACAAATGGAACATCATCACGTTTAAAGACAGGACTTAGTCTAACTCTTCCAAACTGTGGGAAAAGTACCAGCTCGAATAGCCATATTGATAATCAAGACTAAAGGTTTTCCCAAAGCAAATCTCGCATCGTGCAACAAAAAACTGGGAATAGAATCATCGCCAGCAGTATTCTTTTGTGGAATCTTTTCCAAGACACATATTACTTCTTCCTCCAGAACAGGCAATGATGTGAATGGTAGATGGTTTAAGTATTAATTGTTTAAAGTAAGATTAGTCGTAGAACAGTATGTAGAAGAAAATTTATTGGCAAAAACATCGACAAGCATCAAGACAAGGCCCATTATAAAATAAAGTTTTAGGTATACGGGTCGAACCCTGTTTCGAATTAATATATCTAAAAATATGACTCGGACTATCCCTCACAGTATCTTCCACTTGCTTTAAATACTCTGAGTAAACAGCATCAATATCAGCTTCAGAAATCATTCGAAGTCTTCTAAACTCGTTATAGAAGAAGTAATTATTTGTAGACTTCCATTTACGATGGTAATAGTCCTTTGATTTCAAGTTGGAGATTATACGACTAGCAAACCAAGCCGGGTATCTTGAACAAGCCGATGCTGCACAACACTTAGGAGCAAATTTGTTAACAGGAAAATGTAAAACTTATCAATGACGATATTAACATCACTGTAGTGCCTCAAGAAAGACCAATCGGTACTCAAGAGATCAGTATAAAGTTGAGAAAAGTTTGTCTTGTTGAATTTATATTGAACATTTCTGTTCGAGGAAGACGTAGACTGATTGGAGTCTAGAGAAACAGATAATAGAGGATGATATAAATCTACTGGAAAAAAGGGAAGATTGTCTGATGATATAATCGTATCGGAAACAAAATCAGAAATAACAAGGCCAAGAAGTCGACCGCTACAGTTAGTAATGGTATTAAATTGTCTGAGGTATAGTAGACTACACAAGTATTTAAATAAGTTTTTCTTTACAAATGAATGTATCTGACATTTGAATGGTAGCCGACACAATAAGTTTAGGCAAGCAACTTATATTAGTCGACTTTTGGATTTGACTGACAGAAGTTTGGAATGAATTCAAGTAGAAACAGTTTGCCAAAATTTGATCAAAACCGGTGAACTGTCTTATGTGCTTAACTTCTCAGAAACCTGTTTTAGTAAATGTAAATATGTATGTGTATGTAAATATTGGCATTTGGGTTATTCTATGTCAAATCAATCAAAAAGAGGCAAAACTTTTCTTGACTCCCCAGATTTCGATGAAATTTGGTGTACTTGTTATACTAATTGAGAAATTGACAAACACAAATTTTTAGACCCCTAAGTCGACAGGGGCCGAAAATACGGAGGGTAACAATTTCCCTCAAAACCTCCAAGTCACGACACTTTTGCACCTGCAAAATTCAATATCTTCGGTTCTATTGTAGCTACAGAGCTCATTCCCCACTCGCATCAAAAATGGGGAGTAGCTATCTAATTTAAAAGTGTGGCAAGAGGTGGGCGAAATGGTGGGAATGTATCCCCCGAGTTTTGTGAAACTTGGGATCCTCAAAGAGTAAGTCCTAAAGAGCATATCCTGAAATTTTTATCTTGGGACAACAATGGGATCAATGGGAAAAGTGTTATTTTCTGGGTTGGAAAAGGGTCAAAAATAAAACAATTCGATATATGTTTGATGTGAAATTTTTATTATTGAAAAATAAAAAATAGTACAGTTTCAGTAATGACATTCAAAAAGAGTTATTAAATGAGAGATTAAACCTGTGCCGAACGATTCCTGGAACCCGAAAGTTTCATGCTTTCATGCTTCTGTCAATTTCAACCACAATTTTGAAGGTTCAAACTTTTTCTGGATCTCAAGACAGTATAAAAGTTTCAATTATTGGAGAAGAAGTGGAATTGGAAGATTCTATTTTGAAGCTCGATGATGTTCGAGGTACAACTTAGTCATTAAACTGCGAGGGAGTACAACAAACATCCAAGACAGTACTCAAAACAAGAGGCAAAGTTGCCTCAGGCATTAAAATACCTTAAGATATGCTGAAATAATTAAAAATGTTTAGTTTGTATCTCGGTGGCTTCTTTTTTAATGAAACTGTACGTTTTACTGAGCTGTAAGTTTTTACTGAAACTGTACTATTTTTTATTTTTCAATAATAAGAATTTCACATCCAACACATATGGAATTGTTTTATTTTTGACTCTTTTCCAACCCAGAAAATAACATTTTCCCATTGATCCCATTGTTGTCCCAAGATAAAAATTTCAGGATATGCTCTTTAGGACTTACTCTTTGAGAATCCCAAGTTTCAAAAAAGAAAGGGGGATACATTCGACTTTCATTTCTGTTTCATTTCAAGGCATTAAAATTATCCACAATTCGGAAAACCACCGTTTTAGTTTATTTACCACAAAGTCATACAATTTTGTGAATGAACCCATATAAAAATCATTCTTCTAGATATATAAATAGAGAGTTACATTAATTGCACTGGTTCACCAAATTATAGATAAGTCAACATAATAATTTCTTCACTAGAAGCGCGCAAGCGGAGGCTATAATTTTATTTAAGGGCACGCATGGCATGCAACCAGGAAGCCGCTATCTAACGCGAGCGCAAATAGCAAGTGTGTGATCATGTTTTTGTTATGAATAAATTTACCATTCGCATAGTTACACCCTGTATACATTTATGTACAGTCATGGAGACTCTAAATGTCCGCCTCCTGAGGGCATACGCTCCGATAGTCACGATCTAAACGCCCGTCCCAAATCCGACGACTTAGGAGGTCACTCTTGGTTGGTTTAGATTGTGACCATCTAGGCGTATGCCCTCTAGAGGCGGACATTTAGAATTTCCACGAGTGTACATATTAAATGTAATAAACTAGTGATGCCATTATACTACGTTTATATTTTATCATTATATGTTTTTTGTTATTTGTATTATGTAACATATTCCACATCATTGTACTTGATCTCGAGAACAATAAAGATATTATATTATTATACAATTTTAAACGCAATCGTATTACTTTGTTTCCGAACATTTTCTGCTATTACCGTAATTATTTACGGTTTAGCTAGTTTTACCATGCACTTGCTTCGATAAAACGAAGGCCATAATACTGCAATGCGGCACCGGAAGGTTTAGATCAGTTTACGGCCATCATTGTCCAACTCACTACCTACCGCATTCGTTGATGTCAGTCGAATGTCGTTCTGTAAACTTAAACGAAAGAATTCGCGCGTTGACGAGGAACTGCGATATTATAAACCTAGGAATGTGGTTTTGGTCGCCATGTGGACAAAATAAGCGACTGTACCTATACAAGTATTGCATGTGTTGGGGGTATCATTAAACGAGAGTTACGACCGCTTAATTATTGTACAGCACAATGGATTTTAATTAGATTACAGCAATTATTAAAGCCATCTAATCTGTTTATTGGATGGTATTTGAGGTGAAGAAGATGAAGAAATATAAAAGTAGTCAATAAACTTGTAGGAATTCTCAAAGGCGTTTACGATTCTAGCATAATTATATGTGTATATATACATATATACAGTGTGGACGTATAGGTCGGGACAAAATCAATAAAATCTGTAAATAGTGGAAAGAAAACGGTCGTACACGTCAACCTTAATTTTTAAAATGCACAAATTTGTATAAAAGAAATATCATCGCGGATATGGCGCCACATCCTTTTATTTTGAATCGCACAAGAAGAAATCGAGTAGTGTTAGATCGGAAGATTTTGCTGGCCATTCAATTTCTTCCCCCTACTAATCCATTTGTTTTCGAGAAAATGGTACTAAGATAATTACGAACAGTTAGACAATAATGTGGCGGTGCGCCATCGTGCCGGTACCATAAAGCACTATCCGGGCAGAGGGGATGTTCTGCATTCGGATGGAGAGTAACGTTAACGGGTATTATGTTTCGCAGCAGTTATAGCAAATAATTTTCATCATTTAATGCACCTTCAATAAGAAACGGGCCTTTTTGGTCAATTAAGGGGTAACGCCACTGTAACAGCGTAAAAAAGGCGCTTCTTTGACACTTTATTTTGGATGGAAGAAACGGCGATATGATAATACTATTCGAGGAAGTTATAAAGCATATATTTAAGCACCGAAAAAGAATTATCATCGATAAATATTAGAAAATGGCGGCGCCGGAGACATTCTCGCGAGGCATGTTGAACTTGAGGGCGCTCCGCGGCACGCAGTGTAACTGGTGCAAATTTGAATTCGGAATAATAAAAAAAAATCCACCTAATCTATATGGTTATAGCTAGTGAAATACGTGTCGGATTTTAAACATATTGATCTTTGTGCGATTGACGAGTATTTGAAGTAAAACATTCAATTTTCGGCCAAAAAGAGCAATCATTTGTTAATAACTAATGTTTAAATTAACTTATTGCAAATCCCATTTATTATGTATTTCACTAGATATTCTTATCCTAAAGATATAGTCAAAAATTGGAATGAATAGAATAAAAATTGTTGTAGTTATACAGCGTGCCGTTTTGAAAAATCGTGTTTAGAGAAAAACGCGTTTAAAGTTTTGTGAATGTGTTATAGACAGAAACAAATGAAAAATTGGACTGTTTATATTTTTTACCGTTAATCTGATATCCCAGGACCATAAAGCTGCCCTTTCAGGTTTAAATATGCTTCCTCGAAGATTGTATGCTAGAGCACGCCTCGTCTACCGCATCTGTCAAAGATAGTCCACCATGCTTGATTCGCTTAGTATCGGCTTCAACACAAAAATGGTATGATTGGACGGCAATATCCATCTCCAATACTTTAATGATTCGTAGAATATTTGTCAGAACATCATTAAAATTGCCCACAGCAATATCAGTCGCTGTATTTAAGACTTTTTTATATATATTAGTTTAATTTAGAATTACTGGATTTTGTTGAACGGGGAGACTTTCCATTACGAAGAAGAAGCATTAAGTATATGTAATTGCTTCTTGGAAGTGAAAACGTAATTAAACGTAGAGGTAAGCTTTTCGTCGCATTTAACTACTTAAGCTTGTTAGTCAGACTGAGACTAATGTCACAGTAACGTTTTCGAAACCTCATTACCTCACTCCAAAGCACCAAAACATTTATATGATTCAACTATATAAAATATAAAGTATTGAAGAGTTAATAAACACTTTCTAACGACTTCTGTTAGTGTATTAGAGGAGTTACAAATCAAAAAGAAAGACATTCCCAAATTTGGCGCAGGTAGTCGTTTCGGAGATATCCGATGCGCTTCGGGAAGAGCTCGAAATTTCAAGGGAAAAACTTTCTTCCGGGTAATGAACCTTTTGCCTCATATTCTAGAAGGTACAAAGCATCTATTGAGCCAATGAAAGAATCGATTTTCTGAAAAATTCACAGTGGTGTTACCCCTTACGCAACAAATCAGGAGTTAATGAGCTATATTTTCGGACCCGTAAATAGTGGAAGATAGTCCTGTCGTCCCAGCATCCGTAATAGGTATAACGGCCAATGGAACTCTGCACGCGCCTGTCTGATTCGATGCATAAACATCTGCCGGGTGGCAAAGCATTTCAAATTCGTACATATTCATCAATGATTGGCTGCTCCAGCTGTTAAACGTATGCTGAGACAACACGATTAACTTACTCTAGTAGTGAATAACGTTTTCGTATAACCTTCGTCAGTAAACGTTCAGCAAATATTGCTATTAAATCACAATTTGTTATTTAAGTGACTTAAAAGTGGTAGAGGAGAAGATATTTAAAAGATATGTTGGTGATAAAAATGCAAATGTAGCAAAGGAAATTGTCAATAGAATTTAATTATAGTTGCAGCATATTTGAGTTATCGACCACCAAAATTCCATGGCCATTTTATTGGGAGTCCATTCTCAATTTTAGAATTATGAAAAAAGTTAATGATAAATTCAAAAATAATTAATAGAATAATAAAAGTAAAGGCACAAATGGAAATGTGAAATCGTTTTAAAACTTGTCATAATTTTGGGAACTGTCGTAAGCGACTGTACTAAAGCAATAAGCTTGACTAATCATGCATCATTTGCAAAATTTAAAGGATACTTTCACATATAATACTTTCCCTTTCCCGGCACAATTAAAGCACGCATTCGGGATCTGTTCCCCATAAAGAGGGAAACCATGCCCTTAAAAGGCACGGAAAAAGAAGATTTCATCGACTTACTTACCAATCGAGGGCTTCAAATTGCATTCAAGGAAAGCAAACTGCCTGAGTTTTGGGGCTTAGGTAGCCAGTGAACGGCCGCGGCTCGCAAACCGAGTTTTGCAGACTTTGATTCCATTCCCAACTGCTTACCTCCGCGAACAATATTTTTCATCACTGTTGCTTCAGGTAAAACATAAATTAAGAAATAGTCTGCCCAATTTGGATGGCGAGCTAGGTCTAAAATTGTCATTTGTATGCAGACGATTTAGGTCCATAGCCTTGTAATCTCTCTCCAGTCCATACCATCCCCCGCCTCTTCCCTCCAGTTCCAGACTTTTTCCCTTTCAGATCTTATTCCAAAGTTTCTCTCCAACGTTTTCTCGGTTTTCGTCGCTTTCCTTTACCCTCCGGTGCCTTCCATGCCACTTCCTTTACATCTCCTCCCTGCTCCATCCTCTCCAATGTGTCCAAGCCGTCCCATTCTCCTTGCTCTAACACCAAACAAATCACGCCGTTCTGTAGTCGTTCTTCGTTCTCACCCCAACTCCGTCCGCTTTCCTCCAAAAATTCTTCTCAGTGCCCTTCTCTCCCAAATCTCCAGTTTTCGTTGTGTTTTGTTATTTATGATGCAAGGTTAGCATAGGTTAGTGTGGGCCTTAATATACATAGATTTGTAAACCCCTACTTTCGTTTCTTTTTGATTGTCAAAGCATATACAAGCAAATTTTGAAAAACTTGTAATAGAAATGCGGGTTCACCATTCAGCCTCGCCCTAAGTTAAGAATCGAAGTTCCACAGAAACCCTTTAGCTTTCGTTTTTTAAATTTGAAGTACTTTTGGGGACGCGTTTTTAAAGTTCTAATCTAATCTAGGATCTAAGGAGTATAGGGGTATACCACATGAAAGTGGGAAACCAACTACTTTATCCCAAAAACTTCGAATTAAGGACCAAGATTTTAGTACGTATAAGACGTGCTTCCCCCGTTCAAAAATTTTCTTTCTAAACCAAATAAACCGCGAAATAATGACATAAGCTAGTCTGAAGGGGATAATAACTGCGAAAAAGATCTGTTACCGATGAATTCTGCATTCATTTGACCGAAGCTCAAACAAAAAGGTTGGTGTTAATTGGTTGTAAGGAAATGCTGAAAAAATTTTATCGAGGAACTACAAAATCCGTATACAATATCGTAACAGGTGACGAAACTCGGATAGATTCGAATTAACCGGAAACTAAGCAGTAATCCACTGTCTGGGCGCCTTCAAGATGAATTAAATCTCAGAAAAGTTGTCTGTTCACGAAGCGCTTTCAACGAAATGATCAATTGTTTCTTCGGTTGTACTGGATATGTCGCAACCATTTCTTTCGAGGACGGAAGAACAGTTAATAATAATAATAATAATAATAATGCTGAATTATATCCAACAATTTGTTTGCCAGAAGTCGTCGACGAAATCAGGAAAATCAATCGAAACCGTAGCATCATTCTGCATCATGACATCAAAAAAATGATTATTTGGCGAAGAAAAACATTCACGTGGTTTATCCCCCAACAATTTTTCTTTCTGTTCTCGAATGTCAAACAAAAAATACGTGAACAATAATTTTCAGCAGCTCAAGTAGCTGTCGATGTTTTTGAGATACCACCTTCGGATTGGAATGAATGTTTCGAGAATCGGTTTGAATTCATGCAAAAGTCTATAAAATCTTAAAGGCGAATATTTTGAAAAGGAATAAAACAGTTTGAATCAAAAACCTTTTTTGAAGTGAATACTTCTTAAGGGACACCGTACCAGCTCGAGTGTAAGTGTAACCGTAATCGTAAGCGTAAAGGTAAGCGTAAGAGCGTTAAATTTGGGGCGGAGCTTCGTCTCGTGTGAAAGACAAAGAAAACAGAGAGTATGATGCGCTAGCGGGAGTTTTCACTTTAGATGTGCGTAAATCACACACACCAATTTGGAATCCCGATTTTGGAACTTACAATTTCAAAATAAAGAAACAACTTCATAAAGATTCGAATGTTTACACGCCCGCAATCGAAATCCGTCTATATTAAGTTCCATACGACGAAATCTGCTATTCAGATGATCGTTTTAATTATCACAATTTCTCGAACCCAAAATAAACGACGCGACGCCCGAAAGATTTCTCCTCCTTTGCAATCGTCCAATTATCGTCGCGAAATCGGAGGACTTGGAAAAAACTTCAACGGAGAATTTCCTCAATAATTAAATCGTCACGCGTCGACAAATAGAATCCTTTGTAAGTTTTATAACCGTCGAGCATTCGACGACTTCGAGTTACACAAAAATAGAGGAAATTCCTCGCCCGGCGATAATTATCTTTTAAAACGGACGATATGAACCGAAAATGAGCTCGTTGTTTACGTTAATAAATTCGACGCGCGATATTTTCGTTAATTGTCGATCTCTAGCGAAAATCGATGGCGATCGTCGAGAGCAGGAAGACCGGCATTATTACGAAATAAGAAAGCAAATTTAGGCGTCTGGCGATGTTCGCGTTTATTGTTTGGGAACGCATAATTTCATGCGAGGAAATCGTTAAATTCTTACGCGTTAACAAATACATAAATTAACGTAATCGTCTGCCGAAGTACGCGGATTTAGATCATTTTCGGCGTCCAGGTTGTGTTTAAATTAGATTTCCGAAGCGCAAAGAAAAACCAAATTTGATTTTTTAAATTCAAATTAACTCGTAAATAGAACCAAACCGGATGAAATCTAAATTTTTATCGCGATTACGAGACCGTTGTTAGTAAAGAGGTAGATTGTCGAACAAAAGAACGGTAACAGCGTGTTACTGGCTTCGAAAACTTTTGCTAAAATAATTATTTGATAATAATAAGTCGGAAACGTGACCGATACGGACGTTAGTCGTTACAATTCGAATAACCTATTTAGTTGGTGATAAAGATGGAGATTCAGGCCGTGCTAGCTCAATGGAAACGGCGTAAGTTCGAGAATTTATTAGTAACAAGGCGCCACTCTCCAATTATAAAACTGGATGGCATCTAAGTTCCTTCTATAGTAAGTGAATCGAGGTTATCCGAACCGCCTACGTTACTAACTCTTTTATTCGGTCGTGAAGCGACCAGCAAAGTTACTCGAAAACTCTATTTAAAAATGAAATAACTACGTTGAACAACACTTTATTCGTCACTGACAGCACCCTTGGGATGTATAGGGTCTCCATAAAATCCAGATAAGCTAGCGTTCTTAAATAATATTTACACAACTCTCGGTAACCGTTGCAACTCCAGAGGTTTCACAACCACATTAGAGCTAGAGAGTTAAGTGACAAGTAAACGTATCCAAATTCTCGATTGGCCCCCACAGTTCTTGGACTTCAATCTTATAGAACACCTATGGGGAAAACTTTAAAAGTCCTTGACTGCGCGTGATAGTTTTCCACGACCTTTGATGAATTGTGATAAAAAGTGAAGACTCGCTGGGACAAAATCATTCCAGGAATTTGTCAGAAACTAATAAGCAGCACGTCCATCAGGATAATCGCTGTTTTGAAAGCAAACCACCAAATACTGACTTTCAATCTTAAAGAAATTATCGAATCGCCTCATGCTCTGTTTGTTTGACTGAAAAAGATATTTGCGTGAATTTTCTTTTGTTCTTAAAACTGCTAGCAATTACTTTTGTGAATAAAAATTATTTTTATTTCATTATGTTATTATCAACAAATACGTTAGCACATCACCAACATTCGATCAATAAATTGACGAACTGTACATATTTATGGCAGTAAAGGTTATTCTAATCTAATATTAGCAATAGAAGTTGCTCCCTTTCGAAGCGCTCATGTACTCCGGTGTTAACCAACTCTACTGCAAAAGCAATTCTAAATTACATTTTGCAAATACTATCGTAACTTACTGGTGGATCTCAAGATTAGGTCACAATCGCAAGATGCTCATTTTTTGAGAAAGTAACATTTATTATTGATGCTTATTGTATTGAGAATTTAGTTAAATTTCTTAAAGAAAATTGCACCTGCCTAGCTCTTAATTAAAGATATAAAAAGCATACATTATAACAAATTATATCTATAAATTTTGAGAAATATTTAACATATAAATAAAATAATTACCTAGTGTTGTGTGTGTGTGAGTGTAAATTTTCTTCTTCGAAGGTGGTTCTTTCTATATCTACTCTCCTAATTTCTATTCTCGATGCACCTTTAATTTCTATGGATTCTTCCCCTTCTTAGATTCTATCTTCTCCGGTACGGTGAGGTTCTTTTATTCATTGGTACTTCTTCTTAAAACCCTTTTATTCCAAATATATTTATGGACTTATTTTTTTGACTTATCTATCTTGTCAATTTTCTTCGTCGTTAACCAAACAAACTTTTTTATTTCTTTTGGAAATCAGAACTACACTGCCTTATTCCTCCGTTGTCCACGAAACGAAAACTTTAATTCTCCTTGACCAGTTCATCCAAGCATATCGTTGTTATAGAAACCCGTATTGAATGTCGATGTATCCTACGTTATTCATATCCAGTATTTTTTTATGAATTCTTGTAATGTAACAGTGTTGTATGTATGTATTTGTCTAAATGTTTACAATCTTTTCACTATTTAATCGATGCTTTTTATAATAATTAACAATTTTATTTCTAGTTACATTTGTTTCTTCCATTAAACGTCTCCGGATGGACTTAAAAATAAGAAGCTAACACTCGTAGGGTAATAAATTGCTCAAAAGGTGGTGGGCGTGGTGTCGAAAAGGTATAAATAGAACCCCGGAAATAAACCGTCTGACAATTGAAGACCATAACCCCAACATTAATTGTAATATTGCTTGGTGTGCTTGTAGAAACAGAGTTGACCAAGTCTTAGAGATAACCATTAACATTAATGTTAAAACATATGACTTATTTATACGAAATTTCGATTTCAATATTAATATAATTACACCCAAATCACATGCTTATGCTTATGTCTTACTGCTAACATCCTTAATTAATAACATTTCGGACCTATTATCTCTCAATTACATCCACAAACGACATAAACTCACGCAGCACCTATTATTTTCTTCCTGAAAACGCATAATCCTGCACGCTTCGTTATGGCACACACACACGCACAACTGGAGGTTACGTAAGGATAAAATCGACTCTTAATTTGGGAATCATTTACAAAATTCTCAAGTACGCTATTCAACGGCTAATTGCCACCCGGCTATTATATCCGGGATAATAACAGGTAATTTTACGTAATGGGAGCGATGTGAAATTAATAAGAAAAGAAGAAGTGTAATGGAATGAGGAAAAAGGTAATTTAATTATCGAGGCGAAAACATAATAGCTGCTTTTTTTAGTTCAAATATTTTATATGGTATTGACGTGTATAGTTGTTATAATCAACAATTAACTTGCTTAAAGCAGCATTATCGAAATTACTACTGAATAGGATTTTGTTATGTCGTGGTAGTCGCTTATTAATATATCAGACACAGAATTTTCAGTTGCTTTATCTCGGAAGTCGGAAGCAAATACGTGATTTAATACTAGGGACAATTGAAATTTGAAAGAAGAAACAGAATGAAATGAAAATAAATTACAGATTATACCTTTTAATTTTATATACAAAACAAAATTATGGCGATTACATCAGAACGAAATGCCCTTATTCTAATAGCCCATTATCGTACTACAAATTTAAGTGCAAATGGATTTTGGACGTATGATTTGGCGTCTTGCATTCAGCAATTTATGCAGCAGTTGTCTCATATAGGGTTCAATCGTCACAATTTTGTTAATCATCAACATAATATTGGTTGGAAATTTGGAGAAAAGAAATACATCTGTAAGTCTTCCAGGAGACCTACAAAATTAACAGCAGAAACACCCTTCAACATCGTATGACAACCAAGCCTAAATTTTTTTAAATTATCGATTCTGCCAGATACAATACAATAAACATTTATAAAAATAAATAAATTTGGAATTTGATGTTGATTGCTGCATTTTTAATAATTAATAAGACAAAACTGTAAGAAATAACACTATGCAACACGCAAAAATTGATTATTAGAGGAAAGCCAATCGTTGAAAAAAGTTTTTAAAGAAATATTAAGTGTTGTATCGTTAATCTCGTACAATTTTACAAAACTCAATAAACACCTTTATCTAAGAAACCTAACATGATGTGACTATTGTACTGAGAATTTAGTTAATTTCTTAAACAAAACTGCACCGGCCTAACTCTTAATTGATCATATAAAAAGCATAAATTATAACAAATTATGTTTATAAATTTTTAGATTTTTAGAAAAATTTAACTTAAAATCAAGATAATTACCTAGTGTTGTGTGTGTGTGTGAGTGTAATTTCTTCTATTCGATGATGGTTCTTCCTATGCCTCCTCTCTTGAATTCCTTCTTCGACGCAGCTCTATTTTCTACGGATTCTTTCCTCTCTTAACTTCTTCTTTCGGTGAGGTTTCATTTTCAATGGATTCTTTCCTCTTTTAAATTCTTTCTTCTCCGGTGTGGTGAGGTTCTTTTATTCACTGGTAATTCCTTTAAAACCCTTTTGGTCCAAAATATATTTTAAACTTTTTTGTTGACTTATCTACCTTGTCAATTTTCTTCGCCGTCAACCAAAACAAACTTTTTATTTTTTCCGGAAACCAGCACTACACTACTTTATTTCTTCTTGGTCCACGAAATGAAAACTTTAATTCACCATGACTTCAGTTCATCCAAGGCATAACGTTGTTATAGAAACCAGTATTGTTAATGTCTATGTATCCTTGGTTATTTATATCCAATGGTTATTAGGAATTCTTGTGATGTGAAAGTGTTGAATGTATGTGTCTGAATATTTACAATGCTTTCCTATCTTTTAATCGATGCTTTTTATAATAATTAATAATTTTATTTCTAGTTACATTTTTTCTGCCATTAAACGTCTGTGGCTGGAGTTAAAATAAGAAGCTAATACCCGTAGGGTAATGAAATGCTTGAAACGTGGTGTGCGTGGTATCGAAAAAGTATAAATTGAACTCAAAATAAACCGAATGTCATTTGAACATAAGCATCCATAACGCCAACATTTACTGTGAATTTTGATATATTGAATTGTAATAAATGATAAATTTTCTCATGGTAATTAACCATTCGAGTATTACTATACTACAGTATTCTATCTATAAATCTTAATTGACTTAGAGGTGAGCCACCATTATTACATTATGTAAACCCGGTGAAAAAGAAAAGTTATTAATTCGTTGCCTAGTGTAACTAATCTAGGGAATTTGTGTTGAATATACACCAATAGTTGCCTACGCCATCATCGCAATCTTTTCTGAACATATTGTATATATAGAATGCCTTTAACAACATTTAAATATCGAATTTACTGAATCAGTGGTGCCCATCAGACGGCGTTTTTGCAGAACTCTTTCAGGAAGTTGACCTCCGACCCATGCTGTGCTGTCGCATCGTTTCTGCTTGCCATCAGACCTCATTTTCGGAGATAAACTAATAGACAGTTGTTCCCTCGCCATTTTGTTCCAATTTAGCCTGTTTTAGATGAGTCTGAAGGATTCCAAACAGCGTTTTTGACCTTCGACCTTTTGGAATATCCTACTCAAGCAAGCACGTAGCATTATTTTAAATGAAATTAAATGTTTATTCTGGAAAAATGTTATTAAAATCGATCAATCCATATACCCGAAACAAAATTAGTATTATGCTTTGGTTATGGATCCACGATGAATACATTAACAATTTGACAATCCTTTCAGCGTAAAACAACAAATTCGAAATTCATTCGTTCTTAAAACCCCTCATTTCGCCTCCTCTTTCGCGCGTTCTTTTTCCGTCCTCAAAATTTGACGTAAATCCGAACAATTTCCAAGACTAATTCCGTCCTGTCTCGGCAAACAGCTGACTAGCGCATTGTTTATTTAACACCACGTGGTGCGTATTTCGCGAGTAAATAGAATTTTTTAACATCGTTTAGCGCGCGTTTGGTCCGTTGAAACGCTTAATTATCGCTACCATTAGCCATTGTTTTAGGAGCCGGTCGGTTTTCATTGCCAGAAACGCGACCGGACTGGTAGAAAATAAACAACGAAACGTAATAAAATTTATTCGCGTCCAAAACCCCACAGAGCCGTGGACCGACATGGCCGCGATAATTAGTTGGCAGGCGAACAGAGGCTCGTGATTTTTCCCCCTTTTAACATCCGCTCAGTGAGAGCGATCCGTTTATTTCTTTTTTTTTCCCGTTGATAAATGACCGGGTAATATGTAATAGCGGTAATTGAGCGACGAATCGGTGCCAAATAATCGAAATGTTGCTTTCGCGAAACTTGCGGCTCATTTTTCGTGGATTAAATTTTTTCATTTTCATTTTCAACGCCTCGAGTGGAGCTCTGTGAAGTTGGCACCGCAAATTAGAGAAAAACCCTTGTAAATGACCTATTTGTTTGACCTTGTTTCAACCAGGTTTGACCAGAAAATAGTTTTGTTTGACCATCCTTCATTATCGAGAAAAAAACATTTTCTCAATTTCATCAATTCATCAATAACATCGGCACGCACAAAAGAAAGTCGGTGGTTTGTACTTTTGACCAGACTCACCTACGGATATGTATTTCGATGCGCTGAATCCGAATTTGGAGTTAGTTTGGCCCGTACACCTTCAAAATTTCGAGTAAATTGCAAAAAACCGTCGAAAATGGCTAAGAATCGCGAGAAAACTGCAATTTACGAAATTTTGAGGGTGTACGGGCCAAACTCACCCCAAATTCGGATTAAGCGCATCGAAATACATATCGGTAGGTGGATATAGTCAAATGTACAGGCCATCTTTTTCGAGTAAATTCCAAAAAACCGTCAAAAACTGGCTCAAAATTGCGAAAGAAACGCAATATGGAAATAAAAGAAATGTTGTAGACCTCGATCAAGTATGTTTTTAGGTATTTCGATCCGCTGGATCGAAATCTGATGTTCATTTCCCCGAAAACCGTTAAAATTTTGAGTAAAGTGCAAAAAACCGAGAAAATTTTATCAAAAATCGTCAAAAATAGCATACAAAGAATAGGTAGTAAACGAAGTTTATCGATTTCAAACTGTTCTTCGTTTGTATGCTCCTAGCTCTACAAAAGTACTCATTGGATTTTTAACACAGTATCAGAGGTTATCAGGTCCAGTTGATTTTAACTTTGATGAAAGCTTGATTTATTTGTGTCCGGTTCCGAGTGCAACCAGGCATCCAGCAAGGATCCTCAATAAGCGTGGGAATACGAAATTTTCACTCCTACTCTACGGTAATTTTGACACAGACATCAGAAATTTTTCTTTCAAATATCGAAAAAGTCAAACTGCGTTACATACAGTCTTTGTTGGATGTTAATGGCGACGCGGGAAACGTCTACGACTTGCTCTTTTCTGCACGATTGCTAACAGCTCCTCTCCAGAAATGATTCAGAACGAATCTTTGCCAACAACACGTTTCTTCTTTTAGAGACTCTTGAGACTTTAACGCACATGCTTCGATGAAAACGAGAGAGGAGCATCCACATAAACTATTTTACCTAAATTCGTTTTCCAGCGAAAGAATTTTTTCTTTCTTTTTTTTTCTAGAAGCAAATCCTTTGTAATAACATCAAATAGTATTGCTCTTAAGATATGAAATTCCTAACGAGAGAAATATTTATAACACCTAAAACTTAAAATTTAAGAATTTTATAGCGGATGCCATAAACACTTTCGAGTTGTACGTTATCGTTGAATTTTATAAAGTCCTGCAATGCGTATGTCAAAACGAAAATCGTAAATATTAATCTAAATGACCCAGTCCATAAATTACTTAACGCCAGATGTAGAATCTTTGTATCCTTTCGTGCTGAGTTCCCGAGGAAAACGGGTTTATAATAATGTCTCAATGTATGCGAGTGTATGTGTGTGCGTATACACGTATACATGCGATTTTAAAATTCCCCAGAACTTAAATCAATTGGGCGCGTTAAATATAAATATGCCCGCACGGATACTACAACAAATTGTTTCGGAATGATCGAAATGATCATTTCGAACGTAAACATTTTCTCCTCCCGAGGTAATATAAGAAAAGGCATCTACGAAATTAATTATAAATAAGAAGAAAAACGATACCCCATTCATCATTACGTATTGAGTAATCTATCGTATAAAATCAACAGATCCGAGCTTACGGATCGTACACGATCGAACATTATTACCTGGGATTTATTTGCGCGTGTTTAATTACTCGGTTAAATATAGCCGGTCGAATCAATTTATTCAATTCAATAAACAAATAAATGATTCAATTGAAACTGCACACGACTGCTATTAAAATGTAACGATTACGTCGGGCGAAAATCGGAGCGAGAGGATCGAAAATTGACATGAAAAAAGACCTACGTTATAGACGTATACATATACATGCAAAACAGGAGAGATCACGGTGTAAAAATAAAAGGAAATTCAGAGCAATGTACTACATCATTTACTCAAATTGGATCGCAGGTGTGATTCTACGTACGTTAAACTGATTCAGCTTAAAAATAAATTTCTAAGGATTATTTTTGTCTAACTTTGTGATTAGCGTAAATTGAAGTCGAAATTATTATCCATCTGTCGATTTGGGTTGTTGCTTCTTCTTGCAATACTTTAACCAATCCAAACGTTGGCGTTGGAAACGCCAAGGTTCGACAAATGTAGAGGTCTTCAAAGAAAAACCGAATGGTTAACAGAACCAATTGTTCCACCAGAACGTAGGATTAAAAATGGATGTTACAACGTCTCATTTCAAGCTAAAAACCTCGTACAAGCTTCGCAAACCACATCAGGAAATTTTCCAAAGCGGAAGTTAATTCGAATTTCGTATTTAAAAATCGTAAAACGAAATACTCAGTAAGGAACATAAAATCTGAAATAACTAAATTGACCGAACAATTAACTAGATACAACGAGGAACGATATCGTGCAAAGAAGCGATCTTAAGAATTCGGTAAAGTTAGGAAATAATGAATTTAAAATCGATGAAACGAAACGTGTGTAGTACGAAAATCCGCCACCATCAAAAGTGAAACGCTGCATATATAACTACGAAACGAAACCTCTATACAGGCGCGGTCAAAACGAACAAAATACTGTATTTTATTATAAAGCACTCTAAATGTGAACGTAAACGTGTACATAAAATGTAATAATTGTAGTAATATATTGTCTAACGTCAAAAAATATGATGTATTAATAAACATTAATTATTCAGGTCAATTGTTTACTATATTTAATTTTTCTTTCGATAAAAAATATTTAACAGAAAATAAATTAATTACATAATTATTTTAAATATAAATAAATTGGTATGGATTCTAATCAATCTACAATCTCTCAGTAAAGCGCTGACAAAAGTTCTTTGAAGGAAATTAAAACTTTCAATAATGAGCCAATGAAGTATACATATATATATTGATACAATTTGTTACCTAAACTACCGATAAATAAAATATTATTCATTACAAATTTATCAAAATTCGAGAACATTTTAACAAATTCATTTGACTATATAGTATTTGTAAAAAACAAAAAATATAAAATAAATAAACACCATACAGATAAAATGGATATTTTGTTTTGACTATTTACCATGTCTTCTTTTTTATTATGTCTCAGATGTTAATATACTTACGTTTATAATCAGTGTTCTATGAATATGGCATCATAGATCGAATTAATTAAATTTATTAGTATCAACTTCCAAATAGTATTTATTTTCATATATTTATTATTGAAGGTATTTTTTAAATTAAATGGTTACTCATTATTGTTGCTTTTCTAAATATGATTTATTAATAATTAACAAACATTCAATTCTTCTTCTTCCCTTTTCTGGTCTCCCTCGCATTGGCAGTTTGTTCGTTTCGATATATGGATTCATATATTAATGATTTTTTGTTTGACTATCTGCAAATTATAAAAATTAAAAAGAAATACAATAGACAAATATTAATAATAAATACATCCGCCAAACGTTTTTTTTTCCTTTTGCTATTACCCCCGTTCTTCTTGATATTTCAGCTCGCATTTTTTGATATTTCGTTTTGTTGCTTTGTTTCTAATTTTAATAATATACGTAAGTGACCTGCATTGTTCCCCAATGTTTCCTGTTTATTACACATGTTTTTATTACATACATAGGTAACACTGTTCATTGCCACTGCTGCTTGCAATCGTTGATAAAGCGTCAACTTCCACACAGTATTTATTTTCATACATTTATTATTGAAGGTATTTTTTAAATGAAATGGTTACTCATTATTGTTGCTTTTCTAAATATGATTTATTAATAATTAACAAACATTCAATTCTTCGTCTTCTTCCCTTTTCTGGTCTCGCTCTTTCTCCTCAGGATTCTAACCGGCAGTGGCAGTTTACTCGTTTCGACATATGGATTCATATATTAATGATTTCTTTTTGACTATCTACAAATTATAAAAACTTAACATATAGAATACAATACAATAGATAAATATTAATAATAAATACATCTGCCAAACGTTCTTTTTGCTTTTGCCTATTTAGAGCTTTATGAATATGAGTAACAAAGAGGATTCAGATTGTGAAGATGATATTCCATTATTGTGTTTTTGATAAAAGTAAACCAGTTGGAAATATTAATCCTATAGAAGAAATTAAAAAATATTAAATATACAAGATCTTCAATTATTTGAAACAAAATCTTAAACGTTTTGTCTCTGACACTAAATAACATACATATAAAAATAATAAATACCACCAGCCACAATTTACGCATTAAAATTTTAAAATTTATAATTATTATAAGTTACTATATAACTTTCTGGATTGCCAAATGAATCAAATAGCTGCAAAAATGCGCAATGAGTACCATATGGCCGAATTTCGTAATTGAACTCTCATATGTACCAACATCTAACACTCGGGCTTATATAGAGCTTCTATAGAAATGAAAACTACTTCACACAGTCGCACTGATGAGCGGTATGACCGCGAAACGCGCGTCTGCGAATAGTGAAAGTAGTTTTCTAATTAAGCACGAATCAAAGCAATTCACCAATTTATTAATATCATCTACGTACATAGCAAACCAATGTGTTCCAATATTCCAATCCAAATTAAAAATATTATATTTATTAAAATGATCTATACCATATGGTAGTCGTTTATTAGAACTTATGTTTATTTCTTTATTTGTAGTTAATTTAAAGATATTTTCCAAATCTACATTTGATAGCACTAGTTATATTATGATCGATTTTCGATTTATTACCGAAGCGATGATGATGAAGTTAGCATCTTTAGTCATTTATAATACATTGAATAGTTGCTGAATATAATAATAATTATTACTATTAATTGTAATATCTGTTTTCTTAGCATCATCTGCTCCAGCATTTTTATATGCTTTATAAATTAGATTTGCATTCCTAATATTATTTTTATATTCATCTTCAGTATTTCTACCAACTGCTTTCATTCTATTTTTATATTCTCTGAATGATTTGTAATCACATAATTCTGCTGGAAAACAAATACCATTTTTATTAATTGTATAAAATCCAGCAACACTAGGCAATTTAGTGGTAATGATGCGTGAATTAGTTTTTACAATGTTTTCATTGTGCCCAAACTTGAGTATGCCTCTGTAGTCTGGAGTCATGTATACAATACATATAAGAACATGATCGAAACAGTCCAACGTGAATTTTGAAAAATTTTGCACTTCCGTAGGTACAATACATTCTTACCTCACGATTATAGTTATGAGAATTTACTTCATGGATATAACTATGATTCACTTGAAGTTCGTCGTGTACGAGCAGAAATTTTATTTATTTATAAACTAATTCATGGTATTATATCAGATGCTAACTTGCTTTTCCAATTAGCTTTTTGTTTGCATAGGTTAACTAGTCGAACACGAAAAACTTTTTATATCCCATCTTATAATACTCATCATCATTCTAATGCCCCATTGATATCAATGTGCAGAGGCGCCAATATGTATTGTGCTGAGCTAGACTTGTTTGATGTTTTTATGTCTTTTGAAGAAAAACTTACCTTGATTCTTGTAATAAAATTATTATTATTTTTTATTTTGAAATTTGTCTCTTTTTACGTTACTGTATATCAGTTTAAGGACACTCTCGTGTATATTTCGCATTAAAATAAAATTATCTTGTAATTAGCTTTAGCTGTTGGATAATAAATCATTATTATTATTATTATTATTATTATTAATCCCTTGTACAAGCCAAGAAGAATGAAAGGCAGGTAGCTAGTTTCATCTAGATACAATATTTCCTCTTCCCTTTTTAACATCCTTCCAAATATTTATTGACCTATATCTCTACACGTTTATTCCATTCCAAAACTACGTTCGCCTCGTTTTAAAGCGGGGGAATGCCCACTCGAGCAAAAAGCTAAACGAAACTCTTCCTGTTGGAGATTACGTAACAGTTATCTGACCTCCGATCTACGTTATTGTAACGTAAGACAGTTGAAATATGGACAAAATTCGAATTATTAATGATTGACACCGTCTACACGAATTTTGTGTAACGCTCCGTAAATTCCCCAGCGATAAAACGGTCGATAAATCAAGCCGACTAATTACATTCGGAAAGATATGGGCAGCACCATTATTTCTCGGGCCACGAATATCTGAATTTCGTAAAAGGAAAAGGCCAGTTTGTTTTGTATTAGGTGGTTATTACGCTTTATCCTTAATCACCACCTTTAAATCGTGGTACGCTTTGTTCGGCCATGAAACCTATCATTTTCCTCGTAAATTATTACAATAAATTCCGCATAAAATCAACATTAGAATTTTAATTTCACCGAGTGCGTCGGTTTGTGCTTATTAACGACATTAAATGGGTCGATTTACACGAGCGCGTTTATCTATTTACGTTCTCCGAGTTCCGTTCGAGATGCATTATCTCGCAGGGATTGCAATAAAATGCTTCGATATACGCACGTATTATCCGTACAACAAATCGAATTAGCCTAGTTACGTTGCGACTTGCGACACTTTACATTTCAATTATAATGGATAGATAGTTGGTGTTGGATAGAGATTAAAATACCTGAAAAGTATGTTTATACGTCCAACGGAAAATGGCTAAAGGGGGTATCGTTCACGTAAATAGATAAAAAGGTCGCCGTTCTAATCTGTATTTATTCAATTTCTTCGTTCTTGTAACCGATCGTAATTGGTTCGAATTGTACATGATCAGATTTTTCTACTTTAGGAGACACAGAACCACATACGTTGCCGTAAAAACTAGGAAAGAAAAAAAATTGAATGAAAGAAACTGTTTTATTAATAAATTTTTAACATGTCGAAGCCGCACAAACTGGATGAGGTGGACTAGTAGCTTTTCACCAACGTGACCCCTTCGATTAGACCGATTTGGTATTGTCGTGGCTAGATATGTCCGCACTCTAATAATAACAACGAGAGCATATTGAATTTTTTGTAACAACGATGCCGAGTTGGAAATGTTTAAAGATAAGAAATTCAAAATAAATCGAATATTACATTTTGTCATCCATGTTGTGGGACTTCGACACAGTCAAAAATTCCAATTGTTACAAATTGGCGTCTACTGAGACCAAAATTCTTACGTTGTTGCCTAACACAACGGCACACGATTAATGTTCCCATTAGAGAGAATTAGAGATCTATTGGTAATCTCACAACGTATGTGACTAATAAAAATGAGTTCTGACAAAATTCCTAATGCTTCAGACATTTCGTGTTATTAGGACGAACATATAAGCAACTCTTGCACGTGCTTTTCCTAAAGAAAACTAGCAAATATATTGTACTGAGAATTTAGTTAAATTTCTTAAACAAAATTGCACCGGCCTAGCTCTTAATTAACGATATAAAAAGCATATATTATAACGAAATATATTTATAAATTTTGAGAAATATTTAACATAAAATCAAGGTAATTACCTAGAGTTGTGTGTGTGTGTGAGTGTAATTTCTTTTATTCGATGATGGTTCTTCCTATGTCTCCTCTCTTGAATTCCTTCTTCGTTGCAGCTCTATTTTCTATGGATTCTTTCCTCTCTTAACTTCTTTTTTCAAGTGTGGCTCTATTTTCTATGGATTCTTCCCTTTTTTAAATTCTCTCTTCTCCGGTGTGTGTATTTCCTTTAAAACCCTTTTGGTCCAAAATATGTCTTAAATTTTTTTATTGACTTATCTATCTTGTCAATTTTCTTCGTCGTCAACCAAAACAAACTTTTTTATTTTTTTCCGGAAACCAGCACTACACTACTTTATTTCTCCGTTGTCCACGAAACGGAAACTTTAATTCATCATGATTTCAGTTCATCGAAGGCATAACGTTGTTATAGAAACCTGTATTGTTAATGTCTATGTATCCTTGGTTATTTATATCCAATGGTTATTAGGAATTCTTGTGATGTGAAAGTGTTGAATGTATGTGTCTCAATGTTTACAATGCTTTTCTATCTTTTAATCGATGCTTTTTATAATAATTAATAACTTTATTTCTAGTTACATTTTTTTCTCCCATTAAACGTCTCTGGCTGGAGTTAAAATGAGAAGCTAACACCCGTAAGGTAATAAAATGCTTAAAAGGTGGTGTGCGTGGCATCGAAAAGGTATAAATAGAATCCAAAATAAACCGAATGTCATTTGAATAAATATCCATAACCCCATTTGCTGTGAATTTAATATATATTGAATTGCAATAACTCATAAATTTTCTAATGATAATTAACCACTTGAGTATTACTATACTACAATATGCTTAAAACTGAAAGACTTTCATTCACCTTGACTTTAAGTTCAAAGCGATTACGGAGATAAAGTTTTGATGCCGGGATTTTCTTGAGGTGGAATTATTTATATTTGGTGTACTGTATTCAAATATGGCAGTAACTTTCGCCTAATTATTATTTTTGTTAGATATTTAGATATGTTCAGGAAGAGAACATGAAGAGCTGAAGAAACAGCACAATTGTGTTTTATTGAGTATTCTTATGACAACAAACAGCATTGTTCTATTAACACAATACATACCATTTGAATAGCACTTTAGAAGATTAAAAAGAATTACAAGAAAATTTAGTTGACACCTCGGAAGTTCCTTTTACGTGACATTCTTCAATTAACTTTGTTAGAAGAGTCCTTTTTCAAACTCCAAAGGTAGTCTGCCATCACGTGTGTATGCCCTCCTCCATTGCTTTAATATTTTGATGAAATCCCTTCACCTTGCGATTCACTAGTATCAAATTTTCAGGATACTCCTCCAAGTGGATGTGTAAGTAATGAAAGTTTGTGTTCATGTTACGTCAAAGGTCTCTGAAGTTATAGAGCGTGATGTTTAGTACCTCAACATAGTTATCAGCTTTATGATTGTCCAAGAAAGTGTCTGACAATCAGCACAAATGACGTCTACACATTTTGCTCAGATTCAGTCATTAATTGTACAAGAGCAGGATGATTGATTAGTTACCTTATTTGGGAAATCCAGCTTCTTCAGTTTCTCTGTACTTAATCCAGGCATTCTTCGTCCTATGTACGTAAAGCGTGGTCCAGGTGTGTCCTGTACTTACTTGTTCATCACTAAAGTTGGACATTCCCATCATTAAGTTGGGAGAAATTTCTAAAATAGGGTATAATGTCATGTCATAGTGCAGATGTATTTTATCGTAATTTACAAAATTCCGCCGAAAATTTTTGGAAATTAGTTAAAAAAAAGGTGCAAAGTATGCATTTCTTTTGGGATATGCATTTATAGAAAATGTTGTAAATAAGGATTTATATACTTAATATGCATTTTGCATATTTCCCAAGCTCTAGTTATAACATTCCGGACACCATACAAAAAGCTTCCTTTTGTTAGCTCGTTTTATAGAGGCAGATTTCTTATTCCCGTAAAGCACTCGGATTGATTCCGTAGCATTTACTAACCATAGACTTATCCAAATGTACATCTACAAAGTTAAACGTGCCACTACAAACAGAATTCCGTTTATAAATTTTTGACATTTTCGTACGAAAAATAAAGCGATAAAATCACCCCGAGGCGGACGGTTTGTATGTCATCATAAATACGCTCGACACCCATATATATATAAATATATTTTTGGGTTATCTTTTACGCAAATGAGGAGAACTCGGCAGGTAATAAATCAAATGGGCTGAAACTTTTGTTTACGACATTCTGACGGATTTATTTCGCCTGGACGAATTTAGATCTTAGCGGGGTATTTTTATTTTTAAGGCCGTTCTTTTTCCTTATTTATGAAACATTCTAAAAACGTAGCGTGGTCCGTTTTAATAGTTTCATTGACTCATTCCTTTTTGCTTAGAAAAGTACCCGAGTAAAAATAGGTTTATGGCGTCGTATGTAGTTTAGGTATAATCGACATGAAAAGTAAAGAATGGCTGGAAGAAATATAATTTGTTGGACGTCTTCCGAAAAGTATCAAAGTCAATACTTCGAAGGCTTTAATCCGTTCGATTCTTACTACAAATTTTCAGACACCAGAAGTAGCAGATCCCCAATCTCAACCTCCATCTTTATCGAGAATTCCGTCAACACTAACAATGCTTGTTTTAAGAAAGCTGGCACCAAGAAATTCTAATTGGGTTAGCATCTTTATCGTTTTTTTTTCTTCCCGAACAATGTCACCGTCGCGTCGTTACGAAATTGGTACGACGTTATACAGTGAAACTTCGTTATAACAATTTCCCGGCTATAACGCTTTTTTTTTCCTTGGTCCCGGTCCCAGCGACTAATTTTCTGTAGTACTTTTATTCGTTATAACGCTCCCATTTCCCGCTTATAACATCCCATTGAAGGATATTTTTAATGTACCTTCATGCTTCAATTATTAAAGTTTTTAACTTTATTTTGCAAACACTACAAAAGGGATATGATTAAATTGAAATAAATGTTTAAAAAGCAGACGGAAATGGTCTACATATTTCTGGGAAGTGAACATCTTTACGATTTCTCTGAAATATTAGTATCGACAAATCCCACCAAGATGTTCCACGAATCTTGACTGGACAATTTTCCGAGGATCTGACTTATTCATTTGGCGGTTGCGTAATCAAGGTTTCCTTTCAGTCTTTTACTTTTTACGCTGCTGGTAACATGTCGCGAAATTCGTTTTCGTTAAAAGAAAAAAAGTGATCTTATAAAAGACTTTTATAAATCCAATTCAAATCAAAAATATTTTGCGGCGTAAAAACATGCTTCAACTTTACATACAATTTTAAAGAAGTGGAGTGAATTTGTTTCGGTGCATGAGGGAACCAGTCGTAAAAAATACGATCCGCGAAATATGAAGAGCTAGAAACGATTCTAGAAAGTTCGTCCAGGCCAGGAGCTCCAACATTCCGCTAAGTGCCCCAATTTTATAAGGAAAGGCGCCCAAGTATTCCCGGTCTTCGAATAACAGACCTTACCGCTTCAACTGGATGGCTCGATAGATTTAAAAACAGACATTCTATCGTGTACAAACGAAGTTGTGGTGAGTCAAATTCAGTAGATCCTGAGGTAACTTTCGACCGGAAAAGTCAAATGTCGACCCTCACCTCTGGCTACAATCCCTCTGAAATTTATAATGCGGATGGATTCGGGTTGTTTTCTAAAGTGATGCCTGATAAATCTTTAGTTTTAAAAAATGAAAAGTGCCACGGAGGAAAATTAAGCAAAGAATGTCTAACGGTCCTCATAGGCACGAATTGCACAGGCACAGACAAGAAAAAAACCGCTCGTAATTGGAAAATACGCTAAGCCACGTTGCCTTAAGAATGTGAAAACCCTTCCCTGCATTTACTCTTCGCAATCTCGTGCATGGATGACTGGAGATAGATTTGTGCAATGGCTTAATGATTGGGACATCGAATTGGAGGACCAAAAGTACTTTTGCTTGTCGACAATTTCGCTGCGCATCCGAAAGAGGTAAATCTCAAAAAATCAACTTCATTTTCCTACCACCTAACACCACAAGTGAGCTTCAACCACTTGATCAAGGCATCATAAAAGTTCTGAAGCAACGTTACAGGAAAAGGATAGTCCAACGATATCTATCCATTATGGACAGCTCAAATTCGACTTCTCCAACAATTTCTGTTTTTGATGCTATCCACTTTTTATACGCTGCATGGATGCACATTCCGAAGGAGACCGTTTTTAATTGTTTCAAAAAAGCAGGTGTTGGTAACTTTACAAGGGAAGATGAAACCGAAGAGGTAGAAATTGATGAAGGCTGGTGATACCTCTTACAAGTGGAAGAAAGATTGACTGAATTGGAAAGTTTTGATGAGTTCGACAATGGGCTAGTGACCAATGAAGTTTTAAGCCTTGAGACACTAATCGCCGATTACAATGCACCATCAGAAGTGGGAAATAAAGAGGATGAAGATTCATCAGAAATAATTACGCCAAAAATACACGAGTTTTTGGAAGCCTTGAAAACAATCAGAGCATTTTTTTCTTGTACGGAGATAGAAGAGGAAACCTTAAAAAATATCAATAAACTAGAAAATGCAGTTTTTAAAAAACCATCTGTCACTATAAACAAACACAAATTAATGATTTTTCAAAAATACAATTTGTAGGGATGTATACATAGTTTGGTATATATATTTTTTAACGTACAAGTTTTATATAAAATTGATTTGGTTAACTTTTACTTTGTTTAAAAGAAGTAAAATATATGTAGTAGTACATAGATATATAGTGGTAGTATTTATTGAAATTCGGCCTTCCAGTCTTGAATTGGAAATGTACGTATAGATAAAGACGTTTTAAAATAAATTTTGTTCATTTTTAGCCGTTTTTAAGATTTTCCGATAATAGCGCTTTCCCGGTTATAGCGCTCTTTTTCTAGGGCCCTAGAAGAGCGTTATAACGAAGTTTTATTGTAGTACATACCATTCCTTCAAACGCTGCGGAATAATCTTTCGACGTGATCCGAATGAAGTATGCTGGGCTTGCTAATCGCGGCAATTATTACCTGTTAAACGCACAGTTATCGGGTGCAATTCTACAACGAATTAATATCGGATGGAATGTGTAGTGAGACGGTTTATGAATAATTAATGCCAATTAAAACTGTATGTTGTGATGAAGTAAATGCTGCAATTACACCGTACTCGGTGATATAGGAATTTGTTTCTTTTGAATACGACCATTAATACTCGTTTTAATTTGAATAATATTTCGATGAATAACGACATCGTTTCCGATGTTTACCAACAAAAGGAATTACATTTCTTTTCAGTTGAGAAAGCTCGCAGTAGAATTTGCAGTATTTATAGCTTGTAATTAATAATGTGATTGTTTATAACGCGCGTGTATTGTTTATAAAAGAAATTGCATAAATACGTCATCTATTAAATGATTCTCATCCGTTTCCAATTCGCAATACGAATCGTTTCTGCCATCATTATTACTCCTCACCTACTAATTCATTTGTTTGGGTAAATAGTGCTAAGATAATTACGGTTAGAGAATAATGTGGCGGTGCACCATCGTGCTGGAACCATAAGGCGCTATCCGGCAAGGGGGATGTTCTGCATTTAGACGGAGAGGGACAATACATCTACACTGTATATATATACATTGAATTACCAACATATCCTTGAGTAATTTATTAGAAAGTCATATTAAGTGAAAGATCTGACACGCATATGTAGGTAATCGCATGCAGAACAGAAACACATATACATTTCCGTAATTACAGATTAACATTCCCCAGTTTTACAGCAAATTCATAATTTATCGCAACATCATGCATAAAATGATACATTCAGATGGTATACGTGAACGATGGGAAAGCTGCTATAGAATTAGAGGATACCGGAATCGTATAAACACGGGAAGGAATGGGTTAAGCTTAATTTACGGCTATCATCTACAAGTTTCCGTATCTTTCGAGCTGTTTGGGTTAACAATGTTTTTATGAATGTTATGGACCGATGCTTATTGTAGTGGGAATTTCGTTAATTTCTTAAACAAAATTGCACCGGCCTAGCTCTTATTTAACGATATAAAAAGCATAAATGATAACAAATTATATTTATAATTTTGGAGAAATATTTAACATAAAATAAAGATAATTATCTAGAGTTGTGTGTGTGTAATTTCTTTTATTCGATGATGGTTCTTCCTACGTCTCCTCTCTTGAATTCCTTCTTTGATGCAGCTCTATTTTGTATGGATTCTTCCCTCTCTTAACTTCTTTTTCGGTGTGGCTCTATTTTCTATGGATTCTTCCCTTTTTTAAATTCTTTCTTCTCCGGTGTGATGAGGTTCTTTTATTCACTGGTACTTCCTTTAAAACCCTTTTGGTCCAAAATATATATAAATATAAACTTTTTGTTGACTTATCTATCTTCTCAAGTTTTTTCGTCGTCAACCAAACAAACTTTTTATTTTTTTTTCCGGAAACCAGGACTACACTACTTTATTTCTCCGTTATCCACGAAACGGAAGCTTTAATTCACCAGGACTTCAGTTCGTCCAAGGCATAACGTTGTTATTGAAACCTGTATTGTTAATGTCTATGTATCCTTGGTTATTTATATCCAATGGCTATTAGGGATTCTTGTGATGTGAAAGTGTTGCATGTATGTGTCTCAATGTTTACAATGCTTTTCTATCTTTTAATCGATGCTTTTTATCATAATTATAAATTTTATTTCTAGATACATTTTTTTGTCCCATTAAACGTCTCTGGCTGGAGTTAAAATAAGAAGCTAACGCTCGTAGGGTAATAAAATGCTTAAAAGGTGGCGTGAGCGGTATCGAAAAAGTATAAATTGAACCCAAAAATAGACCGAAGGTCATTTGAACATAAACATCCATATTGAATTGTAATAAATGATAAATTTTTGTAATTATAATTAACCATTCGAGTACTACTATACTACATTATGCATATAACGGATATATCCGGATATCAATGGCAGAAAGAATTTTCGGAACAAATTGAAAAGTTCGGAATTAATATGAATTTCAACGAGGCATTTCGAATTTTTGGAAATGTGGAAATAAACGTAACTTTAATTCGACATTTATACTAGGACGATATCGTATAACTACGTATAAGTACGCTGTCTTTAATTTACTTTGTTAGATAACCGTTAAGTATTGCGTTCGCTTCTAATTGCAATTAATATCGCGAAATGTGCTAAGTTTCTGCCTAGGGAATGGAAACAATTACGCGTCGTAAAATAGCATAATTAAACGCTTAAGACGGTGGTTTATAGCGTTCCTTCAACGCTGGATATCGTGGAGATAATGAAACATTATTTAATGCATGAGCACCTATGCAGGTAAACGTGACTATTAATTTCTTTTTTTCAGAAACGGGCATTAATGCTTTCTTGGATGTTGTGCTATATAATTTATAGTCGTTGTATATAGGAATGTAGTAGGTGATATTAACGTTTTGTTTATTTGACTCTTTCGGATAATGAAGAGATGGAATTTTATTTCTGTTTATAAAATACAAACGTACAGTGAGTCAAATATAAGAACGCGCTTCAAGGTCATGTGTGGAAAACATCAGTTTCCACAGCGCACCTCATTTACCCAGCAAAAATTGCGTTATTCTTAGAGCAACGTTTTCAGTCTGTACAGTTTCATCGAAATCAGAATTTCTCAGTTGCCGCTGTTTTCTTGTAAGATACATTTTGAAGAATTTACATTGACTTGTCCATATTTGACTAAATTTTTTTCTCTCGCATAGTTTTTTTGTTGTCATCTACATTATTAACACCAAAAGGGTTTGGTTGTGGTGGTTGGTAGGGTTGCGCCGGCTAGTTAGTTAATTAGGAAAACAAAAAAATAAAACAAAAAAGAAACGTAACGTAAACACTTTACTAGAAGCTGCAAAAAAGGTTAGAAAAAAACACACCTTGTCCTCAAAGGTTATATTTAATAACTACAGTATTTACGAGTACGCGCGTAGTAGAAAGAGAAATAAACAAAAAAATGGTGTGTATGGTGTAGGCACGTGTGAAGTGGATACCCAAACATTGTCGTATTTCTTACCTGGAGTTCATCGCGTTTTCGTTCCTCGTGTTTTTTGATGATTTGTAAATCATTAGGATTAGGTTGTAGAATTTTATTTTATTCTGGGACTGAAGTAAAAGTATCCGCTGTATCACACACGTGTTGTACGAATTCGCGTTCTACAACTGAATTAATCGAGAGCGTCGATCGATTAGATTCGCTAGGAGAACGGATCGCGTATATGACGAAGTACTGAAATGCCGAGGCTGAAAAAGTTAAACGTAAGAGCTCGAATGTCCGAAAGTGATGTTGCTGTGGTGGAGGCTCGAGAGATACCCTAAAAGTCTCCTTTTCTTTTCCTAAGTCAAAAGGATTTTAAAGAAGTACCTAAATCAACGGCAGCCAATCAGAAGCGCACGAATGGACAACTTCCAATCTAGGTCATGGGCAGGAGAGAAAATAAATAGAAAAAAGAACCTAGCATGCGGGGATGATCGGCAGCAACTTTTTGTTGCATCCACTTTCAACAAGGAAGGCTGTAAAAGAGAAAACGCACGAACATTCCTCGCAATACAGTCGATATTGCCTGAAATAAATCAAACTTACCAACGTCTAGTGGAGTTCGACAAAAACAACCAAAACTGCAAAAGAGTCGTGACCGGTCGTCTGAAGAATAAAGCGTGCTGTAAAATAAAATACGGAAAATCGTACGAATGATAAAAGATAAAGATTTTCAAGTTGCAAAGAAATTCGATGCACAGTTATGTTTCGTAAAAATTCTTAAAAAGAAGAGACTTATATATGAGTTTTATTACTGTTTAGAAATTCTATGAACGCCGAAGTTATCGTTTTTAAGTTACAAAAACGAAACAAGTTTTAAGCGATAAAAGTTTCACCGAAACAATGTAATTAGTTAATAATTAATATAATTGCTATTTTCTTTTAGTACGTGAAGTGTAACAACATATATATAACTAGAGCGCTGCCCTATACACATATTTCTATGTTATTTACATTCAATTTCAAGAAACACAACTCCAATTTTTTCGTTCATCATTTCGTTCCGCTAATCACATCGAATAATACATCATCAGTGCCGAAAGCTGCGTCCATATTACAATATCCACATATACATACGCATGCACTCCGATACGCATATTACTCTCAATCAGGCTGTTATTCGTGGTTCGATTTTTCACCTCCCGAAGAAACGCTTCAACGGTCGACGGTTACAGATGTGAAACGATCCGGCTTCTAACTACGGCCAACAGCTAACGACTTTCTATTCATCGATACCGGGGATATAGTCGCGGACGCGAAAGCGCGTCTATTCCCCAGGCGCAGCCGGCCGGTGATTTCAATGCTAGAATCGTCGGTCGCCTCGCCATGCTCGTCGGCGTTGTTTCTATCTCGAAGAATCCTTGCTCATACGGTGCTCGTACGTGCACACACGCTGCGGTATGTAACATTAACAACGACTGGGCGGTTTATTGGTCCTTGACTTCTCCTTGACTTGCTCTCCTAAGCCTCTTTAACGTATCAGTGGTAGAGGAGTACGTCCGCGAGCGAAAGTAATCGAACGTGATGCGACAATGATGGATCAATTTAGTTGCACCTTTACAAGAAAATGTTTCCTCGAGGAAAAAAGAAAAAATATAGACGTAAATGACTTTACCGCAATGCAACTGCCTATATTTTTCTTAGTCCTTTTGCCTTTCCATTTGTTCTTCTAGGCCCAGCGTTGGAAAATCCCAAAAAATGGACCTGCTACCTCTAATATGCTGCGAAAAGTAAGAAAATGCCACTATCTGGGCCAGGAGCGGTACGGTATACGTACGTATACGGCTCGATGACTCTGAACAAGCCCTGGTCCTTTCAGGCCTGTCGTGCTGTTATATATATTTACAGTGAAAGTTATCATAAGCGGAGACTCATGGTCCCACTATTTATGGGATAGCTCGAAAAAAGTTATAATATATAAATAGCTTTTATTACACATTCATATGTATAAGTAGATATAAATAACACAGTATGTATGTATCCATAGTATTATTAACACCAAAGGGGTTTGGTTGTGGTGGTTGTTTGTTGCGCCGGCTAGTTCCCCCTCTGATAATTAATTAAGAAAAAAAAACCAAACCTAAACACTTTACTACAGTTGCAAAGAAAGGTTAGAAAAAAACACATAGGAGCTTGTCCTTAAAGGTTATATTCATTATTACGAGTACGGGAGTAATACTGAAGGTGTTAATGGTGTGTGTGAATGGTTAAATCAACAATAACGTAATAATTGATGTCAACCAGGGCACGCTTGGGCCTCGTGGAAACTGAAATAAAGTGATTAATACGAAAGAAGTGGTGAACGGCAATCGGCTGAAGGAAAAATATATGATACGAGTAACCTTGAGTCCGAGTGTCTTGATCCGTAGCAATGGGGCTGAAAACGGGCACCCTGGGGGACCTTCGGTGTGCGTCGGAATAAACGGCAACCGGATAAAAGAAAGAATGTGTGACACAAATCAAACCTTAAGTCCCGGAGCCTTGATCTCGAACAATGGGGCTGAGACGGGCACCAGAACGTAATTAAAACAAGGGTATATGCAAGTGACAAGTAACTGTGATCCCTTCTTAAACTACTAAAAGAATTAAGTGTTTTGTTCAACAAACATAGGATTATATAACAAAATCGTTATTAATTAGATAATGTTAAACTTCTTAGAGTCGAATTTTCGTGTATATCCTCGACAAACGAGGCTTTAAAGCGAAAATGGAATACCTTAATCACGGAAAACTACCTTTCCAACTGAATGTCACAAAACAAATTCCCACACGCGCATCCAACAGGCGCAAACTGCATCAGAAACTTACGAATGCGGGGCGCCATCTGCAGCAAAAGCTGAAGCGGGAGAGGTCACAAGTAACAATACAGAGCACTGTAAAAATCGGCTCTAACAGCTTGCTTCCATTTGAACTGACGATTTTCAAAACGATTTTCTAATTTTTTCGTAATGTTGTCATGCTATAAAGTCATCTTTTGCAAAGCCATTCAAACGGGCAATTTGCTTCAGTATCCCATTATACGATTTTATCGAATCAGGGGCTTGGTCAATTGACTTCGTCCTCTGAATCAATCGTTTACTTCCATAGCGTCATTTTAATTTTCTAATTGAATTTCTATGTCGTGATATTCAGTGGGGACTGCTTCATCGATATATAAAAATTCTTCCAAATTTGTATCATTTAATTTGGCGAACCCGTTTTGTAAACTTAAAAGTGTTAACAATGGTAGTTCATTCTCGGCATCAAATTCTGGAAGGATACAATTATGTCGTACGAACGCTGCCTTACGAAAGCAATTTTTAGTAGCCGCTGCTTCAATTTTATACAACGTATATATATATATATATATATATATTTCGTGACAATTTTGATACTTATCTTATATGATAGATCTCTACCACTAATAGGTCAATAAAACAAGGCTGGTTTGAACGATAGTTATATTTTCAGAACGTTTACAAACGTTTTCGTGTTATTGACCTATTAGTGGTAGAGATCTATCATATAAGATTTTATTCAACGAAACTTCAATGAAGTATAAAGTCTGAAGTACATTAATACATCTTGCCAGCTGTGATGCTGAATTGGCTGCATCCATTTTTAATAATATCTGCTTCAAAATAAAACCTCTGTAATGAAACTTGAAATTTTGCATTAGACGAATTGAAACGTCAAGTTTTATTAAGACCTCAATGTCTGACAATCACTTTTCTTGGAAAGCGACGTTCGGTTATTTTCGTGGTTCGCTGTACTCACCGGACACCTTTTGCATACAATACCCCTCCGCGTACTCACGGTTTATCGTTCCGTTCAATTGTGCGGTGAGGGAAGAAAAAGACGTTAACGCCGTACGACTTTATTCCTTCCATTCGTTTCGGCGACGGACAAAAGAAACATGGGAAACAATTGAAATACCGCGTAAATTAAACAAAAGATTATCGAACAATTTATAGACTCTCGCTTCCTTTTGTTTTTTCTCGACACACCTGGAGCCTCGATTGGAGTGGACGAGTGCTTGCACTAAACCGCTTTATTATAGTGCGCACTGCGAGATTGGGGATATGCCCGTACACTCATACCCGTGAACAACAATAGTTTGATGACGTTGAATATGGATTAAACAGTTTTTCTCGGATTTATTAATTACCAAGTTTGATGAACTGTGCTAGCACATTGTACATACAAGGACAATGTTTATTATTAGTGATATGCCGCTGCACACATGCTGAAACTTGCGCTTCCTTTGTTATTTTATTTAATAACTTAATTTTATTGTCAATCGAAATAAGGGAGAGGAAGATTTTTAAGAAAAAAAAAGGGGGAGGGAAGGAAATGGAACAGCATACGGATTGGAAAGACGAACAAATAAAGAATTGAAGGAGTTGTTTAACGAGCCGGACATATACGAGCCTGTTCAGGATAAAAACCTATTATGGTTAGGACACCTTGAGCGTATGGAGGATACAACAATATCTTAGAAGATAGTTTGGACAAAAGCAGGCGGGAATAAGGGGAGAGTCAGACCTCGAAGACGATGGGGAGAGGCAAGCACAAACAGATAACCAACTGAAAACAAAAAGCCAGATACAGGAAGAGATGGAAAGATCTTACGAAGCTATAAGCCTCCAAGGCCTAACATATAAAGCCTTTATTCATACATTTGTCAAAGCTCCTTAAAATACCTTTTCGGCTGTCGGAGTAGCTTAAATAAGTTAAATAAAATTTTCCCAAATATCCTCATCATTCTCATCATTATCTTCCAGTGAATCGCTTGAAATTGTACTGCTCTGAAATATACATAACACTATTCACACTTTGTTACTAGTGTCAACAGTGTTTTGGTGTGCTTCGCGCGGACGTTCGGTGTGTGATGTTCATTGTGCAGTGCTTTAGAGTTGTACAATGCTCGCTTCGTGATGTTCCTCTTGGACATTAAAGGGATATCTCTGGTGATATTTAATTCCATCAATAATCCGAAAAGATGTCCAGGGTTTGACTTAATAACTTGAGAAATTCTTAGAAATCCGCCTAGCAAAGCCATAGTAAAATTAACAAATTTAATCAATGCTTCCTTTAGACTGAGATACGTACCTGTATCTGTAAGTCTGATGGTATCAAAGCCTGGCAAGCTGTCTCATGATGTGATATCATATAGACCAATTTTTCTACTACCTCCTATTTCAAAATGATTTGAAAAAAATACTGCTTAAGAGATTAAAACGTATTTTTGAGTGAAAACAGATAACACCAACGCATCAGTTTGGATTCAGGAATAAACATTCCACGATCGACCAAATTCACAAAATATTATAACAAGTATCATTGAGAAGAGCCTCGTAGAGAAAAAGGTTGTTCTGCGGCCTTTCTAGATGCGAACCAAGCATTTGACAAGGTCTGGCACAAAGAGCTAATCTAGTTAAATTTATACCTTCCAGAACAGATTACAGAAACTTCTGAACTGAAAAAATTAAAGCAGGAGTGCCACAAGGAAGTATACTGGCAGTTGGAAATAATAATATAGAATCAACTAAAAAATTACAGACATCCATTCACCAAATTCAAAGGTGGACCAGAAGCTGGAAAATTAGATTAAATGAAACTAAATGTGTACATGTAGACGTCACAAATAGGAACATAAGCAAATACCAATAATTATCAATGGTTAGCAAATACCCTACGCAAACCAAGCCAAATATTTAGGCATGATATTAGATGCAAAGCTGCGCTGGAAGCTGGATGTAAAAAGGAGAAAGAAGAACTGAACATATCCAGATCAGTTTGGACTTACGGTGTGCAACTGTGGAGGGTGTACCAAACAAAGAAACAGAACGATTAAACAACGATTTCAAAACAAAGTACCGAGAAGCATTGTAGACGCGCCGTAGTACATCAGAAACAGCGACTTCATCGCGATTTGGAAATAGAAACTGTGGAGGAAATAACCGCAAGATTCGCTGGAAGTCATGAAGAAAGACTTCATCATCATGTGAATGTTGAAGCCATCCAGCTCCTAGACAACACAGGATCAACGAGAAGACTTAAAAGTCTTCAGTTTTCGAGTTATTTTAACATAGTGTCAGTTATTCTTAGTGGAAAGCAGAGCATAGTGCGCCAAGTGCAGTGTACTTAAAAGCGAAACAGAAGAACACTAAGAACGCTTATGAGTGGACTTTAATTTTATATTTATATCATAGCAGTAAATCAAATTGGATCGAAATTGCTCATTGGTCGTTAATTGTCCAGATTGTAATGTTATAACATCAATTTGGTGTGTATATAAAAAAGAGTTTTCCAGCGAGGATGGAAACTTCGTTGCCGAAATACGTCATTCTATTTCTTTTATGTTTCAATTTTTAATTGATTTTACAAACTTCAATGCGTAAAATACCAGTGTTGTTCATACTATTGCAAAAACTTTTCATAAATTTTTATCGAAAAAGTTTCAAAAACGCAAGACTGCAAGATTCCTATAGCAACACCAAGATTTTATTATACAAGAGCAAGACCAAAACCGGATGGTGCAAGACCAAGACAATCAGGATCTTGGTTTTGCTTTGATTTGACAGCAACACCAATACTTTATTATACAAGACCAATACCAAAACTGGATTGTTTTAGATGAAGACTGGATGGTGCTAGATCAAGAGTGGATGGTGCAAGGCCAAGACCATTAGGGTCTTAGTCTTGCTTTCATCATAATTATCCTGTGTATATGCTTGTTGGCCGATCATTCCTTCTCGAGGAAAATCCTGCTGACAGCATAAAATCATTAGATCTTGCAATGAATGATCCCGTACCCAACTTTTCTTGGATTTCTTCTGCGAGAATTGCGCTCAGTTTTCTATTAGGAACATCGAAAGAATCCTCTTTCAATGTCGATTTTGGAGGAGGAGAAAATTTCGTATTGGGTTATCGCTTGGCAGGTGACTCATGCTTGATTAAAAGCTGCTTCCTCTTTAACATCACGTACCTCACGAGTAACTCCCTCTCAAATTGCTTGGGTAGAGTGACTGTTTCATGATCATATTTCTTGTTGCCTTGTTTCTCTTTTTCTTTTTTATTCTCGAATCTGGCGAGCGATTTGGTACTAGTCATTCCACGTTTCATCGGATTTTAAACGCCCTTCATTAAACTTGCGACGATAGCCTAAAAACGAAATTTACTCCTTCCAATTTAGTGGAGTTTTGGATATCAATCAAAAATGAGTTCAAAAGCTATAAGGATCCTCATTACCTTTGCGATGACTTATTTATGCGAAGCCGGATTTTCGGCTGAAGAGCTGTAATAAATAAAAAATCTTGCTCAAAAAGCGTGGCAGTGTTAAACCCATGTCAAATCTTATACTCAGTTTTGAGAAGGTGTGTACCGATCACTGGTTCTTGAAGGTTTTTACCATTTATTCCATATTTCATTGTACGTTCATATTTTGATGGTTCTTGTGATTCAATTTGAGTAAATGTGGAGTTCACAACGTGAGGTTTATCATAAGAGTTGTTTTCATTTCTGTGCCTGACACCGGGACAAAATACTAAACCTGTAAATACGCCACGTACCGATAAAGTTTGGGGACCCCTGTTTTATATGTCAAACTAAATACGCATTTTAACAAGTAAGTTGTCATCTTTGATGAAATCCAAGAAGGAAGTGTCAATTACCATAATTAGGCAAATGTGAATACCACAGTGGTGCTAAAAATAAAGATGTACTAAGAGCATTATTTATATTTATTTTATTAACCAAACCAAGATTTTCCAAAATTTTTGTCCAGCGCTTAAAAATTACCGATTATACACGAGTTCGAAGAACGAGTTTGTTGCTTCTTCAATGTGGATTTGCAATCAAAATTAATCGGCTGCTGGTGGCTTTTCTTCTTTATCTTGGTATTTTAGAAAAAGTCTAATTTTTGCAAAAGTTGCTATCTGAATTATTCTTTACAAGTCATTTTGTATCAGCTGGTTTCCAGCTACCTCCTTGCGTTATGTTAGATTCTACTTCTTTTGTTCGCCGATGTTGTTGGTGTCTTCTTTAAAGAATGTTTGGAGACGTCGAAAATATAAAAACGATATTTTTCTGTCGACTTTCTGGCGATTGCGTATCACACGCTTTGACAAGATCGTTGAGTTCATTGTAGGTCAAAAAAGTTGCAGATTTCTTACGTTTATCTTGCATGCCTCGTAAAATCTTTCTTTAGGCATTTCTTGCATCTCGGGCAGCTCTAAATCCAGTTTGGTGATGTATTTTAATTCCATATTTATTAAAATGTTTCTCCATTAGTAATTCAGCATTCCAAAGGATTTTCATTATGCCTCACCGCTTTGCTTCTCCCATATTAAAGGCCCAATTTTTTCAAAATGAATACACGTTCAGATACTGGAGTCTCTCGTTAAGATGTAGACTTTTTTGACCTAAACTGTCTCCAGTCTCCATCCTTGCTCTTTTTCGTGTTTCTTTCGGTGCACTTCTAATGATATTATCGCTAATTTCTCGTTCTGGGATATCCCCAAATCGATTCGTGCCGTTTAAAACAAAATCGTTTTTTTTATTTTGGCGTCCCGATTATTATAATGTCATGGCAACGTGGAAGTTCCACAGCTCCAATTTTTAAATTTGCATATAATAATTCAGTACTTTTTGCATTGTTACGATAAGGTATGAGTGAAATGTTCCTTAAAGTTCAACCATGTATAGACGGAAAAGTCTGGAACTACATATAAAAAAGGTGTCAAACTGTTCGAGATTTCCTTTCTCTCCCCCTCCCCCTTTCTTCTATATTTTAAAAAGAATTTCCTGCTTAAATTAATTTGTTCCCAATTTAACTGCGATTTGCTCGACTTCAACTTTCTATTTTTCATTCATTAAACTCGATAAAAGTGAAGGTAGACATTATTCAACGTCGGGCAAAAAAAGGTGTAAATTTGCATTTAATGCGGAGAAACGGGTTCCTACGCCACGACGACGTTCGTTTAAAGTTTCAAATATCGATTCGATACGCTTTTTCGGAATTTAATTCGGGCGAAAGCATCTTATCCGGTTCTATTAACACACATCTAATAGATTTCGAACCTATTCAATTCCAAAACAAGATCTGGACTCCCCATTTAATGAACGCCGAACTTTTGTTTGTCTCCTCGTCTCATAAATCTAATTTATATTCACGTAATAACATTCGTGGTTCGTGTGAGCGTCTACATCTATGTACGTACGTGTAAACCTAAAAATTCTCAATGAATAATTCAATGCGTGTACGTGTATAAGCGACGACGCCTTCTAGGCGCGTTCGGCTTTGTTTTTCTTGCCCATACGGCAATAACAATGTAATCAAGTAATATTACGCCATTACGCTAGCGTATTTATGCAATATAAAAATTCAAACGTTAAATAAAGCGCTATTGGTTCGCCGCTTGCTGCGGACTAGTTTTTCGTCTTTTTTGTGTTGACTTTTTCGCCTTTCCACAGACCGCCATTGTCTCTATTTACCTGTTTATGCAGGTGTAAAATCGATTGGCGTTGATGCTTACGCTTAGCGAAGCATCGCGGCGAATCGACGTTGACCAATTATGGTCAGGAAATGAAAAAGTAGGTGTTAAGATATACAAGCGTAAAATAAATATGAGCTGACCAAACAAATTTCTCGCATTTGTTGACTTGAAGGTTATCTTCTGTATCCTCCGATGCTTCTCTATCCTTTGCCGGCCTCTCCGCTTCTTCCTGTATTTTTCCTCCCTTCCAGCTTCACCTCTTTGATCTGTCCACGCTTTCCTTGGTCTCATTCTCCTTCCTGTTGCCCCAGTTTCTAGTATCTCTCTTGTGAATCTGTCCGAATGTTGGGAAATTTGAAAGTTATCTTCTGTATTCTCGTGCCTTTTTAGGTGTCGTACAGTGGGGCCAAATCACAATAAAACCTGGCCAAAAGTCGAAAAATAGAGTTTAAGTTCCGGTAATTTCTAGTCGTGGGTTAGGTTGGGTAAGGGTTAGAATGTCGAATCCCAAACTCCAGCGCGCCCTATTCTTTATAGATGCGTCATTTAGTTTGTGTTTGACAGCCATTGATAGCAGACTACCGCGTGAAATGGAAAAAAGTGGATTTTGTGTGGTCATTAAGCATTTTTTTTTCGGAAAAATACCATCACTCAAACCAAGGTCAAGCTTGATAAATACTATGGGGACTCGTCATCATCATCATCAATTTCAATGGTGAAAAAGTGGTTTACTGAATTTCGTTGTGGCCGTGCAAGCGCGGAAAATACCGAACATCTTGGACGCCCCGTTGAGGCCTCTACACCCGAAACAATTGAAAAAATTCACGATATGATGTTAGCCGATCGGAGATTGAAAGTGAGAGAGATTGTGGAAGCCACAGGCATCTCACATGGCTCAGTGGTTTCAATTTTGAGTGATCATTTGGGTATGAGAAAGCTTTCCGCAAGATGGCTGCGGCGTTTGCTCACAATCGACCACAAGCGCAATCGTGTGATAACTTCGCAGGAGTGTTTGGCGTTGATTAACCGTAATATGGACGAGTTTTTGCGCCGTTTGGTAACCGTGGACGAAACGTGGATCCACCACAGTACACCAGAGACCAAACAGTAGTCAAAACAGTGGGTTTCTTGAGGTGAATTGGCGCCAGAGAAGGTCAAGGTGGGTTTGTCAGCCAATAAAGTCATGGGAACCGTTTCTTTAGGATGTACGCGGTATAATCCACATTGACTACCTTCAAAAGGGTAAAACAATCAATGGCGAATATTATGCCAAATTATTGGGTTGGTTTAATGAGGATTTGAAAAAGAACGACCGCATTTGGCCAAGAAAAAGTTCTTTTCCACCAGGATAATGCAAGGGTGCACACATGTGCAGTTTCCATGGCATCCGCCCTATTCTCCGGATTTAGCCCCGAGTAACAATTTCTTGTTCCCAAACTTGAAGAAATGGCTCGGCGGAAAGAGATTTGACTCCAGTGACGAAATCATCTCACAAACAAATACCTATTTTGATGACCTCGACAAATCTTATATTTTGGAATGGATAAAAAAATTGGAGAAACGTTGGACAAAGTGCATAGAACTCAAAGGAGATTAGGTTGAAAAAATAAAATGATTTTTCATCCAGAAACCTGGCTTTCATTAAAGTCACGGACTTATTGACCCGCCCTCGTAGATGGAACTATTATTGAATGAAACAAATTAAAGCTTGCTGCATCTCACCGGTATTTCCGATACGGCAGATGTCTGAAGACGTTCAAAAGTCTAGTAATAAATACATTAAAAAGTTTCGTTAAGATTTTGCAAGAAACTGTTCCCGAGCCAAACTAATGGAAGACATTATTTCACGCTTATTATTAATATCCGATCCATTGATTTCAGGTTTCCAGAAGCAGTTTTATTGTTAATTGCCCCACGTATACCAGCAAGTACAGGAAGCTCCAGCGATTGAAAATTTCAATCCACTGATTGTGAATCAAAATAATTCTTCGGGTGACGATCCATGTAGTTTAAATCAATTGTATGTTTTATCGTATTATACAACATATGGGTCTATTTTGTACTTTCTCTACAAAAGTGATTGATGTCAAATCCCCCATTTCATAATCAGCGACCCCGAAAGCTCTCGAGTACTAACAGCCAAATTTATATCATTTTCGACTTTTGGCCAGCTTTTTGGGTTTTGGCATAGGATGTGTTTTTCCTCTCTTCCTTCCTGCTTCATATCTTTCATATATCCACGCTTTCCTTGGTCTCCTTCTCCTCCCTGTTGCTCCCGTTTGTAATATCTTTCTTTTGATTCTGTCTGGCTGCATTCTCATGCATCGAATGCATCTTCGCGATATGTTTCATTTCCGTTGAACTTTGCCTTTACTGTACTATCGAATTTTCACTCTTCTGTAATATTGCTGGCACTGTGACGGCATTTTATTGTTTCATGTCACATTTTTCCCCTCTTCTCTAAAATTGCGCTTTTTATTCCCCATAGTAGGGTCTTGTCGGTTTTTTTTTCACCAAATCTGCATCTATTTTTCCATCATACGTGATCGTATTGCCCAAATATCCTAAGGTCGATACTATTCGCCAGTTTTTACCATTGCACTGAATTTCCTACTGATGGTCCCGTGCTTTCTCGTTTATTATCATTACTTTGCTTGGATACATTGACTTTCATGCTTAAATTTTCTATAATGTTCATAATATAGTTCCACTTTGTGTGATATTCCTATAGGAATCTGTTAGAATAACATTTATCTAACATCGTCTTCACAAGAATTCTTCAAATTTTATCTTAATATATATCTTCATCGCCAAACTATTCGTCTATTATTTTTATGAGTAATGTGTGTACCTACTATGTATATACACATGCATATACATACATCTAAAACGAACCTCGACCGACCGACGTTTGAGTTAACAGGAAATCCTCCACGTATGCACCTACTATACATTTATATTTGTCTATATCTACATACCTTTCGTTCCATCCGAGATGATTATGACAAATGGTCGGCTGTTCAGTGTATCAGATCGTAAATATACTATCATTAATTTGTCAATCAACAGCATAACACGCACGCGTTCCTTTAATGTAAGTATGAAGTATGAATATACTTTACTTATAGTTATGGTATGTATAAATGTGGCGCGTTTCGAGATAGAAGCCTAAGGGGGCCGAAAAATTTATAAGTACCTATCGAATAAATTAGATTTCGATCGGGCGAATGCCAACGAGTGTCGTTAATTGTTGAAAATCTGACGCCTAAAGACAGTAAATGCAGTAACGGTAGCCAGGTTTTGACAAAGGAATGTTGTCAGACTGACGGCTTCACGAGTCAAGTTAATCATTATGGTAAAGCATGGATGGAGCAAAAATGGATAAAGAATGAGGAATAAAGGAATTAATGATAATCCACATGACAAAGATAAAAGTAGGAATGTCTGAGCCGGTAACTCAAAAATTGTTCCAACTTTGCACTAGCTCTGTGAAAATGGAACCTCCAAATGCGAATTTTTGGAAAAACAATACATCATTCGTTTGTCTATCGTTTGTCCATCGTTTGTCTATCGTTTGCCCATGATTCTCCATAGAAATTTTTTGCTTGTACACCCTTTGTTGAAAAGTTATTTAAAAAAATATTCACCAAATAAAGAAAGTAAATTTGCGCTTATATCACGTTAATTCGTTTGTCCAACGTTAGTCTAGGATTATCCAGGAAAATTTTTCGTTTGCTCACTCGCGAAAAATTATTTATTTGAAAAATTATTTTCTCAACGTTCTTTCCTTTTCTTCATAAATTATTGACTAGACCAGGGGTCTCCAAACTTTTCAGCCTTGGGGGGCATACTGATTACTTCAGTGATTACCAAGGGCCAACACCGTTTTAATTTTCCTGTAAATAAATCCGAGTTATTATCATTCTGTGTTTTTATCCAACTTATCACAACAACAATAAGCTATTAGCTGTCGCGGGCCGAATTGATGACACTGGCGGGCCGTATTTGGCTCGCGGGCCGTAGTTTGGAGACTCCTGGTCTAAATTGAACTTCTTTTTCTCGTAAAATATTCCTTTTGACAATTCTCGGCTGCGACTCATGTATTGCTGAACAAATCGTAAACAAGCTTCTTTAGGTTGACGTGATAATCGCGGTTTCTGCAATCTTTTCGTATAGATTAGATTCTTCTAGATTAGTTTGGAGACCCCTGGACTAGACGAAATGAAGCACGCAGTTGCTTTTATTTTCATATATTATTATGGTTTGAACGCTTTTCGAATATAAATAAAGCATGGACAAACGAATTCGATGGATGGACAAACGAAATAACCAATGAAACATGAAAAACCACAATTTGTTACAACAGCGTGACGTGTTTCCGGTTGTCAATTCTTGTACGGCGTTGTAGTCGCTGCCGAAACGGAAGCTGTCAAAGATGGCGGGTTTCTTCGCGCTTGGTGTTAAAATGTCGGGAATTCAGCCGGACACAGCAAACTGTAGACCAAATTGGTTTCAAGCTTCTACGATAATTCTTATATGTTCGTAAAGTAACAAAAACGAAAACTCACCTCCAATAGAGGCTTTTTAAATTTCTTTCCTTTTTTTCATGTATACTAAATTAATTACTATTTAAAATTACCATAAGCGAAATAAAAGCTAGTAACAAGACATTTAGCGCCCAACGTGGGCCATCATCTACACGTCAAACGTTGAAGCGAGAGATCACAGAATATTGTAACAGAAAACTATAACGTTGGAGAACATTTTTTTGGTGGACAAGCAAAAAATTTTGCTGGACAATCCTGTACTAACGTTGGACAAACGAATCAGATGATAACAAACCGACATTTTTCATGAACAAACATGGGACAAACGATAGACAAACGAATGATGTATGTATGTATTGTTTTTCCAAAAATTCGCATTTGGAGGTTCCAACTTCACAGAGCTCTTACCACTGAAGATGTCAACTTAATGGTCGAAATACGTATTTAACCCCCTCCCCTCAGTAGGCTTCTCCCTGCTTACGAAGACCGTAAATCCCCTAAATTCTATTTTTACAAAACGACAATAACCGCGAGAATTCGCTTTCCTCAAATCGTTACACGAATTATCTCTTTTCAAGTTAATTTAAAAAGTAAACGTAAAGAATATCGATCTAAATATTTACCCGATTAGCACTCGAATCGTACTAAACTAAACAAATTTATTGACATGGTTAAACATAAATCGACATTTTTTTGTTGAAATCGAAACGAGGATAAAGTAAAATTCGGCGCCCACGCCACGCCAAAAATTCAAATGAAGCTGTTCGGATCCGTATCGCAGAATTTATATCGAATATCCCGAACAGAAAAATACCTGCAGTTATAGTCGACGTAATAATAATTTTGTAGCGTTTATAACGATCATTTTCATCTTTTACGTTTTTGATTTGATACGGTCGATTTAGAGGGGGAGCACCATAAATATTTCGCGGATTATTTTACGTAAATATTTAGACATCAGACATGGGCAAATACACATGCACTCATGATTGCTATACGCGCATGTATTTATACGAATGAGGTAAGTAGAATCAGTATCCGATTAATAATAATAAATCTCCGAGAAAGATTCGTCTATTGGAAAGTTTCCGATGTACTATGAATTTTATTCTTAGCTCATCACAATATGATGATGACACACACATGTGCGCTGGGAACTCCATAAATATCTTCAAATAAATATTTTACGAATAATTTACCTCGAACTGTTAAGTATATAAATGGATTATTTCACCCCCAAAGATCCCAGAATCCTTAAAATTATTGAGTTGTGTTTAACCACGCAAAACTTCTTCCCAGAACAATTTCTCTTTTACTAAAAAATATTAACAGTATTGTGCATGTTGTGACTGGCTTCTAAAACTTTTGGTGAAAGGGGAAATAAAAAAAGAAAAGTCAGAAACGTGACCGTGAATGAGGGAAAAGCAAATGCTTATTAGATTAGTTCGAACAGCAAAATTGGCGAAGCGAAACTTCCAGATTCGCTCAACGATACTAGTACACTTCCCAGAGTCGAATTTCCGCGTATATCCTCGACAAACGGTACTTATAGGCGAATACGGAATAACCTAGTGACGGCAACCGATGTTTTTAACGCAAAGTTATAAGCAGAATGTCGTATCGAGTATTGTTGGATCAAAAACTACGAACGCGGGGAACGATCTACACGTCAAACGCTGAAGGGAGAGGTCATAGGTAACATATTGTGACAAATTGGCTGTAACACCGTGACAAACCGGAACTGTGACAATCGTAACAATGTATGAAATGTATGAAACGCGAGTGTCGGGGAAGAATAAAAGGGGAAGACCAAGGAAACCGTGGAGTGACGGTGTGGGAGTGGAAGCAGAAAGAAGAGGAATAAAATGGGAGAGAATTAGGCAGTACGCACAAAATAGGAAGGTACGGAAAGAGAGGTCTGAACAACAACTTTAAACTCAACTCCATCGGCTTTACACCTAACGGTAAAAGGGATTAAGAGGAAGAAGAACAAGTCTCTAAATCTCCAGAAAAAGGCAGTCGATTCTGAAGACATATTTTGACGAAAGAAACTGCTTCCAATTACCTTGCAGATTTTCAATTTCTGTCGTGCAATCCCCACTTTGCCTACTTAATCTTCTTCTTCTTCTCGTCAATCCTAATGCCTTTCAGCGTCGGATCGCCTACTTAATCTAATACCTAAAATTATGAAATAATAGGATCTTTTTCTTGAATTGTGTTAACAATGAAACGACCTCAATATTTTTATGGCCAAGTAATTGCTGGTATATGTATGTCCTAGATGTATCACAAAATAAACTTTCCTGGTTCCAAAACTAAGCGCTGATATATATCGTTTAGCACCTGTGTTATTCTTTCTTGTTGAACTAATTATAGCCCAGCAAGTAGTAAAAATAGTCCCCATTTAATATCTGCGAAGTAGGTTATCGTGTAGAAAAATAAAGAAGCGTGATTCATGTATTACCTGATATACTAGCATTATGCTTTCGAGATTTTTCATGATACTTTAACGTTTAACTTCAATCACTTTGAGAATTACAAAAATCACTTTTAAATCTTCCATTTCCCATATTGTCCCATCCTTACACCCTATTGCGCTCGCATTTCAGTTTCAGCCTCAAAAATTTGAATTCAATTTGCTCCAAGTTAACGCATAATACAGTAAATACATATGTACGTGATGTTCTTTTAATATTCGTCTAAACAGTTTATTTATCCATCGCTTATTGTGGGCCCAACTTTCAAAGATTTTGCGTCAACATTTCTGTCACCGTGCTGAATTTAGTATCGATAATATTTTCGTACGTGGTTTAACATCTGCCATATGTCGACGACGTAAAAGTCCTACGACCTATGCAAATCCAGTTCGGAATTTAAGCATAAACCGTTTCCGGGAACGGAGTAAATTTAAAATAATTTATCCGGACAGGGAAAAAAATGAAGCTCATACGCGCGATATTTGGTGACGTTCCAGTGAGCGCGAGCACACAGGACACGGTTCGTAATTGTATGTATTTATTTGTTACTGCAAAAGCAATTTTAGTTTTTATACATTTCTAACGATAACGAAATTATTTGGAGAAAAACGAAATTTGAGTTTTTTTCAAAGTAACTGATTGATAGTGATTACAAGGGTTGTGAATATTAATACCGTAAATGGTTAATTACCATTAAATAATTTATCATTTATTACAATTCAATATATCAAAATTCGCAGTAAATGTTGGGGTTATGGATGTCTATGTTCAAATGACATTCGGTTTATTTTTGGGTTCTATTTATACATTTTCGATACCATGTACACCACCTTTCAAGCATTCTATTACCCTACAGGTGTCTTATTTAAACTCCATTCAGAGAGAGAATGGGAATGGGGGAATGGGAGAAAAAATGTAACTAGAAATAAAATTATTAATTATTATAGAAAGCATCGATTAAAAGATAGAAAAGCATTCAGATACGTACATTCCACACTTTCACATCACTAGAATTTCTAATAACCACTGGATAAATAACCAAGAATATCTGGACAGCAACAATACAGGTTTCCATAACAATGTTACGTTAAGGATGAGCTGAAGTCATGGTGAATTAAACTTTTCTGTAGTGTAGTCCTGGTTTCCGAAAAAATGAAAAGTTGATTGTTTGACGACGAAGAAAATTGACAAGATAGATAAGTCAACAAAAAAGTTTAAAAATATATTTGGACAAAAGGTAATGTCTGACCGAAACAGGATTTGCAGCCGAAACCGAAACCGAAACCGAAACTTATTTAAACATATTAAAATTTCAATTGTATGCTGAAATCTAGTGTATGTTTTACATGTTATATAGTTCATTTGTGTTAAATGAAATAAAAAAACAACAATTACGGTATGTAGGAAAAGGAGATATTTATGTATTTAGGTGTTAACTTGCTGACTCTGACAATTACGAGACACGAACTCGCTCGAACGAAGCGCGACAATTCACGAACACTGAGTTTCGGTGCGGCCGAAGTTTCGGCTGTTTCGAGTTTTGGCCGAAACCGAAACTATGGCCGAAACTAGATTTTTGGCCGAAACTGGCCGAAACCGAAACCGAAACCGAATATTCGGTCGGCCACTAACCAAAAGGTTTTTAAAGGAAGTACCAGTTAATAAAAGAACCTCACCTCACCAAAGAAAGAATTTAAAAAAGGGAAGAATCCATAGAAAATAGAGCTGCACCGAAGAAAGAATTTAAGAGGGAATGCATAGGAAGAACCATCATCGAATAAAAGAAATTACATTGACACACACAACACAATAGGTGGTTATTTTCATTTTATATCAATTATTTCTAAAAATTTCTAAATATAATTTGTTATAATTTTATGCTTTTACGATATCGGTAATTAAGAGGTAAGTCAGTGCAATGTTGTTTATTAAATTATCTAAATTCCCAGTACAATATTCTACGAGGGATGTTTTCGAAGTTCTAGGAATTTTATTTTGTCAATTTTCATCACAATTACAATGTAGTCTTTCACTATAATCTGCAATTTAATTGAATACATTTATCCTAACGTGAAACTTGTTTCTTTAAACCGCCCTCAAAGAACTTCAACGGAGTCCTTGCAATCCACCTATTTATGGTAAGTTTTATCTCAATAGAAAATCGGAAATACAGAAAAGGAAAACTTAGAAGAACTACAGGAGGGTTTCAAGAACATCGTAATAAAGTCGACAAAAAGAGCATGTGGAGCGTACAGAACAACTAACACAAGGAAACAGACAGCATGGTGGTCTGAAGAAATAAAGGAAGAAGTACGAAGGAAGAAAACAACTTGGCAGAAGCATTTGAGGAATAAAACAAAAGAAAATTATGATACATACAAACAGCAACGTCAACTTACTTGTTAAGGAAGAGGTATTAAAAGTTAAAAAGAAATTATGGGAAGGATTTGGAGACAAAAGAGAAAGAGAAGGTGTTCTAGAAGACACTAAAAACATTCAAAATGGGAGAATTTTCGACAAAACAATACGTTATTCGTTTGTCCATGTTTGACCACGAAAAATTTTTGTTTGTTCCCCCTTTGTTGGAAACTTATTTAGAAAATTTTCTTTTCGTCTTTATCACGCTAATTCGTTTGTCCAACGTTAGTTCAGGAATGTCCAGCGAAAATATTCGTTTGCCCACCCGCGAAAAATTAGTGATGTTAAAAAATAATATTTGCTTCAACTTTTTTCCTTTTTTTTTGTCATATATTATTGAGTTGACAATCGAAACGAAACACGATTGACCTCGGAGAATGGACAAACGAAATAACCAATAAAACATGAAAAACCACAATTTTTCATAACAGTATGGTCTCATGAATCCACATATACCTCGGAGGTGCCTCTTTTCCCATATAATTATTGTGTAAACGCTTTTGGAATATAAATAAAGCATGGAAAAACGAATTCGGTAGATGAATAAACGAAATGATCAATGAAACATGAAAAACCACAACTTTTTATGACAATGTGGTCCCATTAATCAAGGCATACCTCGGACGCACCTTCTTTTTTTCGTGAGACCATATTATTATCAAAAATTGTGTTTTTTCATGTTTCATTGGTTATTTCGTTGGTCATCAAAAATACAATGTCTCTTGCATCTTTTGATAACCTTCAACGATACCACCTTCCTTAAAGTTGTTGATAGTTAATCCTAATAATATTCGTCCATAGCCTTTGCTATGTAATTTTTGTCACTAACAAGACACTAGCAATTGCATAATTCTTCTAATCAGCTGCCTAATAATTTTCTTTTTACAATTTCAATTCAATTTAAGTATTGAAATTGTGTCAGTAGCGAAATTGATTTTGCAAATGATGAATGCATCTTAAGTTTGGTAAGGTTATCTTATTACCATCAGGATTAGATTACTAATTCCTTTCATTCTTAAAGGTGTGACGTTTTACTTGTTATTTTGGAAGATAAGGGTTAAAGGGCTAAAAGCAAAAAAGTCGAAGAAAATTTTTTCAAATAAATATTTTTCGCGGGTAGGCAAATGAAACATTTTGCTGGACACTCCTGGACTAACGTTGGGCAAACGAATTAGCGTGATAAAAGCACAAATTTACTTTTTTCCCCCGTGAAATTTTTGTTTTAATAACTGGCGGACAAACAAAAAATTTTATTGGCGTACATGGACAAGCGAATGACGTATTGTTTTCCCAAAAATTCCCATTTGGAGGTTCCAACTTCACAAAGCTGACAGATATTAAAAGAAGGAAAAGAAATAATGAAGAGATGAAGGGAGTATTTTGGAGAGTTGCTGAATACGCGACAAAAGAATATTGATGAAGAACAAAAACAAAAACAGAATACTGACCGCTAAAAATGGTAAGAATGATATCACAATAGAGAAGCTGATGACGGGAATAAAAAGAAAACTGGAAAACATGATATGGAAATCAATAGACGAATAGAAAATACTTTGAGAATATACCACGCCATTAACAAAACTTTCTTTAACAAGAAAGACATCTCAAGGGAAAAAAACTAGAATAAAACTGTTTCATATGTAGACCAATTACATGCGGAAGCGAAGCATGCATACTTACTAGAAATCAGAAGAGTAAACTGCAGGCAACGAAGATGAAATTTCTGAGGAGGACTATGGGGATTACTAAAATGCATAAAATACCAAAAGAAGCAATTAGAAAAGAGTTAAAGATCCAATCTGTATTGCAAGTGGTGGAACAAAGGCCGAGAACTAAGAGCAAAAGAAGAAAAGAGAGACCAAAACTGACATGGAATCGGAATATCGAGAAGATTTTGAAAGAAAAGGGGAAAACATGGAACAAAAGAAAGGCTATGATACGAAACCAGAAGCAATGGCGTGATCACTAGGAGCCAAATATGTTACTGGGTTTATTTTTCGTAGATGCAAAAATCCAGGAGGGGATACTTTGAAAATTAGAAATAAACACGTTTTGTTCATAATTGTCCCTTTACCAGCCGCAGTGGAAAATCAACAGTTCTCGCACAGTTTTTCTTAATAGAAATCAATCATTATTCCTCGAATGATCCCATCCCATTATCGTAATTTTGCTAAAATGGGAAAACTGGAAACTCAACTAACGAACAAGTAACAAATCATTCTCCAAAACTTCCTCCTCGTATGCTTGCCTATGCATCATACGCCGTTTTCCGCAATATAAAATTTAGTGTTTGTTTATCATATCGCGCGTATAAACGCCAACGTACAACATACACACACCAATATACAAATACATACGAACGTATCAATCTTGAACGGACGCTTGCATCCGTACACTTGCATATTTTTATTATTCCTGCATAAACCTATTTTATTACTGCACATGCAATAAGTTCCCGTTTTATGGCGTCTATTACAGCAACACCGGGTACGTTCTGCGGCTCCCATTCGATACGCCCAGTTGTTTATTTTTTTATAGACACTAAAACCGAATCTAACTGACTGATTGCTACCGCGCCGTGTTCGTACTCCGAAGGCGTTGTTGTGATCAGACATATTTTACCTCAGCAGCGGTCCTGTAGTAGGAGAATATTTATATTTTTCATTTGTATTTTAACGATCATGTCACCAAACGACTGAAATTGAAATTTTTGTTACGATTGTTTTGAAAATATGCTTAGGGTGGCACTGCTGATATTTCAACTGATCAACAAAGATTTATCGTTAAAAACTGTTACTGTAGCTTTGGAGATCGTGGTCGTAGCTACCGTTGAAAGATACGAGAGCTGTTCTCTATTCGCTGAGCCCATTCAGGTGTAAACAAAAGACATTTGTTTATGACCTTCCAAAGTATCTTTCTTTTAATGCAGCAAATTTTCGTACCATCAACCGTCATTTTTAACACCCTTATGGTGAAAGTAAACTCTAATACACCGGCGACCTTACGCAGCGGCTAGCCTTATTGCTTTTGCATGTTAACAGGTCTCCTCCAGACAAGCTGACAGCCATCTGCTTCCTGAACGATGTGTTTCTGTCTTGTGTCATCTTTAGGAGTCTTAAGAACTCTTTTTCGCGTGTTTGACTTACCTAAGCAGGAGCTCTTGTACCTTTCGTATGTTACGTTAATGCATATTTAGACGATATTACTACCCATCAAAAGTTTGATAAGTTTAAATCAATAACAATTGTTTGGTTACTGCTTAAAGAAATGCAACCAATGATGAAATCTCAACAAAAATCGTTAAAGACTCATTTATGGTGATCGGAAACCAATATCTGGATACAACTAATATATCACTAGAAGAAGGAATATTTCTAGATATCTAGAAAACTTCAACTATTACACCTATACCAAAAGTAAACAACACAATATTGCCTATAAATGTACTACCGCCCCATGAAAAATAATAGAAGTTATTGTGGAAAGACAATTAACGGAATATTGTGCAAATGAAAAAGTGATCCAGTCAGGTTTCAAAAAACGTGAATCATGTGAATCTGTGGGCATAAATATTAATAATAATTGGTTAAATCTATTAGATGACAATAATATCATTGTGGCAGTGTTTCTAGATTTTAAGAGAGCATTCGAAACAATAACCAGACACTTTTCGTTAAAGAAATTAGAGAAAATAGGAATTTGTGATAAAGCCCTTAAATGGTTTCAACCTTACTTATCAAAAAGAACACAGAAACTTAAGTATAATCATTGTACATCAACAAAAATTGAAATTGAACATGGCGTGCCGCAGGGAACAGTGCTTGGGCTTTTATTGTGTGTATTGTACCTATATTAATGATACTCTTAAACATATTAAATATTGTAATATTGCATTATTTGCTGATGACACAATGCTATATCTTTTGGTAGTAACACTCAAGAAATTAATAGGCTAATAAATGTAGATTTTGATAACATTTACAAATGTTTATTTGATAACAATTTGTGTATGAACTTAAGTAAATCTAAATACACTATATTAGGCACTAAATATATGTTAAGTAAACTTGAACATATAAATATAGATAAAAAGTTGACAACTTCAATTTAGAAAGAGTGAAACAAATAAAGCACCCAGGAGGTGTTATAGATAATAAATTAACCTTTATTGAACATGCCAAAATGTCAAAAACACTATACCTATTGAATAGAAATAATAACCTTTTAAACAGGGAAAACAAAATAAGAATCTATAAAGCTTTAATTGAACCCCATATAGAATTTTGTGTAACTGTATTCTATAACCCCCACGAAACCCAGATACAAAAGCTTCAAATTATACAAAGTAAAAGTACGAGACTAATACTCAAATGTATCAAATACACTCCTGTACAAACCATGTTGAATGAATTACAGTTTTTAAATGTTAAGCAACTTCGTTCGACTTCATTGTAAAAATTAAACTGGGGATGATGTCGGATTATTTGACTCATAACCAGAGATCGGGCTATGTTTTTGCATATCGATAACTATCAACGGCACAATTGAACGCTTTGAACGAAAATATCATGTTCAATACCGAAGAGCAAAAATTATTTTGTTACGGTTTTTAAGAATAAAAATTCGAAATTAAACGAATAAAGATGAGTTCTGATTGGTTAAGAATAAATAGGTAGGGGGTGTATACGTTTCAGCATTTATCATTTGAAAACTTTCCTCATTTACAAACACCGAATAAAGTGAAGTGTTACCGGGTGTTATCAAAAATACCAAAAGTGAAAAGCGATTTAGTAGCCTCCTAGATCGAGACAGTTCCAGGATTACTTTTGAACGAAGAAAGAGTATTCTGCAAAGGTAAAATGGTACTATTCATAACCTCCAATATGTTTCAAATGTGCATAATTATCCTACACGAGCAAATATATACATATAATATTTTTTATGTAAAAAAATATAAAATACACGAACAATAAATAGTGCACTCAAGAATGGACTGTTTCTTTTTAATACGTTACCACTGGACCTCAAAACTGATGGTGATTTGTAAAAGAGCACATAAAAGTATAAACGTTGTTACGCTAAGTACACTTTGTAATATGTAATTAGAAATTAGCTTTGCTAAATGAATTTCTCTTTTCTTCTTTCTTTCTTTCTTCTTTCGGTGGCGAGTTATCTTTCGAATTTTCCACAATTGCGTTCTTACATCCTTCCATTTTGTTCCTCTTTTTCTGTCGCCGCCCTCAACTCTTCCATTCACGTCTTTCTTGGTCTTCCTCCTTTCTTTCGCCTCAAATATGTTCTGTTGCAATTCCATATTGGGTTGTTCATTTCGTTTTTCAACGCATCCACTGCCTCTTCGAGCGATGTAAAGCGTCCACTGCTTCTTCGAGCGATGTAAAACGTAAACCTCCATCTTTGACAAGTGGGAACCAACATAAATTACTTACCTCTCATTCAAAGTTTTGATCGTCCGAAGTATCCCGATCAAACTGGACAAGACCACGCTTGGGTGCTTTTCGCGAACATTTTGAAGAACTTGGGGCAAACAAACTGTAGTGAACCATTCAGACACTTCGCTCGTATATCCTGATATGATGATCCTTCGAGGGGGCATCTTTCACAAAATTCGAGCAAATTACATTTCTAATACAACTCTGTTCCATATGAAGGTTAAAGATGTAATTCTTTCTACATAAAGTCAAATTTAACGGGAATAAAGTAAAGGAAGATCGTAAGATTGTTAAAGAGAAAGAATGGAGAGCACTGGCGGAAGATAGGAAAAAGCGGAGAATGAAGATCGATGTCTTGGACTTTTAAGGCCTGTTGCGTTGGTATGTATATGTACGAGGGTAGATTTAAAAGCTTTCCGAATAACAATGGAAATAAAATAGTACGGATTCAAGTTATAATTTATTCTTCAATATAATCCCTTCGAAAAAAGCGAAGCCATCACCTTTCCAGCTGAGTGAATGCTCTTTACCTTCTTCGGAACTGATTCACCGCGTGTAATCCAATGTTTTCATTGCACTTTCGTTTCTGGTGTATACTGATGAATCCAGGTCTCATTCTTGATCACGAATCGTCTCTTGAAACCCGTTGGATTCCTCGTCAATACTTCTAAATAATCGGTTGAAGTGCGAGCTCGAATGTGTCTTTGCTCTGAATTGAGCAAATGCGGCATCCACCTTGCAGAGAGCGTTTCTAAATCCAATTCATTATACAAAACACGAAATACTCGTTAAGGTACTTGACTTAAATGCTTGTCAAAAACAGACTATTTGACAGATCGATTTAACATTCGCAGCCAATTGATATGAAAGAGTTGCCAACACAACGACGGAAAAATAGCAACCCCCTAGCAGCGATTCCGGAAACTTGACAATCTACCCTCGTATATATACCATCGCATATTTTATGTATATCATCAAGTTGTTTTACATGTATTTGACATCCCTTTTCTACGGATGGGTGTATCTAAGCGTTGTTATAACAATTTGTAATTTATTGCATTCAATTTTTAATAATCTTTAGCCTGTTTATATCCATCTCTCGGTAATAATACAAATAACAGCAAATTGCTGACTATCGTATATGTACTCCTTAAATACCCTTTGAAACATTCAATTAAAACCGTAATTCTCATTTCGAGCGAACAGTCAGACGTATATAATCTACATACATATGCAGGAATTTGTTCTTTTTTTGGAAGTAAACAAGCGAAGTCGAAAAAATATTACGACGACGAACTCGTAAGGTAAGTACTACATGAATAAAGAATAGAAACTGTTTCGGATTCCTCTTATGTGCCGGAGCGTAGTGAACGGGTTATGACTTAGCCAAGGTCACAATCGAAACGGGTGGCTGCCGACGTAGATATTAGCGAATTGTTCTGTGCTAGAACTTCGAACAATCGTCGAAGACGTCCATCGATTCGAATTCTCGAGAGTCTAGGTTCGAGGCGTTCTCGGCTCGTTTCCGCGGTAATATCTGGGGAGTCTGGGGAACTCTACGTGGTAGGCAAGACACGCGAATCTCGCGGATCGCGAAGAGAACGTTTCCTTGGGTTAACCACGAAGCTATGAATAATTAAATGGGCGTTATTAAATATTAATGAATTAGGTGAGGTAAATGTTATTTGCTAGAAGATAGGCATGTGGCGGTATAAATAGCTGATTAGGTCTAAATACGTAATTAAAATAGAAATTAGCAGTAATAAGAAGCTGCGCGACTATGTAGGAGGATGAAGTAAGTGAACGCCCCAGACGTGCAGTTAGGTATGTATAACAAAAACGATGATTAGATTAGATCTTCTCAACATGAAATTGATCTTCCAGTTTACGCACAAGGGTAGTCAATACTTCTTCCGTTTCAATAAGTTAAGTGTAATTTCCTTTACGCATACGAGACCCACAAGAAAACTTTACCGAAAAGATATATGCTTTGTGCAAAACAAAATGCACTAAAAGCGCACTTATTGGTTTTCCTTTCCAAGTCCTCTTCCCTGCAGACAATACATCTTTCCACGCGTTAAAATAAAGTAAAGTAAGTCTTGTGTGTATACAGTATACCCCGTATATAACGTACTTTCGATTATTACGTACACATTTCGTTGGTCCCGGCTAAAATATTCTTGATTTTTTATCGGATATTACGTACCATATATAAATTTTTACTACGGTTGTAAAGTACAACAATTTTCACGTATTCACTTGGCAAATTCCGGTTGTAAAATACGAGTGTACGTTAATACCGAATTACCGGACGGTGGTTCCCCGAGATCTTCGGGGATTTTACAGTAATACATACATACATAGTCTGTGGAATTTTCTCTCGAAATGCCGCGGCGTGGCAGACGGCAGTTTTAATTTGACTGTTTTATGAGAAGGTGCGCTTGTACAATTTCTGGTGTGTGGTTAAAATGGCGGATCGACGCATGTCTATAACTGTGAAAGAAAAGATAGAAATTAGTAAAAGTATTGAGAGTGGTACCGGTAAAGCGGAAATTGCTAGACGAAAAAATATGGCAAAAACAACAGTATCTACAATTTGGAGTAATCGCGAAAAATCAAGAAAGCAAGTGAAAGTAAATCATTCAAAAATAAAAGAATTAGAAATCCTGTACGTCAAGGTGTAGATCAAGCTCTTCTACGATGGTTTGAAACTCGAAGATCCGAAAATATTGTAATAAGTGGTCCAGTTCTGAAAGCAAAAGCCGAAGATTTATCTAAGAGATTGCAAGGTGGCGATTTTAGTTGCTCTACAGGTGGCTCGAACGTTTTGAAGTTCGTCACAACATAAAAGTCGGAAAGATTTCAGGTGAAGCAGTAGATGTTGGCAGACAAGTTGTGCTGAACTGGTTAGCGGATAAGTGGCCCAATATCATGCAAAACTACAACTGTGAGGATATTTTCAATGGTGACGAGACCGGCCGATTTTACAAGATGACTCCAGATCGTACCCTTAAATTTACGGGAGAAAAGTGTGTGGGAGGGAAGAAGCCGAAGTTGGGGTACATCGTTTGGGTTTGCGCAAATATGACGGGCAGTGAACAATGAAAACTTCTTGTTATTGGCAAATATGAAAAATGTAAAAAATCTGCCTGTCATTTATAAGTCAAACAAACGAGCGTGGATGAAGGCGGCAATTTTTGAAAATTATTTAAAGGATTGGGATGAAAAATTAAGACATCAGAATAGAAAAATATTGCTTCTGGTTCACAACTGTGCAGCTCATCCAAAAAATCTAATTCTTACAAAAATCAGAGTAGAGTTTTTGCCAGGAAATTGCACCTCAGTCGTACAACCTATGGATCAAGGCATAATTAAGTGCCTTAAGTCATATTATCGTAGATATTTTATGTATAGACTGATCCAATCACTGGACAATAAGGAACCTTTTAACATAACTCTCCTAGACTCAATAAAATTACTTGCGCAATGTTGGAATGAAGTTACGTCAACCACTATTTCAAACTATGTACATTCGACATGCAGGTTTGATAAAACCGACCTACGAGTTTGATTCAGACGATGACTTACTTCTAGTTCAATAGCTCGGGAAGTACAAAAAATTGACTACGATGACTGGGAGGTTCCCCTTAGGGACTGGCTGCTCAACAGTTTGCCAAGATATAATCAACCTCGAAATGTTTCTTCCTGAGCTGGATAGCTTTCCGACAGTCGATGATAATTTAGTAACAACAGAGTCATTAACGTATGATGATATTATTACAGAAGTTTTACAGACACATAGGATATTAAATGATCCTCTAAGTTCTGGCAACGAAAGCGACGATGAGAATCAACAGGTAGAAGTACCAAGTTATTCCTAAGCTCTTTGTGCTGCTAAAACTGTTGCAATTGTACTGATAATGTGCCTGGTGATATCATGGAAGCGTGCCTAAAGGTTGAGAAGCACATCGAAAACATGAATTTACTGTTGAAAAGAAAACAAGCAAAAATCACAAGTTCTTTATCTGAAAAATAATGGAGTATGTATTTTTTTACATGTATTATGTACACAGTTTGTAAGTTTTTAAAGAACTGTTTTTGGCTTATCTTTATACCCAATAAACCTACATGTATGTACATAATTTTTTTTTTTATAGCGTAGCCCCGCTTATAAAGTACTCATTTTTTGGTCCTTGCAGATTACGTTACAACCGTAGTTCACTGTATATGGTATACATAAAACAAAGGCTTACAATTACGAGGGACGTCTTTTATGTTTTTACAAACGACCACTACCTGGCAAAACTTTTTAGATAGGTAGTCAAAGCCGTTTAGATAATCATTTGACCATGTTTGACCAAAAATTTCAAGTGGTGCTTAAACGTAGTCAAACGATTTTCTGCACAGTATCGACCCTCGGACCTAAAATATTTACTTGGTTGAACAATTGTTAGTAATACATGATTTTTATACATCAGGGAAAAGAATCATGAGGTGGTCAAACATGGTCAATCGTTATTCCGCTCAGTATCGACTTTAATTAGGAAAAACTAACTTTGGTAAATAATTTTGGTATATAAATAATTTCTGTTACGCCTTAATGAAATTTTAAGCGATGGTCAAACGTGGTTAAACAATTTTCTGGACGGTTTTGGCCTTAAATCCTTGAATATCTACATTGAATAACCTTTTCCAATAAATAAATAATTTCTGTTACTCTTAACTAAAAATTCATGAGACGGTCAAACATGGTCAAATGATTATCTAGACAGTTTTGACTACCAATCTCAAAACTCCATTTAGCCAAACAATTTTTATGAATAAACAATGTTTGTTGAACTTTATCAAAATTCTAAGCAGTAATCAAACGTGGTCAAAGGATTTGCTACGCGCGAGGGATATTTTATCATCGCTTGTTTATGCTTGAAACAAGCTTCTTTTCTCGATAATGAAGGATGGTCAAACAAAACTATTTTGTGATCAAAGATGGTCAAAAAATGGTCAAACAAATATGTTATTTTCAAGGATTTTGTTCTATTTTGCGATGCCAACTTCACAGGGGTTGAACGTTGAACGGTTTTTGTGAACGAATGGGAACTTCGCGTTAATGTTTGCCTTGCACGATTTCTTTCTTTAACGTAGTAATAAGAGAGGAAATATAGAAAAGACTCGAAGAACTGAAAGTACCGAGAAAATTGGTACGAGCCATAAGATCCACATACGTATAGATGATGGTAGGGGTATAATTATACGGAGAAGTATCGGTCCAAATGAACAAAGGAATCAAACAAGAAGATAGCCTTAGCCCATGACTACTTATAATTATATGGGACGAAGATATCAAAGGGAATAAGGCAAAAAGGCGAAAGACTCAATACCGTTATAGGATATAAAAACCATGAACCCGTGAAACTACGTGATCTTCTCTGGGCAGACGATGTGGTACTCAAAGTCCAAGAGCAAGATGCAAACACTATTGAACTTGTGGACAGAAGAGGTAGAAAACATGAGAATGGAAGAAAATACGGGAAAAAATTAAATTAATGATAATCAATAAAAGACGAACACATAAACTGGTGAGTTAGATAAAATGTAAAGGAAAAGTAATAGAAAGAGCATCGGCTTAATATCTTGGTAGCCTAGTGACGAACGATGGAAGATTGGATGCGGAAATAGCAAATAGAGGAAATAAAGGTGATTGCAAGGAATGTGGTGTAATTTACCAACACAAATATCACATCGGTAAACTCCTCACCACACAATTGTTTATAATAAAATCGGTGACACGTGTTTCGCTAGCTCGAGGCAAGCATCTTCAACTGCAGAGATTTCAAATTGCCCAAATTCAAATCTTCGATTTTCTGGTTTAGGTTTCACATTTTTAATTAAACATTTCCCACCAATTTGTTTAAAATTACCACTTCAAGCTCTAATTTTACCAATTTTACTTCTAGAGAATCTTAAACTATCCAAATTAACGACATCTGAAATTCTCCGCGTACACACAAATAGTAAGCACCTGGAGGAGGCATACAATCGCATAAACACGCACATTTATCTCAATTTGCTGCGAAAACAAGCAATACAGCGAGGCATTTCATTGAATAGGTTTATTTATTGAATGTAGCATTGTAAATTAGATGTTGTAACGATATTTCGTATCCACATAACACGCGCACGCGGGCATTCGGTACGACGCTATTTGTTCGCATCTACGTATGTTGTTCCTTATGTAACGAGACTTGTAAGTCGCGTTGGTCGCCCAAAAAAAAAAAAAAACAAGGAGGGAGCAACCGGTTTTTCTTTCGCTTTCGTGTACCTCGAATGAAGGATATCGCTGTATTCGTACGTTGCATCCGAAATATTTGGAAGTTTGTATTTTTTATTGGTGTGACGGAGAATGTCAAAATATTGAAGACTTAAAATTGGAATTTAAAAAAATTTGACTTATCCAGGATTCTCTTTTTCTATACAAACACCACTAAAATGTTTTTTTTAATGTAATTGTCATTACGACTCTACTAAAAATATCATTACATTTTACTACGCTGAAATTTACGATACTTTGCGTAATAAGTAGACCCCGGAAAATTTCGGAGTTTTATAGGAATTGATTGAAAAGGAAACATCCCTATTGTATGAGAAATTAATGAAGAAGACGTAACAACACTACGTTTGAGGAACAGACTAACACAATAAAACTAAGTAAGTTAGGAAACATGAGGATAAAAGTCATATGCAAGAGAACGAGGAGTGCTATTGCATTATGAAAAATCCGAACACTTCGAGACGAGAGTAGGAGTGAGACTAGAATGTGTTCTGAGCGCAATTCTGATCACAGTAGTTCGGGATGGGGTAATAAAGGGAGCCAAAAGACAGGTAAAACAGTACAATATAGGATTATGGAACATGGAGATGATAGGGGTGTTGGAAATAGCCTATTGTACTGAGAATTTAGTTAATTTCTTAAACAAAATTGCATCGGCCTAGCTCTTAATTAATGATATAAAAAGCATAAATTATAACAAATTATATTTATAAATTTTGAGAAATATTTAACACAAAATCAAAATAATTACCTAGTGTTGTGTGTGTGTGAGTGTAATTTCTTTTTTCGATGATGGTTCCTCCTATGTCTCCTCTCTTAGATTCCTTCTTCGACGCGGGTGGTTTGAAAGCCTTTTTATTTAAACATTATTAATACCGGGAAAAACTATACCAAAATCACAAAAACAGAAGGAACTTAAAATTTCGAATAATTGAAGAATAAACTTGCCTATACATAATTCATACATGAAAATTAAAAAATAAAAGGTTAAAGTTTTCTATTTTTGATTGCCACAATCTTTTTAAGATATCCTCTGTATTAATAGTATCTAAAAGTTATTATTATAAACTTTCCTGCAATATAGTAGATCTTAAATAATTTTTGAACAATTTAAGTTAAGAAAATGAAGGTGCACCTGACGACATTAACATCGGAAGAGTAAGAAGAATCCTCAAAGAAATTATTAAATTGGGTTAGTAATAAATTGTTTTCAAAAATGTAAATTCAATAGATGAAAGGGGTTTTGAAATGCATTTGTCAGAGAAAATAGTTTAAGTGCTTTTATTTCATTAAATAAATTGTTGCCGTCAACGTCAGATTAATTTTTTGTTTCGTCGATCAATTTTAAATGTAAAGTTTTGCAATACCTTATAACATCATGGTCAGAAAAATCAGGAATATTACTAAAGAATCCATAAACGTCATTAAAACTCGACTTTAACTCAAATCTGTCTTGCAAGGAGATTAAGGTTTGATCAATGATTCTGTACAAACAATTGTATTTTAAAGTGTTCAGCGGCATGCTCGTAGCCAAAAAGAAATTTGGTCCCATTCTTCTGAGAGTATTTTGAATCGGTGGAAAGCTAGTTTCAACATCAAAATTTAAAACATTTCTGCAGCTTCTGATAGAATTTCTTAAAAGTTATTGTCATTACTGTAATTTTAAAAATAATTTACCAAGTTAGTATGTATAAATAACCAAGTTATTATATAGATATTGCATTGGCAAAATCTTATAGGTATAGCAATTCCGTCGAGTTGCAGAAAGCTGTTTAAGTTGTTACCCATTTTCTCTTTTTCGTGTGGGTTAATTTTTTTGTTGTCGAAATTTGGCAGCTAAAGATTTTATCTTTTTTGAGAAGTCTTAAATAAAACAAAAAGTTGAAACTGATTGACTATAATATATAGTTTTTAACAAAACTATTCCAACTAACGTTTTAAATTTTATAATATAACAACTGCAGAAAATGCAACAATTACCGTTCTACGACGATGCCGCCCGCGTGCACCGCACGCTTTCAACACGTGCTTGCAGGGGCCGTGATTGACTACCTTTCAGCATACACGCACGAAGTATTGTCTACCTTTCTCGCGGTGGTTGGAGAACCTGTCATCTTTCTCTACTGCGGTAATGATAAGGAAGCAATCCCTACCACCGATGAACGAGCTCCGCCTCCAAGCCTATGCGAGGAGGGTTGGTACACATGCACGTTAGTACGATTCGTCAAGCGTTTGAAAAGTACGCTGCTAACATAATTGGTGCAGAGTTAACTGCAACTACATTAACTGCCAAGACGATCATATTTAATAGCTAATGATGTTTTTGTTGAGACTTGGGCTATCAAAACTGATAACCACGATGCATTCACATGTCAGGCATCACTTAGATGCAAATCTTGTGGAAGTTTCAATGTTGGGAGCCCTGCGATATGCTCAAATATGATGGCAATGGCCCGTGCTGTAAAACTTGTGTTTGAGTGTCACTGGGAGCCTCGGGTACCATGTTTGATAATCGGGCAAAAATTCATCCCTACTATTAAAAAGTTAGTGATATTAAAAGAAAAGCTCTTTTACTTAAATTTCATGCTGAAAACTGCGTTTTACTTAACCTTCCTATACTCACGCATACAGTCTGTGACACTGATCTATATAGTATAGTATACGTCTTTCATTTTGACGTGAGTATAGGAAGGTTAAAATAATTATGACGGGCACCAGGTGAACATTAACAAAATTGGCTGGGCAGTCAATGCTTTAAGTAATCAGTAAACCTTGGAAAGTTTAGAGAGGTTGATGAGAAAATCATTCCCTACTGCTAATAAACGATCCACATCCAAACCTATACGGGGTATGTAGTATGTTTGTGATTCGTCGAGCGCTTGTAATGTACGTTGCTAACGTAATTGGTAACTTTACGGGGTCTAGTGATAATCAAACTCCAATTTAGAAACGAAACGTGCGTATATTACATCGAAAGCCAAGATTTATTCTCAACAAATTTTTCGTAAATGTCAATTACCTCAAGGCGAAATTAGCACAAGATAGTTACAAAATCATGAAAGTGTAGGCACATATGTATGTAAGTGGGTAAATATGACATACGCGCGACATTTAAGCGTATAAATTTTACGCGTAGAAAGCTGCAAGTGATGGGACCGTTCGAAATATTGTCGCCGATTTCTAGGTAAATAACCCCGTCGTCGCCCGTTACTAAATTAATAACAACCAAATGTATATATATATATATATTTCGTGACCTTTTTATACTTATCTTATATGATAGAGATCTACCACTAATAGGTCAATAAAACAAGGCTGGTTTGAGCGATAGTTATATTTTCAGAACGTTTACAAACGTTGTCAGTGAAAATATAACTAGATAAATATATAAACAAACTTTTGTTTTTTATTTGGGACTATCAACAAAATAACTAGTGACTAGGATTTCTTGATATAGAGGATGTATAACCAACTTTTATATATATATAAATTATAAAAACTAAATTAATATGTAAACATACATGCAAATTAAGTAAAACCTTATATCAAAAAATCTTTGTCGAAACCTTAACAATTCTGTTCAAGGACTAGGAAAACCAAATTCAAAACCTAGCCAAAGGTTTCCTTCTTAAGAAATGCAAATGTCATTTTAACAAATTGCTATATACATTACTTAAATTTTGAATATCGGTATATATATAATAATAATATAACTATCGCTCAAACCAGCCTTGTTTTATTGACCTATTAGTGGTAGATCTCTATCATATAAGATTAATAACAACGGTAATCATCGCGTTTAATCTGAATATTAATTTAGAAAGGTACGCTGAGTCATTATCTGCGCGCAATTATCTCTGGAAGGAAGACTGGTAGAAGTAGTAAAGTGGCGAAAATAGAAATGTGGCTTTTGACGTACGTAAGTAGCTTTGCAGCTTTAGCTTCCTGAAACGATATGGATGGCTATATTTGAATTAGAATTCACGCTAAGATGGTAGCAACTGAGAAAATATCATATAATACTAATCTTGCGCCATCAGATTATGAGGTTTATCTCTTTACTGCTATGTATATAGCCATGAAAAACAATCACCACGTCGACTGAAAGGACTTTATTACCTTCTTCAACTACACTACACAAAGATGGCAACACGTTTGCATTCCTTCGAACCAGCCGTTGAAAGCAATTATTAAAATCTCCAGTTGGGATAGCCAAATTGTTTTATTTTAAAGACGTCGACTGTTTCTTCCGGGTAGTGTAATCGTCGACCACGCAATTCATTCCTGATCCATCGAGATGTAAAAGAAAATATTTACGTTTTCCCTGGAAAATGACCTTCCGGCATTATTAGATCACGTGCCTCTTAATGTAAGATTACGAATGTGGATGAATACAGCACGATGATGCACCTCCACACTTTGGTAGACCAGTAACAGATTTTCTTAATCAAAATTATACGAACCGCTGGATCGGAAGAAGTTCAGCAGTTGCTTCGTCAGCAAGATCACCGGATTTAAATCCCCCTTGATTATTTTTTATCGGGAAAGCTGAAAAGTGTGGTTCATGCAGTAAGTCCTAGAAACAGAGTAAAACCTGTTGGTAAGATTATGGATGCCACGGAAACTACTACCTCTTTAATTCTAGGGTAGAGCTGAAACATGTATTGAGCGCACATTTTGAACAACTAATTCAATAAAGCGACTTCTTTTTAAATGATTTTCAATGAGATCTCCTTTGGAGCAGAACGCATGAACCTGCATTAATAGGGTTCTTTAAAATTTCAAATTCTTGTAGCTCAGTTACGATAGAGTTTTGGGCACATGTTCAATAGACATTATTAACTTGAAAAATTGCTCCAGTAACATATCCTTAAGGCGTGACAATCACATCATGGGACACACTGTACATCAAAACGATTGTATACAAAATCCAGGTACTAATTTTAAAACATCGTTAGATTATTTGGACAATCTTTTTTATAGGGGGCAAATAAAAAAATAGGATGCACCACGGACCAAAACAAAAACAATTGATAACAGTAGTATTTAATTAAAAAGGCGTTACAGATATGTAAGTGTACACGTACACACACAGACTTTGGTTATGTCCGGTCTTCTGCGGTACAGCCTGTGGTCCTGTTATTGTATCGGTTTTAGCGTCAAGCAAATTTCGCACATACAAGGCCGTGTGTATGTGCGAAATTTGCTTGACGCTAAAACCGATACAATAACAGGAGCACAGGTGTACCTCAAAAGACCGGACTTAGTCAAAGTCCGTGATGGTACATAGCATTGGTTACAACTTTAAATAGTAAGAAACTTGGTATTGCCTTTCTTTTGCAAGTAGTTCAATATGAAAGTGATATTGTTGCTACACGTAAGGACCTTCCCAAATTAGTATCTACAATCTGTTTTTTGATTTCGTGAATTTTTTTAATTGCTTCCAGTAATAAATACTGGCAAACAGATACATTATTTTACATATAAAAATCATCCGTTTGAAGGTCTATTAATTCCATTCGAAGCGACATTTCCACTTGTGGAGCAAGCACGTTGAAAGAAGTCATGAATAATTGGAATAGAACTTCACGTGAACGGAAATCATGTCTTTCACGGATGGAAGCTTGAGCAAATCTTATGTAATTTTCAAATTTTTGTCAACTGCACAGCATTGAGATGGGTAAGGTCGCTTTTAGCATATAGAAAGCAATTTGTTAGCCTGAAACACGGTCTGGATAATCTCATATATGATTGTACATCATCTACGCTGTACCACAGGTGTACCACAGGGTTCGATTTTGGGACCCGTACTTTTCCTTTTATTTGTAAATGATTTATCTGGACTGACCAACGACACTTCTATTACTCTTTATGCAGACGATATCACTTTACTGGTAAGTGAGACTGATGACATTCAACCAGAGGCCAAGTGTAATAATACCATTAAAAAAATGTCCAATTGGTTTGACAATAATGGGCTCAATGTTAACAGCACGAAAACTGTTTACCTAAGATTTCATCCTTACCAGTACATACCCAGTTCTAGTTTCGCCTTAAATTTATGTCTAAACAACGAACGCCCCCTTTTCAGTAACAAAATCAAATTTCTAGACATATGGATAGGAGGTGTCACTATGAAACTCTTATATCTCAGCTTAATTCGCTGTGCTACTTGTTCAGAAGTTCGCCTTCTGAAAAACGGCTTTGAATGTTCCGCCACATTTTTACTGACAATATAACTCGCTCGAACGATATCTTCTGTTTCTTCACTGTGCTTTAGAAAAAAATTTGACAGGCTAAATTCCTTTTTACTTTTCGATTCTGTCACTTCTTAGTTGCCCTGTTAAACTTTAGTATTTTTGCAAATGTTTGGTGGTATAACGTCTTTTTAAATTGTACCCTTTTAAAATCGCGACGGCTTCAGAACACAACAAAACAAATTGTCCTTATAAATAACAAAGAAATATTCTTCAGTCCATTTCTCCTGGAATGTACGACCTTCACAATCAACTTTTCCGTATTTACTATTTGAAGGTTCCGACATGTTTTAGGAGCAGAAATGTATTCAAATTTTCTTCACCAAACGTGCTTTCCCTTGTTTTGGACTTCCCAACTGATCTTGACTCAGACTGACAACAACCACAGCTACTTCTGCGGGTGCTCTAACAATTTGAATTATTCTTGAATTTACTAGTGTCTTCTCGTCGGTCGCTTTCAGAGACATCTTTGTATCGAGAAACTTGTCTCCCGATAGAGTAGAAGTTTTATGTTGCAGTCCCGGGAATTGGACAACCGAATTTGTGAAAATATAATAATTCATCGGAGTTCCTGGTAGATATGAAATAGTTCTAGAGTACCTTGCGGATGATTTCAAGAGTTCTGCAAAATTGTGCGAAAAAAATGGAAAATACCGAAAATGAACGTAGCCGAGTAATCTTGAAAAATATACATTTTTATAGTATCCTTATGGAGCAAATTTGACGGATTATACTAATATGCCTGGTATACAACTTGGCATTAATCCCTTTTTGATCTTTACAAAAATTGCAGGTTTCGAGAAAAACGTTGAGATCATCTTCTTTATTTAATACACTGTGCCGGAATATTGACGTTTGATGTTCCATTCATGGTGCTCTGTATGATAAACAAAGAGGATATTCTTTCTACCATTTATTTCAATCTTTCCAAAACATTTTCGACTGATACAAATTCAAATGACGATTATGATGTCAAACTTCGCTTGTTTCGATTTGTTGCCAATAAAATCCAAAAATCCCACACTTTTCTGAACCATTTTTCGTATTACACTACTATAACAATCTACAATATTTACCCGTAGGTACCGAAATACTTACTTGGAATTATCCGACGTTTATACGGAATTTAAGCGGTAACATTTATCCGCCCATCTATTTAAATATATTTGTTTTATAGACAAACAACCGTTATCCTTCTACCATTCTAGATTTTATAAACACGGGCAGAGGGAACGATTAAAAAAGTAAACATTTAAATACATTTGTCTTTTATCCAAACAATTAACACGGAAATAAATCCGTAGCAATAAAAGAACCGGTACTTTATAGTCGATCAAATGATTTTCGAAATGGGTTCCATAAGGAAGACCTGTTATTATTTTAGAAAATATTTAGTTTTAATACCATCCGAGAAAATAATTTCCATCATTACGACAGCTGTAAAAAGTAACGTTATACAAATTAGGAGAGCTTATGTGTAACGACAAAGACCAGTACCAAGGGGTTCGATAAAAAGAATTTAATTAATTCCGTCGCAACTGGTATTTTCCATTCAAGAGCGTGGGGGCAGTTATTTTATCATGGCTTCATGGGTCGTTTGCTAATCTAATTTCCTGTCATTTTTGTACCGTGTTTTTGCTTATCCTGTTATTGTCTTACGAAGTGAGCGCACTTTGATGGAAATTCCTATATTTCAACATTCGTGATTGCCACCACGACAATTCTAGAAGATTGTCCTATTAGTCTTCCTAATATCAAGTTATTGTAGTATATTAATATTTACATGGTTAATTGCGACTAATTAACATATCATTAATTACAATTCAATATATTTAAATTCACAGTAAATGTTGGGTTTTTGGATGTTCATGTTTAAATGACATTTGGTTTAGGGTTGGGTTCTATTTATACTTTTTCGATACCACCCACGCCACCTTTTAAGCATTTAATTACCCTGCGGCTGTTAGCTTCTTTTTTAAAGTCCAGTTAGAAACGTTTAATGGGAGAAAAATGTAAATAGAAATAAAATTATCAATTATTATAAAAAGCATCGATTAAAAGATAGAACGCAATGTAACCATTTAAACACACCCATTCAACGCTCTCACATCACAAGAATTCCTAATTACCACTGGATATAAAAAACCAAGGATACCTGGACATCAACAATATAGATTTCCATAACAACGTCACGCCGTAATGTAGTGTAGTCCTGGTTTCCCAAAAAATGAGGGAATATTTGGTTAAGGACCGAAAATGACAAGATAGAAAAGTCATCGAAGTACGTTTTTACTGCGTTGAAGGTGGATTGAAATAGAAGTTTCAACTATATTTGCACCAAAACGGTTTTAAAGGAACCAACATTAAATAAAAGAGCTTCACCACACCGAAGAAGAAAGAATTTAGGAGAGGGAATATTTAGAAAATATAGCTACACTGAAGAAAGAATTTAAGAAGGGGAATCCATAGAAAATGGAGCTGCACCGAAGAAAGAATTTAAGAGGGGATCCAATTACATACTGACACACACATAACACAATATGTATTTATATTCAATTTATGTCAAATATTTCGAAAATCTTGTAAATATAATTTGTTATAATTCATGCTTTTTATGATATCGTTAATTAAGAGCTACGCCGGTGCAATCTTGTTAATATAATTATTTAAATTCTCAGTACATTGTGCAATAACCTTATTGGTCTATTATCCCATGAAAGTATATTTCATTACTTTAATAATGGAAATTGACATCGGTGAGATGGGCGCCATTTCTTTATTTGGTGGCCGTAATACGAGGACCCCTACTTCTGACGAAATTTTGACATATCTAAAGTTCAATACCTGCTGTTCGCTTCGTAGGCGTTGTCCTTTGGATCTGGGATGATATTTGGTTGGTTATCGTATATAAGTGACTTGAAAGTAAAATAATAAATAATAAGGAGAGGGTTGGTAGTAGAATTTCCCCAGTTTTATTTGTCTTTGAATTTCTGCTTTCTATCTTCTATTTTTGTTCTTTTGAATATTAGATTAGGTGGTATTCGTTAGATTATCGAGCAATCGTAAGTGTCCATTACGTGGCCTGAAATTTTGAGGTGGTAACGCTGATACGTTGGTAGTAGTAACATTTGACAAATTAAAAGAATACAGAACCAATATAAGACTATGCTGAGTATGCCTTCGTAATATTTCTAGTTTGCATATCACTTCGAAAATGCTCCGTAAATCTGGGCAAAGGCATGACAAGACTGACAACACAATAGAAATGACAGGGTCGAAAATCTTTGAAAACAAACATGTTCATATTTTGGACCTTCAGTATTCCCAACTAGCGACACTTGCGGTTGCTCACCTGTATGTTGTAAAAATGACATTTACTGTTGAGTAAGATACGTTCATGGTCATGACCCATTTTCAAAGCGTTACTGGTAGAAAACGGTACTTTGATATACTGTACATTGTCTTGCATAAGTACCTACTATTGCGGCAAAAAAATCTGTACAAGCCTTATAGGTTATTTTGACAATTTTTTAGCTGTATAAACCAACCGTTTGTCGTGTCCATGTCAATTTTGAAGCAGCCATTTCGTTTCTAATGTCGTAATTAGTGCCTTCGGACATTCCAAATCTATTACCTAGTCTTCTTATTGATCATTCTTTTCCAAGTAATGCAATTACTTGCATTTTTTTACCAGCACTTGAATGGATTATAATGACATATGTCAATAATGATTTCAAAATGAAATAAAATATGACAAGGCAAAAGCCAGATTTAAACTACATTATCTTAAGTGTGCAGTTTCTTGTTGCCGCAATAGTACATACCCCAATGTACTATTGCGGCAACAAAAAATGGGACACTTAAAATAATGTAGTTTAAATCTGGCTTTTGCCTTGTCAAAAGTTATGTCATTTTGAAATCATCATTGACATATGTCATTATGCCGCATTTAAGTGCTACTGGAAAATGGAAATAATTACATTACTTGGGGAAGGATGGTCCATAAGAAGATTAGGTAATAGATTTGGAGTGCCCAAAAGCACACACACAACATTAAGAAATAAATGACTACAATAGGGAACTGTAGAAAGGCAAAGTGGTGCAAAGTGGTCGTAAATTACTACGGAATTTCATGGAAGAAGAAAATCTTATTCAGTTTTTAAGGAATAATCCATTTGATACCGTGGTAAAAAATAACTAAAAATACTAGATTAATTTATTGTTTCCATTAAAAGAAGATTTGTTTCAAGATTTTTATTTCAAATAAATGCATTTAACAGAATTTTCTTGCGTTCGTGGGTAAACTATTCTTGACATTAGACAAGATGATTGACGTGAAAATGACAAACGACTGGTTTACACAGCTAAAAAACAATCAAAATAGCCTATAAGACTTGTCCCGATTTTTGTTGCCGCAATAGTACACCAATGCTCACATAAATCTGGGATATACGTCATTTTAAAATTTTTATCCCGATGTGATTTGTACTTTCATGTCACGGCTGACAGATATATTGCTTGCTAAGATTGCTTGCTCACACCCAACAATTTAATTTTTTGTTTACGTTTTGTCAAAGTTAGTTCATCCTAGATTTATCTGAGCCGTGAGCTGTACGTGTTGTCTTTGAAGCATTTGCTCAACATCGTAACAAGATTTATGAGAACGGGTAGGTTTTGTTGGAACGAACTCAACAAAATTAGAGGTTATGTTTATGAAGTGCTTACAATCTGCTACCAACTCACTCATCTGTTCCCAACATAAAATTCTTGGTCAGGCGCTGATCAGTTGAATTTGCTCTCTCTGTATAAGAACGTAGTGAGTCATTAAGGGCGTGCGGTACTTATTTTCAAGATCGCTTTTTTGGTCGGTTCGTACTTTTAAAACTGTATATTTTAGCTCTAAAAGATGTATGTATAACGATAAAATACTAATTGTTAACAATTTTAAGAGCTCAGGCAGGTCTTAATCTTTTGTCAATAATGAGAGAAGAACCAGCAGGTTTGCAGGCTTGAAATTTTGAATACCACATATTTGATGCGGAAGTTAAGACTTGTCAAAGAGCATTTTTGTAAAGTTTTTTGTTATCGTTACTTTCTTGAAGTCCAAAAATGACGTTGAGTCCATGGTAAATTTTTGTATTCCCTAATTGAGGTTAAATTTAACAACAAACAAGGAATTTACAAAAAGCTCGTCGACAAGTCGTAGCTTTCGTAACGAATACACGCTATGCAACATTTTCAGCCTGTAAACTCACTGGTTGTTCATTTATTATTGGCAAAAAATTAAAGCTGTAGAAGCTCTTAACATTGTAAAAAAACTATTATTTTATCGTTACACACAGTACTTTTAAAGGTCAAATATACAATTTTCCAAAATAGTTTAGGAACCAATAACAAAATGTTAAATTTAACCGATCCTGAAAGAAAGTACCTTACAACCTTAATAAATACAAATTTCCACTTTTGTTACCTGTCTGCTCACCCATTACAGGTAGACCTTTTCAGTACCTGTAAATACATATATTTGATTTTTTCTTTTCGATGTGTTGCCGCTGGAATAGTACCTATTAACACAAATGAAGAAACAAAAATCCAAAATCGTGTCGCAGTTAAATTTGTTCTTAGAGTAAAGCATCGCAAAGCGTGAGTTTGCTTTGTAAATCTAAGTGCTTCAATCAAACAAGGAAATTGTAAACTGAATGCTGAATGGGTCTCACGTTACATAATTAGCAAAAAATTCACAATAAATAAGTTTTAAATGTTTGTATACACATGTTTATCCTATACATCACATGGGATGTAAGAGGATGAAAGAGAAGAAGAACAAGTGGTTATGAATGAATGCTTTATTTTTATCGTTCCGAAACTCATATTTTTAGACTACATGACAATGGCTACAGATATTTCCTCGCAATTTAGTATGTTGATACCTACATAATTTGTATTTTAGGAGTGCCAAGAGATGACAAATAACTAAAAATATCTACAAAATGTAATAGATCTACCTCTTAACCGGCGCCCGTTTTAATTTCAACTTATTTATATCGAACTGTTTCCAATTCATTGTAATTTTTTATCTAGCATTGGAGGCGTTTGGTAAAATTCATGAAAGCATAGTGTAAATGAGTTTATGATAATATTTGCGTTTATGAAACAAACTACTTCTTCTTTGGGAGAAGTTTGTAAGTACCTAGATCACCTAGGATATAAGTAAAAATTGCACGTGTTAAATTAGAAGGAGGATTGCGTTTCATTCATTCAAATCCTAAGCTTTGGGTCGGGACTTATCGGAAGTTATGGATTAAATCCTCACCATCTTGAGTGCTGCAGTACGACGCCTTGTATTATCTTGTATAAATGCATAATTTGGGCCTATACCATGAGTGGTTCCTAACTCGTGCGCTCCATTCTTTTGATTTGGAAAAAAGAAACTGTTTAGAGTTTGTTATCATAGTAGGATGTTGATGGCTCTAATGTCTTCCAAGGCGAGTGGGTCTCATGGCGTTATTCCTGAAAACTTTCAGGCACATCACACACTGAGACAACTGTATCCCGTCTTTTCCAATGAAGGTAGGTCCAAATTTAACACAGCCTTCAGAAAACGCCCTCTTTCTCACTGCAATTCTATTGCAACGACAAAATAAAAATTAAAAACTTGTCCATATCATCCAACCAAACAAAACACATACCTGCCTAAGTATTAATTTAAATAATGCAAATAAAAATTATGACTGAAGTTTTATACGAACTTATTTTTTAATAGTAATAAAAATTGATGTGTACAATAAAACTTCGTTATAACGCTCTTCTAGGGCCCTAGAAAAAGAGCGCTATAACCGGGAAATCTTAAAAACGGCTAAAATTGATCAAAATTTATTTTAAAACGTCTCTATCTATACGTACATTTCCAATTCAAGACTGGAAAGTCGAATTTCAATAAATACTACTACTATATATGTACTACTACATATATTTTACTGCTTTTAAATAAAGTAAAAGTTAAGAAAACCTATTTTAAATAAAACTTGTACGTTAAAAAAGAAATATAAAACAAACTATGTATACATTCCTACAATTTTTTTTTTTTAAATCATTAATTTGTGTTTGTTTATAGTCACACATACTTTTCTACTTTATTGATATTTTTGAAGGTTTCTCTTCTACCTCTGTACAAGAGAAAAATGCTCTGAGTGTTTTCAAGGCCTCCAAAACGTCATTTATTTTTGGCGTAATTATATCTCATGAATCTTCATCCTCTTCATTTTCCACTTCTGATGGTGCATTGTAATCGGCGATTACTGTCTCAAGGCTTAAAACTTCATTGGTCACTAGCCCATCGTCGAAGTCATCAAAACTTTCCAATTCAGTCAATCTTTCTTCCATTTGTAAAAGATCTAGCCGGCCTTCATCAATTTCTATCTCTTCGGTTTCATCTTCCCTTGTAAAGTTACCAACACCTGCTGTTTTTGAAACAATTACAAATGGTCTCTTTCATAATGTCCATCCAGGCAGCGTATAAAAAGTGGATAGCACCAAAAACAGAAATTGTTGGCGAAATCGAATTTGAGCTGTCCATAATCGATAGATATCGTTGGACCATCCTTTTCCTGGTAACCTTGCTTCAGAACTTTTATGATGCCTTGATCAAGTGGCTGAAGCTCACTTGTGGTGTTAGGTGGTAGGAAAATCTAGTTGATTTTTCTTTCGAATGCCCAAACGCATTGCCCCCTCGCCTCCTCCTACGATTTCTTTACGTCCTGTACGGAAGGGCGCCCAAGTCCAACCATACAGAGTGAAATCTTTCTGACTAAACACATTTCCGTTAGTTATGCATACAAATGTTGAAAATATTTAAACGAAAGTCATTTATTTCATAATCATCTTCAAGATGAAAAAGTTTAAGGATATTTTAGATGCATCCTGAACGAAAGAAATTATTTCCTGTTGGAAATTCGATTCTAGTTTGCGGTCGCTACCAGACAAATACGTCGGTTATCTAATATCCCAAGGATATATACGTATTTACGATACGACAAATGCGATAACATTAAAATACATTTACAACTATTTATCATTTCTATCACGCTAGAAACGTGCGAACATAAAGCAGAAAGAAACGTACAGACAGGAATAACGGAACGTTCGGTACGACTGACTGCCTGAGTATTTTCTATACGGATCGTTTCACAATTACGCAATGTCACAATATTGAGGCTATTCTGTTACGGCCGCAATAAATATATTCCGGCTTGCAATAGGTGTGTGTAGTACATTGATGCGATATCCAATCGTGTTATGATGCGTCTGCTTCTGTTACAAGGCAATGGCTTTGTTGAACGCGGTATTGGTGGTGTATCTGGTTTCTAATTTTTGCGCGAAAAGGCATTAAATCTCCGGACACGTAGAACTTCGCGTCAATGTATCTGTTGCTCGGTTGGAATCGAATAAACAAAACCGGTAGTGCATGACTCGGGAATGTTGGAATTGAATTCATACATTATAAGCATCGTCTTTTTAATTTTAATGTTAACCATGGAAAACAGACAGTAGGTCGAATGAAGGTGTCTTCTTGTTTTTTTAAGTATTCTCTACAAAATTTAAAACAATTCTGGGCATCTATTTAGACAAAATGTTAAAGAAGTTTTTCCAATCTTAAGTTGGGATGAGCAAATTACCAATTTTTTGAAACAAAAAAATTTAAAGAAGTGTATACACTGAAAAACGTCATTCCTATCGATGAACTGCTCATGAAATTTAAAGGACCCTTATCTTATAAATCCACGGAGTGGCGGCAGGAATAGTGGGGCCTAGAACACACAGATCAATAACTTTGAGCAAGGACACCTCAATCTTCCAAGCGGAACTATACGCAATCTTGGAAACTGTAGGAATCCTATCCGAAAGGGGACACAGGGGAATACGAATTAAAATATTCTCGGATAGTCAATCAGTCCTTAAAGCCCAGAGCAGCTGTACAATCACGTCCAAATTATTATTGGAATGCCGCAACATGCTTAATGGCCTGGCCACTCAGAACCAGATCACCCTGGTCTGGGTGCCAGGACATGAGGGGCACGGGGGAAATGAGATGGCAGACATCTGCGCAAAAAAGGGGCTGAGAGAAGCTTTACTGGACTTACCCCACCTTTTGGGTTTAACAAAGGTCTCCTTAAAGGTGAGATAAAGAAATGGACAGCGTCCATTACAATGAAACACACAACATTCCAAAAAATTTCTGAGCCCTAAAACTGGACAGGGGAAGCTTAAAAACACTGACAGGGGCACTTACAGGCCACTATACCTGTAACAAGCACTTTCACAAAATGGGCTTATCCAACACGGACACTTCCAGATTCTGCGGTGAAGAAGATAAGTCAATGGAACACTTGATCACTAACTGTGGGGCACTAGGCCACAGGAGATATAGACTACTACATGCATATACGCTGAGTGAGGAGGACCTATTTACACTCCCATTGAAGGAGCTGATCCTGTTCCTCAGCGTATTAAATAAATAAATAAAACAAACAAGAGGAAGCACAATAGATCAACGTGGTCGCAGTGCAAAGGGCCATTTTGGGCCAGGCCCCACCTCATTACAATACAATACAATACAATATCTTATAAACAATTCAACCCATCAAAAAGGGCAAGATTCGGTATTAAATTTTACAAATTATATGAGTCAAATTCTGATTATTGTTGGGACTTTAAAATATATACTGGTCATGATAAAATAAATTGTGATGATAGCGCTTCTGAAAGTGTTATAAAAAAGGTATCACAGTCAGTGTTGCACAGAGGTCACACTTTATACATGGATAATTGGTACTCTTCGCCAAAATTATTATTATAAGTACTCATTGCGTGAATTGCTAATTTATTCAGGAATTGCAGGTAAATTATATTGCTTTATGTTATATTTTAGTGATTGATAATAAACCTTTTGTTGTATATCTACCACAATTCTTACATTAGATTGTAATTACTTATCAAATATTCCACACAATTAAGACAGAAAGATATTAATTCGGCATCTAAAGACAGTACGAGAGGAGGGACATGATGCTAAAATTACATACGATAAGCTAGTAATAAACGACGAAATCCACACCGCAGAAGACTTTAAAAGAGGTATTACGGACGAAGAACAGAAGGAAAGCAGAAAAAATGGAGGAACAGTAAGCCAATGGACTACCGAGAAAGACATAGAGGGTGAAAACGAAATGGAACAAATTGGAAAAATCGCAAAAACCGTACGAATAAAAAAAACTAGAGGGTGAGAAGGCACGGGGTGAAATGGTAACGACATTGGCTATGGATAAGGATAATGATTTGGAAATACATACAACGAACCGAAACAAACATAAGCAAAGCAGGAAAAGAAGAAAGCAGAATATTAGAAAAACACAGATCAAAATAGCAACGTGGAGTATTCAAACTATGCTACAACAGGGAAAATGGAAGAGACTGCAAGAGAGTTACACGAGTATGATATAGACATAGCAGCGATACAATAAATTAGATGGAAAGACCCGGGTGAGATAACAAAAGACAAGTACACATTTCTGTGTAGCAGGGAAGAAGTACGGGGAAGCAAGAGAGTGAGATTTTGTGTAGGGAAAGACTGGGTAAATCATATAATGCAAAATAAGACTAAGGAGAGTGTGGCTAAAATAATATATAAAATAAACAAAATTACCCTTACCACACCACTAAGTTGCCATCCTCAGTGGAAAATTGGGGAATTGAGTATCACTAGCACTGAGTGTTAGTGTCAACAGTGTTCTGGTGTGTTCCGCACGTTCATTGTGTGATGTTCATTGTGCAGTGTTTTGGTGTTGTACAGTGTTCGTTGTGTGGTGTTCGTCTTGGGCATTAGCCGGATTCGCTAGTGATACTGAATTCCCCAGTTTTCCACTGAGGATGGCAATTTACTTGCCGAAATACATGGTTTAAAGATGGTCGGGAATATCGTAAAAGAGGAACCGGTGCTTCAAGAAAAACGAATGAGCGTCAAGATCGTCGCTTAAGACAACTGTCATTTAGAGATCGATTTTCCTCTACTCGGGCAATTAGTGATCAATGGTTTGGTGAAGAAGGACGCCATGTAAATCTTAGAACAGTTTATCGCGGAATCCGAAGTTTTGGGTTCAGATCATATCGTACACAACTAGTGTTTCCTTTGACTGTGGAATATTGTCAGCAACGGTTACAATGGTGCAATGAAAGATCTCATTGGAATATTGAACGGCGTGGTGTTGTCTGTAGTGACGAATCTAGATTTTGTTTAGGCATGCACGACGGTCGTAAGAGAATCAAAAGAAGACGGGGTGAATGACGGAATCTTGAATTTACAGTTGAGAGACAACTACACCGCGCCGTGGGTGTTACGATTTGGGGTACGATTACTTACGATAGAAGGTCTCCCTTGGTGTTCATTCCAGGCAATATGACACAAGGCACAACGATATATTGCGGAGGTGGTTGAAGCACATCTTCTGCCATACTTACAAGAGCTCGAAGATCCATTATTCCAGCAGGATAATGCACGTCCTCATGTAGCAAGGATTTCCTTGAACTTCTTTGAACAGGCCCAGACTAATCTTTTGCCCTAGCCTCCAAGATCTCCAGATCTTTCACCTATTCAACATGTTCGGGACATAATGGGTAGAGGGTTGCAAAATTTTCAGCGCTCTCCTTTGATTCTGGAGGCTTTGGGACATGAGGTGCAACTTGCATGGAACGCAATACCGATACGATTAGTGTATTAGAGGAATTACACATCAAAAAGAAAGACATTCTGAACTGGTATTTATTTGGCGCAAGTAGTCGTTTCGGAGATATCCGACGCGCTTCGGAAAGAGCTCGAAATTTCAAGGGAAAAACTTTCCTCCGGGTAATGAACTTTTTGCCCCATATTCTAGAAGGTTCAAAGCATCTATTACACCAATAAAAAAATCAATTACAATATGAAATGATGATGAAGAAGAAGAAAATTATTCCTGCGGATTTTTAATTACCCTTTTTTATGCGATGCAGTTTATAGTGTTTACGCTAAACGTTTTGTTCATTAATTTGAAGAGGTTTATACTATTTCCTGTTTTACCACAACGATGCACGTACCACATAAAATAAACGGCTGTTAACTCATGTTCAGTTAGATTTAACGTTACGTTCGGTGAGTTCAAGCGTAAAGATTTTCGTGACATCATGCTCGCGTAATAAACGACTCCCCTTACCTATTATTACGCGATCAAAGCATTGTGTTGTGCACCATGATGAACCCTAAAATGGGAGCGGGCTTTCATAAAACCGGAACACGCGGACTACCGTTTTTGGTTTGTACGATTTAGTTGGATAATGGTTTCTGATGCGATTTTTCTATGGTGATGTGTTAGTTTTAAAATACAGTGTTGACTTGAACAATGTTAAAATTCCAAGTAAGGTAAGTTCTTCTCATAAATTGTGATGGTAACGATATAAATTTTTGAGACAAAATTGATTACTCTGAAGAAGTAGGAATGGCACCACTTAGAAGATATTGGAACTTTTTTTAAATAAATTTGTCAAAAACCTAGTCTGCTAGAGGAAAAGTAATAAATGATTAAAATTGATATACTCGTACTAATATAAAGTGATTTTAAAAAAAAAGATTATTTCATAATACGTTGTGACATAAAATCTAAAAATTTGTCGATGCGTCTACGGGCCACATGCAACCCTATACTAAGGTTTGTCCGGCCCGCCATTGAATTTTTCCGTTGCACATTAACACGGCCCGTCAAACTTGTTTCACAAGGATACTACAAAAATGCATATTTTTCATTACTACTCGCAGCATGAAACTTCTAGCGGCCACATCGTGAAGGTAGAATACTAAAATGCCCAATATTTATGTACGACTCCTCAAAAATGGCATAATGATTGACAACTCCAAAATTGTAATCTGGGTAACCAACGGCCTAGCAGAACACAGGTGTGTTTCTAGTTAGTCATAAAATTGATATAATACTAATATCAGAAATTGAAAAAATGAAATGACAAAAAGATCATCATCATACGATTTCCAAATTACTCGGTATTACATTATTAAAAACACAATAAAACATCACTCAACTACTTGCTCTGAAAAAGAATACTTACAAGCTACCAATGTTGTCGTGGAAAGTTGGCAGGTCTCATAACCTTCTCTGCGGTATGCTGTCCTCCAAAACATACGATAAAAGAGAACGACTTGAATGAGTTTTTTCAAGAATTGGCCAACCAATTTATCTGTGGCGGAAACTACAATGCCAAGACACAACCACATGACGAGAACTACACAAAGCAATTGTCAATGACAACCTAGAAGTAGTATCAACGAGAGAGCCAACGTAATGATTCACAGACACGAATAAAACTCATGATGTATTGATCTTTGTCATAGCAAAAACTATATCTATGCAGAATAACGTTGTGAGCTGTCTGCTGACCACTCACCAGTTATTAGGCTCGTTCCAACACACCACAAAACCAGTTTGTAAATCGTCGGGTACATGCGCAAAACAAATTTGAATCGACAAATTTGCTCTGCGCATGTACACGACGATCCACAAACTGGTTTTGTGCTATGTTGGAACGAACCTATTATAACCATAAATTAAAAAAATGTATCCTTAGAAAGACCATATGAACTATACAATATAAAAACAAACTAGTCTTACTTTAAATATGTGGTAGAAAACACATTACAACTAAAAATTCCTTTAAAGACTGGCGAACAGATTGAACATGCCGTTAAACACTTCAATTCAGCTGTACATTCAACCTTCATACGGCCTTGATGCGTTCCCAAACGTAATTTTGATTTATCACTAAAGATAAGACGAAAACACTTCATATTCCACCCAAGTCTCCCATTTGCACCAGATTAAACGATGTTTGCGGGATAAAGATGTAGAGGGAAGCACTAAATGTGATTGGGAGGAGCACAAGGCAAAAATCCAATTCGGCGCTGAACAGTACGAAGACATTTTGGACGGCTTGCATCTTGAAAGCATTCGTTAGCTATAGACCTGGTTGTCGAAAAATGGTCTCTAACAGTTAGGAATCCAACGCGACGATCCTAGCATTTCTAAACACAATTTTGATTTATCACTGAGGACAAGACGATGGCACTTCATATTCCACCCAAGTCTCTCATCTGCACCGGAGTAAACGTCGTTTGCGGAATAAAACCGTAGAGGGAAACACACTACATGTAATTGCTAGGAGCGCAAAGCACAAGATGCAATTCGGCGGCGAACAGTACGAAGACACTTTGGGCGACTTGCATCATGAAAACATTCTTTAGCAATAGACCTAGTTATCGAAAAACGGCCTCTAATAGTCAACAGTTCTACGCGGCCATCTTGGCACTTGGTTGTTCTTTTTGCTTTCCAGTACCTCTGCGGTGAAGTTCTTGCTCTTCTTCAAACCACCCTAAGCAAAATGAAATTATCGTAGTAAGATATCTGGTAAGCGACTTTCGATTTCCTCCGTTTCTTCTCGTAAATCCTTATGCCTCTCAGCGTCGGATTATCTCCGAATCTTAGGATTTAATCCATTCTTTTCATAGTGCTCGGTCTATCCCCATTTTTCTCATCGCTTCTAAGGTCTTTCCTAGCTTTCGTCCCAAGCCGTTTATTCTATCAATCCATTTTTGTTCTTGGTCTTCCCTTTCCTCTTCCATGGTTACTTTTGTCCTCTATTATTTTCTTTATTAGACTCTTTTGTTTTATTCTTATCATGTGATCGTACCAATTCAGTTGACTTTCAATTTTGTTTAATACATCTTCTTGATTTTGTCATATTCCTAATCCGTTCATTTTTTATTTGATTGTTTTGATTTTCTTGAAATAAAATCCGCCTTCGCGCAAAAGACTAATTCGACCCTCCTTCGAAGTGGGAGATTTGTACGGCATCCTTCCTTCCGATTCTCGAAACAAAGCAACACATCTGGATATTTACACCGAACCCTATTTCAGTACTAAATCATTAATTATCTTTCAAGATCTTCTGAGAATGAGCAATTATGTATGTACTAACATCTTCAACATACAAAAGAACATCAATTTCAACTCGGATGGGCGCGACTCCTTTCAAAGGAAACTTCCTAATTTGTTACACATGTTAAAGCTTTATTTGTTATATGATGTACGATGATACGTACATACGTCCATACTAATTAATACGACTCCAACCGATTCTCTAACGCAATACGCTAGCAAGCAAATGGAACTGACATGCCGAGAAATTATTTTTGAGGAGATGCCAGATGAGAAGCCGCGGATCGTATCGGGAGAAATTACAACCAATTAAAATCATAATTTCTGATGGAAACGCGATGAAGTTTGATGGAACAGACGATTCGATGCAATGAGGAAAATGTGTGTTCGATTCGATGATGCTTCGTGGTTTTTATATGTATTTAAATGGTGCTAGTGTGGTCGAATCATAATTGTAAATTCGCGATGGACACACCTAGTTTTCAAATTTCATTGCTAGTGGGTAAAACTAATAAAGTTTGAGGGTAAATTTGTGAGGATGAGAGAATATAGAAAATTTTAATTCAACTGCTTATTAGAAATTGCTTCTTTACGATTCTTCTTTACAGATTTTCTTGGAAACTCTTCAATTCTCGCGTTTTTCTTTGTTTTGTTTAGAACAATAGAATAGAGAGTAGAAATCCTTATTTAGTAATTAATTTGAAACGAAAATAAAATACATCTTTCATTTTCATTTCATGCTTTCATTTTTTTCTTTCTCCTTTTTCTTCTCACAGTCTCATTAGTCATTTAATTTTTTATAGTATTTACTATTAGTCTGAATTTGTAGATTGTCTTCCTTCTATTTTTTAAGTATGTATTTTCTATATGTAACCCTGTTATTGGGTCTCCAGATGCCGTATCCCGAATGAATTAGACGTGCTGAACACGAACATCACCTCGAAAGAAGTTGATTAGCTCTCGTTGCAGATATATTTACGTTTTCTTCCAATATGTCTTGTTTGCTCCCCCAACTGTTTTCATTAACATTGTTGAGAAGAACACGTCGACAGATCTCAACCTTATTGCTGGAGTGATTAATCACACAATATCCCCTTCAGCTTTTCGTTTCTCTTTCCTCTGTTTTTCTGCATTCTTTCAATTTCTCCCCTTTCTTGCAGCCTCGCTATGACACTCTATTCTTTCCAGCCCGTCTCCATTTTCTTCTTGTTGAACGAGAATTTCTGCGAGTTTACGTTTCCATTTATAGTGACTTAGTAGAGTCCTTACCGATGCGATTTTTTCAGTCTTTTCCTTTCTCTTTCCCTTTCTTCCCGTATTTCTTCAAGTTCTCCTTTTCTAGAGCGCCAAAGAATGCGTATAGAAGGCTATGTTCTCGATACACCGCGGAAATTGCTGTTACAAGGGGAACACGCAGTGAAGTCACAGGTATATTTTTTCAAAAGTCAGCCGAACCAGGACGAAGTGCGATTTAAGCCTTTAACCAGATACTCGGGAGAGGTCCTCCTATAACATATCTAACACCCATTTATCAAAATCGAAAGCGGAGTCGTCTAGTGTTCCCCTTGTTAGTTTGGCTCTCTTCCTTTGGGCCTCTACCGCATTGATGCCTTCTTGGGTTCAGCTGCAGATCCTGGATAAGTTTGGCTCAATCCATTAAGTTGCGTTCCTTCGAAATTTACTTAGAGACACATTGATTATTTCTCTACAGATGCGGAATCCAGGTTTTGTCTCAGTTCTGTTCTTGGAATTTTGGAAAAGTCAATGGGAACGAGGTTCATTACCTAAATTAAAATTGCCTTTCTTAACCTTAAATGTACCGTATGTGTACTATGCGTATGTTAATAGAATCTCATTCAAAAGTACCTACCTCACGAATTTTCAGGCGTAACTGACATCTAGTTTCCCTTTTCTCCCACTCAATCACTCAATAAGTTCGTAGAATGACTAATAAAGTGACAAGTTTTAGGCAAAATTCGATTTTACTCATTAACGTAGCGTCGTTGACGACTAATACATCCTTTCCAACGCTTCCCTAACATTTCGATGTCTTTTTTGTAGAACGATTTACCTTTAGCCTCAAAATACACTTCAGTTTCCCCAATCACTTCTTCATTGGAGCCGAATCTCTTTACCTGGATAATTCTTTTTAGGTCTGTAAGCACGTAGTAGTCGCTGGAAGCCAGATCCGTAGAATACGGTGTATGGGGAAGCAATTCAAAGTGCAATTCGTGCAATTTGTTACGATGGACTCGTGACACTTTGCATTGTCTTGGTGAAAGAGCTTCTTTTCCTTCATTTGGGGTCGTTCTTTCGCAATTTCTTCGTTCAAACGCACAATACTCACTATTGATGATTATTCCTTTTGTCAAGGTAATCGATGAATAAAATACCGTGGGCATCCCAAAATACGGAGGCCAAAACCGTACGACCTGACGTTTGCGCTTTTGCTCGCTTTGAACGGTTTTCATCTTTCGCTGTCCACTCAGCTGACTGCCGATTTGACTCTGGAGTGTGGTGATGAATCCACGTTTCATTCATTGTCACATACCGCATGAAAAATTCCTCTTATTGCGCTGAAACAGCTCCGAACAGCGCTCTGAGTCGTCGATGCGTTGTTTGTTTGCGAGCGATCGTGAGCAAACGTGGCACCCGTTTCGACCAGAGCTTTCTCATACTCAAATATTCACGCAAAATGGTGCATGCGCTGCCGTCTGATATCTCAATTTACGATCGGGCAAAACCATTTCGAGGACTTTTTATGTTTTGGGGAACAACTGCCGAATTTGGGCGAGTAAAGCGTTGACCATCATACGTGTTTGTAGGGTCGCGTTTAAAATCAGCAAACCACTCCTCTGCTATGTGCCTCGATGGAGCAGAATTCAAATAACACGTGCGAAGCTATTGCTTTGCTTCAACCGTATTTTTTCCCATTAAAAAGCAGTGCTTTATCAACACAGAAAATTCGGATTTTTCTATTGTTTTAGAAATAACGAAGGTGGCGTCACTAAAACCACTGTAACTTGTGAACTAAACGTCAGATTGTCATCAAATTTTCGTATCGTTTGACGATTGGTACTTCCTAAGAATCATATGGATTTGTCAATATAGACGCTTTCTATACGTCATCCTATGAACTTATGTGATGTGTTAACTCCAACAGCAGATAGTATCTCAATCTAACTTTATGGACAGGTATCACATTATTTTCCTAACACACCACACAGACTAGTAGTGTCAGTGTGATTCATTCCTCTTCTGTCATTGACGGGGCAAGTAATTGAATAAATACATTTTTTAGAAGCTATGAGACGAGAATACGATAGAATTTTCCAACGGATCCAATAAATACGTTCCTTCTTCTTCTTCTTGAGCTGTATCATTCTGCAATACCGATTGAAAATCATTAACTGCGTTCCATTTCGCGAATTCGTCACGCTGTTAAAATTTCAATGTCGTCGTCGATCTTTCGACAGCTCACACCAATTCTTTCGTAATAGTAACCGTGAACTAGTATACATACGTGAGATACAAAAAATGCGCGAAACTAATGAGGCGAAAAGCTAACGTTTACTTAAAATAAACTTGACACTGATTGGACGAAACGTTTATGCGATTTTAAACCACCTCAGTGTCAGTCGAAAATTACGATTATGACACTGGAAAGCTTCGCAAACTATTCGTCGTTTTACTCGCGCAATAATAATAATAATAGCAAGAAATGTCAGGTGTACGTACGTAAACAACCGACCAGTAAATTCGAAAATACACAAATTAAGTCGCGGAATAACAAATATTCCCTCCAAACTACTCTCCGGAACGGTCTCGTTTAATCAAACGAGTTTCCTTCGGACAATTTTCAGACACGAAGTGCCCGTCTTAAACGTTTCAAACTCGCCCATTCTCTTTTAAACTATTTTAAACAGTTTAACGGGCGTACTTACGTTTTTATAGTTTTCAAAATACGCGGGCGGTTACAATTACGCCCTTGTAGCATCGCCGGATTTGCGATCTAGAGGAATGATTAAGGTGAAAAATATACTGAGTGACATAGAAATTGCAACACCAAGAAGGTGTAAGATATTTTTGTTGAAACTTGGTAGATTTGTTGGACTGCTATTAAATAATAGTTGATTAACTTTTGAGATCAGGTGGTAATGTAATAACGTCACATTTGACAGTTATTATTAATCTTTTGCTAGCTTTTTCGATCTGTATTTATCGTTCGATTTGTTGTTCTTCTTTCATTGTTAATCAACATTATTTCGATTGTTACTCAGTTGTTTACGCGTTTTGTTTGTTTAATCATGCCTAGAGTACGGCAACGGGTCAATTACCATCAATTAAGCGAATTCGATAGAGGTCGAATTATTGGTTTGCGCGAAGCTGGTTTGTCATTTGGGGAGATTGCTAGCCGGTGTACTGTAATACGAGTGTGTCGTGCATGGTTTGAAGATAGTCAGGAACGTCGTAAAAGTGGGACAGGTGCTTGCAGAAAAAACGAATGAGCGTCAAAATCGGCGCTTAAGACAACTGCTATTTGGAGATCGATTTTCCTCTACTCGGGCAATTAGTGACCAATCGTTTGGTGAAGAAGGACGCCATGTAACCCTTAGAACAGGTTATCGCCGAATCCGAAGTTTTGGGTTAAGATCATATCGTCCGCAACTTGTGCTTCCTTTGACTGCGGAACATTGTCAGCAACGGTTACAATGGTGCAATGAAAGATCTCATTGGAATATTGAATGGCGTGGTGTTGTCTTTAGAGACGAATCTAGATTTTGTTTAGGCATGCACGACGGTCGTAAGAGAGTCAAAAGAAGACGGGGTGAACGGGGGAATCTTCAATTTACAGTTGAGATACACGTACACTGCACCGTGGGTGTCATGGTTTGGGGTGCGATTACTTACGGTAGCAGGTCTCCCTTGGTGTTCATTGGAGGCAATATGACAGCACAACGATATATTGCGGAGGTGGTTGAAGCACATCTTCTGCCATACATACAAAAGCTTGAAAATCCAATATTCCAGCAGGATAATGCACGTCCTCATGTAGCAAGGAGCAAGCTTCCTTGAACTTCTTTGAACAGGCCCAGATTAATGTTTTGCCCTGGCCTCCAAGATCTCCAGATCTTTCACTCATTGAACATGTTTGGGACATAATGGGTAGAGGGTTGCAAAATTTGCAGCGCCCTCCTTGGACTTTGGAGGCTTTAAGACATGAGGTGCAACTTACATGGAACGCCATACCCCAAGACGAAATAAACCACCTTATTCAATCAATGCCACGACGTGTAAATGAATGTATAAATCAGAGAGGCCGCACCACACATTATTAGCAATAATTATTACATTTTGTTTAACTAATAAAGATTTTCCTCCTAAACTTTGATCATTTTTTACTATAATATAGGTGAACATTCCAACCAAATTTCATTAAAAATTCCAACCCCTTCTCGGTGTTGCAATTTCTATGTCACTCAGTATATGTAAACGACGACGGAAGGTTAATGCTTTATTTTTATTTGCGGAAAGATTCTGCTACTTCCGTCCTCCTAGGATCAAATGATTCTCCCCCTTTTTTTCCGGAATCTTCTCTTTAGATGTTTCCGTCCCTCGAACTCGGTTAGTAAATAAAAGAGGAGACCGTATTTTTGAAGCGGAATAAACGTGCATTCAGAAGTAAATCAAGATTCCGTGTAAGGCGTGCGCTATTCGGTTTTATGTAGTAGATAGATCTTGTACGAAGAAAGAATATGTTTGAACTCCTACATCTATGGCTGCAGTCCTTGTATGTAAAACTGGACGAGGCATTAAATTACGATTTAAACTCCCTAACCTACGTCGAAGCTTCGTTACATTACTGTAAGACAACAATATTGTAATTTCAAATTTCTACCGGGATAGGTACGCGATCCTGCGAAAAATATACGAAGTACCAACAACGCCCCGATTCTTTCGATTTTACAATTTGTTCCCGCAACACGTGAATGAAGACTTAAGTTTTCGAATTGGGACGAAACATAAATTCACCGTGTCGTGACCGTGAAGTTTATTGCCTGTAGTGACACGTCCTATAAATAAAGTTAGTAAATATTGTCTTACACCCCGTTTCTTCCAAAAAGTCGAAGCGGTAGTGGGTTAATCTACCGTGTAGGTCTCCTTTTCTTGGCCGTGTGGGAGGATGCACGCCCGTCTATTTAGAGAAGATTACGCAGGCCTTTACACGATCTCTCAATGGAAGATGCTGTCCTAACTTTCTATTTTTCTTTATAAGGACGAATCCCCTTTTCAATTTTATGACTCGAATATGATTAAATATCTTTCGTAATACATCTTCTGAAACTTAATGCTTTCGTTACTACTGTTATTATAATCATTATAATATACTGAGTGACATGCAACACCAAGAAAGTGTTGGAATTTCTGAAGGAAATTTGGTTGAAATATTCACCTATGTTATAGTAATAAATGATCAAAGTTTGGGAGGATAATCTTGATTAGTTAAACAAAATGTAATAATTATTGTTAATAATGTGTGGAGCGGCCTCTCTGATTTATACATTCATTTACACGTCGTGGCATTGATTGAATAAGGTGGTTTATTTCGTCTTGGTGTATTGCGTCCCATGCAAGTTGCACCTCATGTCCCAAAGCCTCCAAAGTCAAAGGAGAGCGCTGCAAATTTTGCAACCTTCTATCCATTATGTCCCAAACATGTTCAATGGGTGTAAGATCTGGAGATATTGGAGAGCCAGGGCAAACGATTAATCTGGGCCAGTTCAAGGAAATCCTTGCTACATGAGGACGTGCATTATCCTGCTGGAATAATGCATCTCCAAACTCTTGTAAGTATGGCAGAAGATGTGCTTCAACCACCTCCGCAATATATCGTTGTGCTGTCATATTGCCTCGAATAAACACCAAGGGAGACCTGCTACCGTAAGTAATCGCACCCCAAACAATGACACCCACGGTGCAGTGTACGTGTCCCTTAGCTGTAAATTGAAGATTCCGTCGTTCACCCCGTCTTCTTTTGATTCTCTCTTACGACCGTCGTGCATGCCTAAACAAAATCTAGATTCGTCACTAAAGACAACACCACGCTATTCAATATTGCAATGGGGATCTTTCATTGCACAATTGTAACCGTTGCTGACAATGTTCCGCAGTCATAGGAAGCACAAGTTGCAGACGATATGATCTTAACCCAAAACTTCAGATTCGGCAATAAACTGTTCTAAGAGTTACATGGCGTCCTTCTTCACCAAACCATTGGTCACTAATTGCCCGAGTAGAGGAAAATCGATCTCTAAATGGCAGTTGTCTTAAGCGACGATGTTGACGCTCATGCGTTTTTCTTGAAGCACCGGTGCCACTTTCACGACGTTCCTGACCAAACCATGCACGACACACTCGCATTACGGTAGACCGGGTTTCGATTTATACGGTTAACAATCTCCCCAAATGAGAAACCAGCTTAGCGCAAACCAATAATTCGACCTCTATCGAATTCGCTTAATTGATAGTAATTGACTCGTTTGCCGTACTCTAGGCATTATCAAATAAACAAAACACGTAAACAACTGAATAACAATCGAAATAATGTTAATTAAAAATGAAAAAAACAACAAATCGAACGATAAATACAGATCGAAAAAGCTTACAAACAATTAATAATAACTGTCAAATGCGACGTTATTACATTACCACTTGATCCCAAAAAATCGTCAATCGGAAAACATATAGTAATTCCGCTCCAAAAACAGGCATGAAAGCTCCCTCTATCCGTAAGAAGGGAAATCGATAAGTAATCGATAACGAAGAGATGTCACGAACAAAGATTAATTAATAGCAACAAGTGTAACGATAGAAATCGAGGTACGCCCGAATAAAATAAAATAAAACGTAACATGACCACAGCACTTGCATTTAATTACCATGTTTCAGTTTGTTTAGATTATGTAAATGATAATACAACGGCAAGAAAATTCTCCAGCCAGTTCAGAAAAACGGTATTCAAATATTTTGGAAAAGCATGAAGTAAGAGCAACTGTGTGATAATTGTCCAACGATAACTTGTCTCCTTTCTTTGTATATTGGTAATAATTTATTAGTGTTCAAAAAGATTAGGACATTGTGCTCGCTCAAAAGACATATCAACCAAATGCACCAAAATAGGAACTACAGAAGTACAAACCGGCTTGGCAACAAAAGAAAGTATCTCATCAGGACATGATGAATGAGTGCTTTTAAATTAATCAATAAAATGGTGCAGAATTCACGGGATGACACAGATCTCAGAAATAATGTTTCATCAAGCTTCTCAACTTGGCGCATATTGTCATGTATATTATTCAGACTATGATATATTTATAGGAGCATTCTTAAAGCAGTCATTAAAATATGTAGCAATGTTTGCTCCTTACGTTGAGCCTCTGTAGAAGACTATGATACTTTTGGGCTCGGATATCACTAGAAATTATTTATACTTTAAGACATTGACGTAACGGTAACATCAAACAGTTGGAACAAAATTGGTCAAAGTGAGAGATACAATCGGCAAACAGATTCCTTGGGTTAAAACAAAATTTCGTGTCAGATCTTCAAAATAAACACAATTGTTGCGAATAAATTTCACTTCATAAGTCAAACAAAATATGTTTGCACTAATCCCCACTGGCACATCTCATAAGTATAAATCTATTCGTTCGAAACTCTGTGACAACAAAAATTTACAATAACACGTGGCCGGATGCACATTTATTATGTATTTTTACCGGTTATCCCAGCCAAAAGGCCTCTGGTCCAGAAAAAATGTCATTTCAATAAAACAAAGGAAAAAAGAGAACGTATGTTGTAATTTCCAGAACAGAGCAGCCATTAAACCCACCTCGACCAATAACAATTACAAGCAAAACTGGTAGAACGAGCCATTTCCTATCGAATCTTAATACGAGCTTCTAACGAAGCAGGATGTAGGATAGCACACATATATATTTCGCGACCATCCAGCCATCTGCAACGGTACGAAAATGCTGCCAACTGCGTTTTATTTAACAGCGACAGCACCTATACATAATAAGAATAATAATAGCTCCGTCGGAGAAGAAAGACAATAGGTACGTACGATGGTGCCAGCCGCTTTCGAGAAGATTATTAATATTCGGCCATTGTTTGCGCGACGATTAAATATGGGCCTGGCCCAACGAGATGTCGTCTTCATTTGGCAAGACCGAGACGCGACATTCCCGAAGCGTTTTTCATAGGAAGTCGTATTTTAGCGATTTCTTTCTGTTGGGAGTTATTTTGGAAAAGTGAGACATACACGCAACGTGCTTAAAGTAATTTACGATTCGTTTCGTGTCAGGTATTGTAGTATTTAATAGACTTAATTAGTCTATTATTAAATATTACGAAAAAATATCAATAAATCCGGCTAAAATGTTTTGGAAAGTAAATAATAGATAGATACAGTACCGATTTAGTACAAATACTTCAACTAAGTTCATGATTTGCCTGTTTTAATATCTATCCATCTCTTCAAGGCTCGTTTTGGTAACTCTGCTTTTCATCTTTCTTGTGGACTCCCTTTCAGTGCCAACCCTACTTTTTCTGAACGAATATACAATCTCATTTCTGTCATTACGACATCGTGATATGTTCTCCTCCATAATTCTAAATTTCATTTTACTTTTGCCATACGGCCGTCGTAATATCGACGATGTCAATGCAATACCTCGCAAATGCCAAAGTGAGATTTTTCAGGAATACACATTTTTGTGAATAAATTTCAGCGAGTGAAGTAGCATTCTCACGTTTAATATTTTTATACGCATAAAATAGGTCCATCGTGATTAGTTAAAAGGCGGTCATCAAAGTTTCCATATTTTGGAATTTTTTTGGTAGTAACGAGGTATTGCACATTGAGAATGGTATCAAAACGTTGACGATACTGGGAATTGTATGGCGTAAATACGTATTAGCACTTTACGGTATCGAAAGTAACATTTATTGTACGTTAGAAACTTTTAATAAAGAAACTGAAACTGATATTGCACGTAGACAATTAAACAAAAGAGACCCACAGCACTTTATACTTCTTTATACGGTAAATTATCGCAGAAGCTCCAATAATTTTGATTAATTTTATTGAAGATCCTTTGTGATTGGTAACTTTTTGTCAAAATAACGGTTAGTATTCTTCTATTTTGTTTGGTATATGCTTTGGTAACTGGAGCAGAAGATTCTTGATCAAGGTCTAGTTTGTAGCTGATATTACTTTCCTCGTAGTTCAGGGAGATAATTTCAGTGACTGTTGGGTCCGCAGTTTTCTTTATCCACATCTGATGGAATCATAAACTAAATTGGTATTAAAATTTTGGAAGAAATTGTAGTCAGTTTCCTGCTTAAAATTCCACGCATGTATCGCAGCGATCTTTTCCCGGTTTGGATGTCCCAATATCTAATTTCTTAATCCATTTCATGAATGTATTTCTGGCTACTATTCAACAAATTTCTCGTATAGTTCCGCATAACTTTTGAAATCTTGTTCCAAGAAAAGGCCTTTTCGTACCCTAACGACAATAGTGACTTCGTAGTTTAAGTAATTGTCCTAGAAATGCTTGTATGAATCCATCAGTTTCTGTTAATTTTTGGCATTCAGACGATTGTCCACTATTTCTAGGGAAATCTGAAATTCCAAATTGAGATTGTTGTACCCAAGTCCTCATACTCCATTTCCCTTTGACCAAGTGTCTTTAAAAACATGGTTTTACACACAGGAACCATTTTCTCGACAATGCTTATACTGTAAAAGAGTAATGATGAACGTCCTGATACTCCTTCCCCTGTAGTTTGGCGTTGCGTATGTTTCCGTGATACTAAGTTGCATATCAAAATTTTTCTTTGGTTACAGTTCAGACTGTTCCAAAAAATGGGAGAAAATTTGCTTTCTAACAATTTTGCTAATGGTATGATTTTGCCATTGGCATTTTCCCGTCATTGTTCTTCGGTTCCTGTCGATATCTTGGTAAGTCTTTGCTTGGTTTCTTAAACCCTACGTATTTCTTTCCTGCGACTTTCAACGCTTTGCTTACTTTCCGTTTTGATCCAACTTCATTTCCTATATCTTCATCTTCACGACTAGAACTTCCAGCACCAGTTACAGCTGAATGATCGCTATCGTCTTCATGTTTTTCTCCCCGAGAATTAATTGTACATTTCTGCACATCTCCACCATTTTTTCCACGCATTATTCTAAATTTCTCACAAAAGTTGTAATTGGGAAAGCTAAGCACTCCCAAGGTTAGATGTACAATACCAAGTAACTGCAGATCAAGCTGAAACAATAGTCCAATGCAATTATGCGTATCTACGTGATTGTAGTGTGGCAACGTTCTTTTGTCTTACAAGCATTATAATCATTTTACATACACCAAATTTTAGCATAGACTTACCATAAACGAAAGATATTCAAATTTTATACTACAAGCATGTACAATCCGCAAGCACCAAACGCGAAAAACATGCACCATCTTTCGTTTTGGCTCATAGATACGAGCTGTTGCACGGAATTTCGTAAATCACGTGCTTTGACTGAGCCAATGGCAGCCTTATACGCATTTTCGGTAGTGTAAACAGGTGTTTGTTAACAGTAACTTGTAATAAGCCCATTTTCGCTAATATTGCAGATACGAGGTATTGCATTGACATCCACTTCTTAGGTAATGAATCACAAATATTTGCAATTTATGTTGAATAGCTTCCTTGTTAATAATGATTTCCTATATAGACCCATAGAGCCCGTGTCGACTGTCTTAAAAACGTCGTTTCCGTCATTTAGACGCGTCTCGAATACTCTCTTGTATCTTCAAATACATTCGTTTAGCGGTGACATTGGCAACGGTTATACACACTCGTAACAATTTCCTTATTGGCCACCAAAAATGCTTTCAAGTTCTGTCAAAAAATTATCATCGTATCTATTTCTTACAGAGCAATTATTGTAAGATTTGACTCCCAGACGGATTCTTATTGGCTGGTATTTACTAGAACTTCTTTCTCATCTAGGATCTAAACCCTTAAACGTTTCGTTCTTTCATCTCCACGTGTCTAGATGAGAACGTGGAAATGAAAGGCATCGATAAATACTATCAATGGATTTAATAGTTGGGGCTGATGTGGTTGAATAGTTAGGAGGCTCGACTATGAAACCAACGACCTACACTCAAAACTCAGGCGTTCCGATTCGATAAGAGATCCACCTAAATACCATAAAAATGGATCACGAGGTTCTTGACGTTCAACTTTCCGGGCCGTACACCTCCGCAAGCCCATTTTATTAGACTTTGGGTACATAGTTTTGTGGGGGAAATTTTGATTTTATCGAAGTAATTACATATGATTAGTTGTTTTGTGCCCGATTATTTAATTTTTTTGTGCATAAAATCGCGGACTATTTTTAATTGCTATTTATAATAGTTATAAGGATTATATCAATCTATTATAGAAATAAAAACAACAATTTAAGAAAAAAGGTCTTATTTTATTAACATTTAGCATACTTTCGTTTCGTTCATCACGAACTCATATGTCACATGGAGTTGAGTTTCTTGGTTCTCTCTTCCATATTTGTTTCCATCTTTCTCTCTCCCTGCATCTTCCTCTCATGGCTTCCCACTTTCCTCCCCTTGCCTCGTATGCACGTTTTACTTATTGCTCCCATGTTTTCCTTGGTCTTCCTCTTCTCATTTTTCCTATTTCTTTTGATTCATCTATTTTTCTTGCCAACCTTTCATCTCCCATTCTTATAACATGGCCAAGCCATCTTAATTGTCCTTGTTGTATTGTTGTTTCTTGTGAAGAGCGCATATGAATACTAAATATAGCTTTGGGTAATATATAAAGCTTTGATTTGTGCCCTTGTTCCTGTAAACGACCTCCCAAACGCACGGTTGAAGCATTGGACCGGTTGATAAATTGAACTATTAGGTTTCCTTTCGTAATTTCGTAAATCAGTTGTTAGAGGTGCAAAAAATCTCCAGCAAAAAGGCTTGAGGGAGGGAGGAATGTCGGTACTGGAATTGATGCAGATAATTTTGTCAATTGGTAGTGTCCGATCGGAAACTGATATGAAATTCTGTTCGGTGGATTCTCCATCTTCCAATTTGTTTTTATCCTCTAGATAAGCTCGCATGAAGGTAACTTTCTAAGGCTTCCTTAAACTTTAAGACTTCGACGTCTCTTTTAATCTTTTATCCTTTCTACCTTTCGATGTAAGGTTCGGCGTCAGCGAGCCTCGTACTCTTGGCCACGACGAGAAAAGATTTTGCTTAGGAAATATGTATTTATTATGATGATCTAGAAATATTGCGTTGGTACCTGAGCTAGTTTTTTTTCTACAGTGCTCGAAATGATCAGCAGACATTGTACGCTTTTGTTTAATCAATTTGCTAAGGGGGCAACATAAACGCCAATTTCAATCTCAACAATATTAGCCGAAAAGTTTTACATAATTGAGACTCACGAGAAACGTTTAAATTTCATTCTGAAGTGCACGAATTTATGTCTAAACTCCAAACAAATATTTTAAGGGTTTATTAATTTGAAAAACGATGCTTACAGAAATATAAAAATCAAGAAGCTTAATAATACGCGTAATCACCACGTGACGTTAAAAAACCTGCACGCGCATCTTACATACAACCACGGGACCAATCGAAGAATCAGTAAAATCTGATGCCATCCTGCTCGCAAAGCAGTTTAAAGTCCCGGAATCGTGAGTGGGAACATAATTCGGACAACAACACGTGTTCCTAACCCGTTCCAGGTGTAGAGTTTGTTATAACTAGCGCGTGAAATTGGTTTACAAAATTATATGAGGTAAGAGAAAAGTTGCTCAAATAGAAGTGTAGCTTTAGGATCCCTGCAACATGTATTGCCGAATGGTGTTAAAAAAACGTAGGAATCGAACTCTCCGCAGACGATCCAGTCATGAGTGTAAACAAAACACCTCTTAGCAACATAAACACTTCGTCTTGGTTGACATATAGTCGGGATTTTACAAACGTTTATATTTCCTCTGAATTGTTAAACTACCGCCTTTATTCTTCAATTACTTATTCGAAGAGTGTCAATAGATATTATATATGTATAGATATATACATATGTATAGTAAACGAACACACACTTAACCTTACTCCAGATATGAACCGAGCCGTATGCATACGTATACCGTACCACCATGAAGGTATTGAGAACAAAATGGGTGTAAGGTGCGAGGAAGGACAACGTTAGAGAAAATATTATTCAAACGATGCAGAAAATGAAAAACAAGGAAAATACCAGTTAAGTCTTGGTTGCCCAGTAGGTCTTCCTTTTTCTTTTTTTTTTTTTTTTTTTCATTAGTCCATACTCGCATGACAAGAAAGAGGTCGCAGCAAACAGGCTTCCCCTGAGCATAATCCAACTTGCTACGCGTAAATTCAAAATTCGATTTATGAAAAACCTTTAAAATCAAGCAGCATTTTAGTAGTTTACTAGCATACTACTATTTTTACAAGCATTCAATCCAGTGCGCCGTGTAATTTATATTTATAAGCAACCACTTCTTTCCAATTTAAAAATTTTCAATTATTTTCAATTACATCCGAAAAAAATACGAGTAACAAAGGATCGATTCTATTTGAAGCATCCTCGCGCGCGTTGAACTCGAGAGTTCGAGAGAGAGAGCGAACAATTCCTAACAGCTTCATTTCGCCTCGATTTAGGCGAGAAAGGCGAAGACCTAATTAAGGCTATAAATTACACCGTTATAAATTACCCATAAGTGCTGCGGAATCCTTTCAGATCCATCGAGCCGAGAAGAACAATTATCACAAAAAGAGGAATGCGCCTCATGTTTACGGACACACGTCGTTCGACCAACCTCGTTCTTTTTCGCCGTCGTTTTGCAAAAAACGCGAAAGATTGGTGCAAATTCCACCAACCAGGCGAATCCGTTTCGGATGTTGTCAAAAAAAATAAATAAATAAGAGTAAATCTGGTAGCTCGCGAAGGATTTGGTCGGGTCGTAATAATTGGAATTTTACGAGGGCCATTCGTCGCCAGTCCAGTAAAGTAATACGGAATATACTGATGAAACTCATTTTTGTTTATATTTTTGTTTCAAAGTATTCTCCTTTACAGGCAATACGGTTTTGAGATTTTGAAGGGTGAAAACTAAGAACTCTAAAACGCTTTTGACAATTTTCCCGTGTCAGGTTGTTGATTTTATTTTGAACTGCATCCTGGAGATTGAGGAGAATAGAAGGAAAAACAGGGGAAAGATAAAATTAGAAACCAAGAATTCGGGGGCCAAACTCTGCCGAAATGAGTATAAAACAAGCGCAACTTATAGCTCGGACACCATAGAATGATAATGAGGGAATTTGGAAGAACCAAGAAAGACGTGGACGGGAGAAGTACGCTCAGCGACAGAGAAACGAGGAAAAAATGAATGTAGAAAGCATGGTCGAAAATGGGAAAAAGTGGAGGAAAATATGGAAGACAGTAGCAGAGGGCTCAAGTCCAAAATAACTCGACACCGAAAACGACTAGAATTTCAGTTTAAGAAGAAGAAGAATTTAATTTCTTAAACAAAACTGCAGCGGCCTAGCTCTTAATTGATGATATAAAAAGCATAAATTATAACAAATTGTTTTTATAAATTTTGAGAAATATTTAACATAAAATAAAGATAATTACTTAGTGTTGTGTGTGTGTGTGAGCGTAATTTCTATTGTTCGATAATGGTTCTTCCTATGTCTCCTTTCTTGAATTCCTTCTCCGATGCAGCTCTATTTTCTATGGACTCTGCCCTCTCTTAACTTCTCTTTTTCGGTGTGGCTCTATTTTCAATGGATTCTTCCCCTTTTTAAATTCTTTCTTCTCCGGTGTGGTGAGGTCCTTTTATTCACTGGGACTTCCTTTAAAACCCTTTTGGTCCAAAATATATTTATAAACTTTTTGATGGCTCATATATCTTGTTAATTATCTTCGTCGTCAACCAAAACAAACTTTTTGTTTTTTTTCGGAAAGCAGGACTACACTACATTATTTCTCCGTTCTCCACGAAACGAAAACTTTAATTCACCTTGACTCCAGTTTATCCAAGGCATTACGTTGTTATAGAAACCTGTATTGAATGTCGATGTATCCTTGGTTATTTATCCAATAGTTATGAATTCTCTTATATGATAGATCTCTACCACTAATAGGTCAATAAAACAAGGCTTGGTTTGAACGATAGTTATATTTTCAGAACGTTTACAAACGTTTTCGGAATACCTTCTTCAGTGAAAATATAACTAGATAAATATATAAACAAACATTTGTTTAATCCTGAATTTAGGGAAAAGAATTTAAACAAAGTTAAAGAAATCTTAGATAAAAATAATTATCCAAATAGTTTTTATCAAAAAATAATAAAAATAGAATTAACAAATTATATAATAGAGGAATTAAAAATAATAACAATAAATCTTATAACGCTATTCCTTATAAAAGGTTTAAGCGAAAAATAAAAAAGAGTTTAATAAAAACAACATAAACATTACTTTCATTCCAAATTATAGTAACAGATCTCTTTTTACTAATACTAAATCTAAAATAATTAAACAAAATCAAAGTAATGTAATTTATAAAATAAACTGTAAAGACTGTGATGGTTGTTACATCGGTCAGACGAAACAATATTTAAAGAAAAGGTTGTATAGCCATAAGTATTCTTTAAATAATGATTTTGGTGCAATGACCGCTGTAACAAAGCATTACAAAGATCTTGGGCATTACTTTGATTTTGAAAACACAATTATATTAAAAACAGAGAATAATTATAAAAAAGACTAATATATGAAATGATAAATATACAAAAAGACACTAAAACTATTAATTTCAGAACCGATATTCAAAATTTAAGTAATGTATATAGCAATTTGTTAAAATGACATTTGCATTTCTTAAGAAGGAAACCTTTGGCTAGGTTTTTAAATTTGGGTTTTCCCTAGTCCTTGAACAGAATTGTTAAGGTTTCGACAAAGATTTTTTGATATAGGGTTTTACTTAATTTGCATGTATGTTTACACATTAATTTAGTTTTTATAATTTATATATATATATATAAAAGTTTGTTACACATCCTCTATATCAAGAAATCCTAGTCATTAGTCATTTTGTTGATAGTTCCCAAATAAAAACCAATGTTTGTTTATATATTTATCTAGTTATATTTTCACTGAAGAAGGTATTCCGAAAACGTTTGTAAACGTTCTGAAAATATAACTATCGTTCAAACCAGCCTTGTTTTATTGACCTATTAGTGGTAGAGATCTATCATATAAGATAAGTATAAAAGGTCACGAAATATATATATATATATGCATTTAAGTTATGAATTCTTGTAATGTGAAAGTGTTGCATGTATGTGTCTCAATGTTTACAATGGTTTCTATCTTTTAATGGGTGCTTTTTATAATAATTAATAATTTTATTTCTAGTTACATTTCTTTCTCACATTAAACGACTCTGGCTAGACTTAAAATAAGAAACTAACACCCGTAGGGTAATAAAATACTTAAAAGGTGGTGTGCGTGATATCGAAAAAGTATAAATAGAACCCAAAATAAACCGAATGCCATTTAAAGATAAACATCCATAACTCCAACATTTACTGAGTTTTTTGTTACAGAAAATTTTAACTCTCAGCTAAGAAATCCATGTTGTTATTTATGTAATTGAAACTAGAAGACAATCACCAAAAGAAATTTTTACTGCAACTTATCTTGGTTCCTAAGATATCTGAAGTTTGCATGATAAATAATAACTTAACTACGTAATACATCATTTCCATTACAATTCTATTCTAAACATTTTGGTTTTCTGGTATGTCTTTTGACAGCGTTCTTTTTCATTTTCAGAATCATCGATTCTAGCTGATTTTTTATTATTCATGGTCTTCGTCTGCCTCTGGGCAGTACACATTAAAGGGATATTACAAATTACACATTGAAGTTTAACGCCATCAAGTATGAAATAGTATTTACGGCAGCGTACATGTATACACAACAGATCTCATTGAAACTCGCAGTTGTACTGAAGATTGTATCGCGCCCTCCGCCACTGCTCCTTGGCTAGTGAGCAACTCTATTTATCAGTATGTTGTCTATTGCGGGCCTCAACAGAAGAGGACAAGCCCTCGTATGTTCTGACGGTTACAATTTATCAAGGTTTTCTGTTTAAAATTTACGGTACCTCCCATCTGAATTTTATAATTTAATTTATAAAAGGCAAACGTCCACCTGATATTGTAGCGCAGATAACGATCGCAAAACAACAATTAATCTCGTTACAAAGGAACAAAAACTCGTCAGCGCTTAAACGTTGGGAATCGCCATAAATTAAGTCCGTTGTGAATGAAACGACTTCGGATGGTTAATCAGAGAAGTCAATCTTTGTTATGGATCTACAACAACGCGCACCAGATTTAAATTGGCATTGAGAAATTATACTTCACTAAACCTATATCTGCGTTAACCTTCCTATACTCACGCATACGGTCTGTGAGACCGATTTATATAGTATAGTATATGTCTTTCATTTTGACGTGAGTATAGGAAGGTTAAGAGGGAGAAAAATTACTTCTGCGTTCGAACGAAGAAAGTCACTACTTGTCGCAGTCGGAAAACGATGAGAACGTGATAAAATCGACTGAGATGAATGGATTGACGGTGCGAAAAAATGAACATAGGATAGAGACAATATCTGTTTCCTAAATAGAAAATCTTGTCCGTCAATCGTGGCGATTAAACTATCCGCGAAATTTAAAAGATTTTTACTGGGTTAGCTCATTCGATTTTTGCTTATATGTGGATAAAAAGATATTCGCTTTCTAATTTAAAAGTGGAAAGAGGATAATCATCTTGCGTATCTACTAAACGGTAATTTCTATTAGTGGTAAATACCATAATTACATTTAATGTATCAGAGAACAAATTGGCTTAGAACACGCAAAGTCTACGATTTATGGGTTCGATTGGTTGGAAAGCGTGCAACTCGGAGTTAGCTAAATCGATATGAATTTAATTTTAAGAATGATTACTGCGGTAATTTAAATAAGTGTGATTCTTCTTACATTTTATTTGCCTCTACTCTGAAATGTTGAGGGGAGAAACAAAGCAAAAACCCAATTTATTCAGTTTCCTTTTTTGTTCGGAGAGGATTACTTCAATAACCATGTTCCAAGGAGTACGTTCTTGTATTTGGCGATAAATGAGTTGGTTAAAACGGGAAGTGCGTGAGCGTTACAAAAGGGAGCAATGTACTACTAATATTAAATTGTGTATGTAGATTATTTACTTTTCACCGTAAATTTAAACTATCGGGGAGATCAAGGTGAAAAGACCTAAATTTTAAGTTAACGAGTAGTAGTAACGAGTTTAATACGTTGTTACTCCTGAAGTTCGCAAGTTACGTTGTACTCGTTACATCTGGCTGACGTAACTTTAAAGGCATTACAAGAAATCACAAAGTTTACCTAATAGTAACAAATGTAAGTAAGTAAAAAGCCCAAAATCGGAAAATGAGGTAAGTTCCCATGATCGATTCTGTTAAATTTCGACGTTTATCACAAAAAAACTGTCTCTCCTTGTGGAAACGGAATGTTTGTAAGTTTGGAAGCACACTAGGATTTTTCCGCAAAATCAGCCGTAATTCTTCAGCTAATTTTCACCTCGTAAAATCAATTGTCCCAAATGCCAAAGAGCAGTCCTGCAAACTCTTAATCGGAGATAACTGGACAAAGTTTTTTACTTTAATCGCATTTATATCTTGTGGGTTTAAAGTTAAAACTATGTTTGGCGAAATGCTTGCTAAAACTGCATCAAACCACTTTCCACAGTTGGTTGTAACCGGTTGTTGCGGTATCGGAATTCCTGGATTTAACTTCTTCCGTAAAACCGAACGTAATTTTTTATCTACTTGTTAGCCTGGAAAATCAATTACTTGCTTTAACGAGCGTCCGTATGAATGTCATTGATCGTTTCATTCAGAATTCATCAGCCTGCAATATGATAACACGGAATTCGGATAATTCAGCAATTCTACGGCGTAGAACTAAGTTTTTTGACGGCTTCCTTTAAAACTCTTTTGGTCCAAAATATATTTTAAACTGTTTTGTTGACTTATCTATCTTATCTTCTTCGTCGTCAACCAAAACAAAGCTTCTCTTTTTTTTTCGGAAACCAGGGCTACAGTACATTATTTCTCCGTTGTCCACGAAAACTTTAATTCACCATGACTTCAGTTCATTCAAGGCATAAGGTTGTTATAGTAACCTGCATTGAATGTCGACGTATCCTTGGTTATTTATATCCAGTGGTTATTAGGAATTCTTGTAATGTGAAAGTGTTGTAGGTATGTGTCTGAATGTTTACAATGCTATTCTATCATTTAATCGATGCTTTTTATCATAATTAATAATTTTATTTCTAGTTATATTTTTGTCTCCCATTAAACGTCTCTTGCTGGAGTTAAAATAAGAAGCTAACACCCGTAGGGTAATAAAATGCTTAAAAGGTGGTGTGCGTGGTATCTAAAAAGTATAAATAGAACCCAAAAATAAACCGAAGGTCATTTGAACATGAACATCCAAAAATTTGAATTTGATACTGCATCAAGCCACGTTCTACATCCGAATTAAAAGAAACGGTGATGGCATCGGAATTCCTGGACACAACTTATAAAATTCCCGAATTCGCTGAGATTTCATACAAAAAACATCTAGTCTATCGACTAATAGGTCTCTCATTGACCTTAAATTCGATTCTAAGGTCACTGAAAGAAGCGGTTGATGCCTTCAAAATGGCAACTGCTGTAGCATTCGCTTCGAATGAATGCAAAAGTGTATTCATCGTTTTTGGGGGATAGTTTGCGTTACTGCAAAGAATCCCATCTATCTATCTGCTGATTTCTCTAAATAATCATTAACTTACGTCAGATAAAGTTTTATCAAAGCAAGCAGTAAATTCCTCGTCGTCTCTATTACGCATCTTTTTATCATCTGCGGGCATACTACGATTTACAATCGCTTAAATATTATTATCCTTTGATGTCCTGGACTCTGTCGTTCGTGACTCAATTCTGAACAGTCACAAAGTACTAAGAATTATGGCGAAATTATCGGATCAAAACGGAATCTGTTTATTCGACACTTACAGCCGACTGTTATTTGTATTCTGGAGGAATGGAAAAAGAAATGGTTTTAAATAAAGCGTGCGTCTAGAACAACTACGTACATACATACAGTTAATTTCGATTTACGTTCGCTGGCTGTCAGTAACACCGGAAAGTATATTTTCACAGTCAAAATCTCATCTTCCCCGGTCATAAAAGCGATCGCGAGAAACATCGCGCCGATTTCGCGTAATTGAAAGTGTTTTTAGGACCGACACGGAGTTGTTACTTACTTTGTTTTATGACGGCCGGTACTGAGTGGTTTTCAATTAAGTCCGACCGCGCGAAAAGGTGTTTTCTTCGAACGTCCAAAGTACCCAAACTTATGCACTCGGAATGATAAAATTCGCCTAAAATATACCCGGTATAGTTTGTGTATTCGTTAGGCCCCGAAATAAACGGTTGCATTAAGTTTACGGGCGAAAACATATCCGACGAGTTTGTTTTTATATTTATCCGATTCTATTTTGTTCTGCGATCCAAAAGGTATTTTTTGACGTTTCTCGGCGATTCTTAAAGATTTGCTGCTGCTGCATTTGTTGTACTCGAATAAGTTTCGATTACGAAAATAATCAAAATCCTATTCTTATTCCAGTTCCTTCTGAGTTTCTATGAACTATTGAAAGTGTTGGTTTACTTCTAAGTGTGTGGGCGTTGGGAATATTAACAATAATCTAATGACCATCAACCGTCCTTGCATATATAGTGCTGGGTATAGAAACGAAAGTTACATCTCTCACAAAGCCGTAGTGAAGATCGGTATAACCGAGAAACGCGTATACGGATGGTGAGAGTAGGTTTCTAATTGCAAAATTTCCTTCAGAGTATAGTTTAAAATGTCGTTGATCACCTCACAAGCTCGTTCTTTTTGGAAACAAACTGCTCTATTTTTGGAGTGAAAAAAATTACTTGAAAGCCAAAAAAATTATTGAAGTAGAAAATCTTACCGTGATTGGCTGGAACGGCAACGGATTCAACTTATCCAATAAAGTCTTCAATATATAAGGATGGTGAGAGTAGCTTTCTAATTGCAACAATAATCTGGTTGATGAAAGTTGAATCTTGAAAATAGTGTAAGCTAAGATTGAAGCCAAAATACACAGACTTATTTCTCCTTCAATCAATGGAATTGAACAATGTAGCAACACATCTCAAGCACGTCTACAATATGCAATTGACCTACATACTTACGTTATGCTTCAGAATTCGAATATTGAAGCAATAATAATTTTGTAAAATGTTATTTATGTAAATTACGAATGCTTTAATTTTTATGGAAAATCATGAAAGATTATATAGACCAACAAAAATATAGTTATGAAAATTTTCTGTACATTTGAGACTGAATTGTACGTTTTGTTCTTTAGTGGTGAGGTATGAGTATTTTTCCTATAACGCACAATTTTATTCGGAATCAAGACAATACCAACTTACACGTCAAACAATTGATTCTTTGGAAGAAAAAACATTGCCCGTCCACACCCGACTTATCGCCTAAGGATTACCTCCTGTTCTAGAATGTCAAATAAAATATGTTTTTGAGATACCAACTTCAGAGGGAAAAATATGTTTCAAGAATTGGTTTGAACTCATGCAAAAGTGAATAGATATTAAACTCGAATATTTTTAAAACCAATAAAACAGTTTGTTCCAATAAACAAAATATTCTTTCCTAGTTTTTGCAACAACTTAAAAGGCCCCTTTATATTAGGTCCCCCTCAATTGATTTAAGTTGATGATCCCCCTAACTAAAGCTCCCTCTTCCTATAATATGATCCATATGCTCTATTTGACGTCGAAACATGCTGGTTCTTATATTTTTAATTAATTTAATTGTTGAAAGACTTATTTCAATAAAATCGTATTTTAGATAAAGATTCTCTTAGAACATTGACAAGCAATTCCTACATCTTTTCAACAAAATTTGTTGGGAGGTTCTACCAGTTTAGATTTGACCTTCATTGTCAAAAGCATCTTACAATAACCTTGATGGATATCATCTAATCCGAATCAAAATGTAGCTAATCGTGATTGTATTTAGTAGTCCTAGTGTAGTCCTAGCCTTTATACCCTTTTGGGTCTCCTTCTAGATTATGTTTCTTCTTTCGGCCGCTTCACGCACTTCCTCCGTCCACTTCTTCCTTGGGCTTCCCCTGTTTTTTTTTTTGATTGGTTCGGCTTAAAACACTCTTTCCATTATCCCGTCTCTTCCCATTCTCCTTATGTGCCCCAACTACCCCTAGCTGATCTTATTCTATTCTGACCTGTATGGATTCTATTTCCAAGTTTCTTCTGATTGTACTATGTCCCACTTTATTCGTTTTCATTTTTGTCATGTATGTGTCTTAAAAGCTCATTTACGTACTTGTCTTCATATCACTTACTTTACTTAATCCTAACCCTTATACCCTTCCGGGTGTCGGCTTCGTTGAGTTAGGGTTCTTTTCCATGCCTTTCGCCATGTTTTCCTGTCTTGCACTGACTTCGGATTTCCTTCCAATTTAACTTCCGTTACTTCCTCTATCTAACACCTTCTTGGTCCCCCTGTAAGTTTTCTTTTGCTTGTTTTGGCTTCGAAAACTCTTCTTACCAATTTATCTTCTCCCATTCTCATAACATGTCCTAGCCATCTTAGTTGTCCTTCTTCTATCTAGTTGTGTTATGTCTGATTACACAATTTCTTACTTTATCTAGTATTGTTTTTCTATCTCTCCTTCTGAGAAATCTCATTTCAATGCTTTGTGTTTTTTTGTTGTTGTTGATTCTTTGTTGTTGTCCATACTTGTTGAGTATGGGTGCAGCTATTTTCTTAAAAATTTCTATTTTAATCTGTTTTGGCATATCTTTTTTGTTCAGGAAGATACTCATGGTGCTGTCAAACAATGCTCCTGTTGCTTCGTTTTTACTCTTCATCTCTTCACCAAACTCCCCATCTTCTGTTAGAATTGTCCCTAAAGATTTGACATTTTTAACCTGTCCGAATTTTTTCCGATTTAGGAAGATTTCATGTTTCTTTTCCCTTTTGCTGATCGACATAGTTTTTTTTCCATGCTTATATTTATATTTATTTTTTCCAGACGTTCATTCTGTCGTCTTGTTCATCTTTTGACATCTAATATTTAACAATCACTAGCAATATATCAAAGATCCGTGGCCTAAATCTTTGCAGTTACGAAAGTTATTTTCCTTTATAAGAATGCAAGCGAATCCATCGTTGGGTGAGGTTAGTTCAATGGTCTTTAAGGGTGGTGGCTACTTCTTTTGAAGATCGGTGAAATATTTTTATTTGTTTCCAAAACTATTTTGAAAATTGTATATCTGATCTTTAAAAGTGGCGTGTGTAACGATAAAATAATAGTTTTTACAACGTTAAGAGGTTTTATAGCTTTAATTTTTTCAATCATAAGTAAAGAACCAGTAAGTTTACGGGCTCGAAATTTTGCATACTGTGTATTGGTTACGATAGCTACGTCTTATCGGCGGGCTTTCTTGTAAATTCCTTTGTTATCGTTGCTTTCTTGAAGTCCAAAAATGACGGTAAGCCCGTGGTAATTTTTCTATTCCTTAATTGAGGTTAAATTCAAACAACAAAGAAGGAATTTACAAAAAGCTCGCCGATAGGACGCGGCTATCGTAACGAACACACGGTATGCAAAATTTCGAGCCCGTAAACTTACTGGTCCTTCATTTATTATTGAAAAAAGAAAAATTAGATCTGTAGAAGCTCTTAACATTGTAAGAAACTAGTATTTTATCGTTACACACACTACTTTTAAAGGTCAGTTATACAATTTTCAAAGTAGTTTTGGAACCAATAAAAAAATTTAAGTTTAACCGATCTGGAGAAAAAGTACCGAACATCCTTAACCTATTCTATTATCTTTCCTTCGATTTTGATGTTATGTCTTTTCTTTTCTCCTGCAATTACCATTGGTTTGGGCTTTTTGATAATTATTTTCATGCGTGATTTCCTCGTTTAGGACTTCAAGGTTCCTTCTGACTCAAATCTGACGCAAATATCAATTCACACAAGTTAATCTCATTCGTTTTCCAGTGACCCAGTTTTAGCGGTTTTATTTGTTTCTTGCCATTCTTTATGCCTTCATCTAGTACAATCGAAAACAGAAATTATAAAAACTATATAGACTGAAAATGTATTTAACAGCTCCTCGCAAGGTTTAATTTTCTGAAAACGGTAAGGAAATGTTTTGAATACATTACTATGGAACGTTCAGAAAGCGTTACAAATTACACTGAAAACTTGCAGAACTCAACATTCACGAGTAAACCGATCATTTTGAGTGGTAAAGTTCCAGAAAGGAAACACATGACAGATCGTATAACACGCCAAAGCATAAGGAGTCGAGGAAGTTGGAGAAGAACATAAAGGATTCAATATTTTTTGGACATCTTCTCCTTTCTTTTTCCTTTGAGATTTACGTGTTTTACTTCGACTTTTATGGAGTTTCTACTGATGATGATGAGCATCGTCAGGTTTAGACCCCCTTCACCATCTCTTTGGTGGTCGTCTTCTTTTATCTCTTTTCCCATTGCAGTTTCTTCAAGGTCTCGTTGAAATTCTACAGCTAATATCGACTATACATAAATCTGACCGGTACAATTTTAATTGCGAGCCCGTTTTAATTATTAGTTCTCGCGCCCGAACTGTTCGGTTCAAATCGAACGAAACTTCGTTCCTTTCCCGACGTAAACTTGACGGTTTTCAACTTTCACGAGTTTCACTTTAATAACGTCCGCCACCATAACCAGGTTACTAATTATAGAAGACGGAGACGCGTTCGTTCGCGTTCTGGTAAAAAAACGAAAAGAACGCACTACGCATTGGCGTGCGTTCAAACGCACCTGTTGAATGGCCTTCTTCTTCTTTAAACGTTCGCCGTTTTTTACGCGCGTTTTACGTTTTTACGTTCCGTTTCGCGTTCGTCTGACAGAACCCGTTCTTAATTTCTGAACGGTCTCCTCAAAACTCGCGCCGGATGGTCGCACTGGACGAACTGCACGTAAGTCACTCGGTTAATGAGCATTGTGATTTCTCGATTGACCTGCTTTTCTTTACTAAAAATAGTAATTAATTATAAGAAGATCTTCATCGCGTAAATGAAACGTTAACGGCGCCATTACGGAGTTGAACGTAGATACATACGGACATTAAGAATGAGTTAAACAGGCCAATCGGATAGGACAAAATAATACAAAATAAGTGAACAGATACGAGGACGTAGTCGTAATTTCTTTTATTGCATAATTAAATGTTATACGGCCGAGTTTTTGAGTGCCGTAAAAATAAAAATATGCTAAAAGAAATGGCGAGTTTATTTTTAAATTCGAAATTCCTTCGTAGAATGTCCCCATCAAAAAATTGCTGTATTGTTTTAAAGTCCGGATTCGCTTTCGAGATCTGGAGATATTTTCGGAGAAATATAAAGCAACACAAAATATTTTTCAGAAACAAGTGGCCGAGCGCCTACAACAAAGTTTTGTGCGCGCGCGTCAGAATCTTGAAAATTGATTCCAAATTCTTTGGAACTTTGGAAACATCCCTCGTAGAAGGGATTTCGAAAAGACAACCCACACTGTAACAAAACGGGGGAGGAAATAAATAGAGATGAATTATTTCTTAAACGAGTACAACAACAAATAAACTGATAACACAGGCCCGCGAAAAATACATTTTGAAATTTGTTTTAACCTTAGTCACTTATTTTGATGTGCTTTTCAGAGCTAAACTCAAAAACGAAACCCGTTTTTTCCTATCATGTAGGTTTTCTTTTCACAAAAAGGCGGATGCATTTTAGGAATAGTAGGCTAAATACAACAAAAATGTAATGTATATTTTATTTTACATTTAATTAAAATCATAAGTAACCAAACATTTTTAATAAAAACAACTCAAAATTAATGCGACTAAACGATCTTCATGTTTAAAAGCCTATCTAGTATTCTTTTCGCTTCCCATCAAAACTCCGTTTTGTGCTTTTTCTGCTGTAGGATCGTCTCTTTTGAGCATCTAGCAGTAATCCACTAACATATTAACATTCTACCTTCCTTTTCGATATCCTTTATATCTTGATGAAATCGTTCATCTTTTTTCCTCGCTGACCGCACCGAGATTTTCTGGAAAGTAGTCAAGGTGCCAGTGGAGGAAATGTAGTTTTAGGCTCACGTTACAACCTAAATTCTTGAAACTTTTTACACATTTCTATTACCATGGCCTTGTAGTCAGGATCCTCTTTTTTCCCAAGAAATCCGGTTACAACATCTTTAAAAGATACCCATGCGGCTTTTTCTTTTAGGTCCATTTTTCTAAAAGTTGCCATCCTTCACAAGTTTTCGGATGTCAGGTCCAACAAATACTCCTTCTTTTAACTTCGCCTCAGATAAAGCAGGAAACTGCTCACAAAGATATCTAAAGCATCCCTCTTCTTTTGATAAGGCTTTAACAAATTGTTTCATTACATCCAATTTGATGTGAGGTGAAGGCAGCAAAACTTTTTGGGTCTACAAGGCTCACCCTTTGTACCGACCTGCAAAATTTTGATGATTGGCCATTTTTTCTCAATGTCACATTGAAATGTTTTTTCATCACCACACATCGTCCATTTATGGCTTGAATAGCCAAGTTTGTTGAGGATCAGCTCAAGGTTTTGGTATGTTTCCTTTAAGTGAATCGAATGACCAAGATGCGCTAAAGCATACTTGTTACCGTTGTGTAGAAAAACTGCTTTCAAGCTCCTTTTTGAAGAATCAATGAGGAGTCTCCAATCTTCCGGTACATACTCAATTTAGAAACTTCCCATCACTTCAGGGACATTGTTACAATAAACTAGGTCAAGTTCTTGAGAAGAAAAAAGGAAGACTAAATCATTTCCTCTATTTCGATACCACGAGAAAAACGTACCAGAAAGCCAACAAATTTTTTTCCTTCAAGTTTGAACCTAAAACCTCCTTTGTAAGGCCCAAGTCTCTGACCAAATCATTCAATTCAGACCGAGCGCAAGGTATAGATTCACTTATGCTAGGATCATAAATGTCACTTACCGCACTGTCTTCTTCACTAACACATGGTTGAGACAATATGTCTGTCTCATATAAAACTGGTAGAGAAGGTATCGGTGTAGTATGCCCATGCGGAACAAGACGGATTGCTGATGCCATGCTAGGATAAAATATTTATCTCCTTTTTATTTTCTAAGTTGAGACCTTGCACGTTTCAAGCACGAAAATAGTAATCATTGCTGTGATTTGTTGGTTCCATCGACACCATGGAAATGCCAAAACGAAAAGATTGTTTTTACCTTGACTCCACTGCCTCAATTCCTCAACACAAATTGAACAGACTTTGTGGGAGGACTAAGGTTTTTCTTGATCGTCTAACTTCATGCTAACGTAAGTAAAGTAAATTATTTCTTTGTTGCTCTTTTTATTACATAATTACCACAAATGTAGCGGAGATCGGGCGAAATAACACATCTTCTAGAAGCCATCGTAAATTAATAACATAAAATATAAAATAAAAAACTTGCCACGTCAACAAAATTAGGAAAACACATGTGTATAGCACAGAGTCAAGAGACAGACTGTATGAGAAAGACTTGATAGCTACTGTAGTGGAGGGGAATGGCAAGACGGAGGGATAGGTGCAGAATACGTGCAGACTGAAAAATATTCCGGTTTGTTTCTTCTATTGTCTGGCCAATATAAAATTGGCTAATTCCCTAAAACAACCTTGCAATCTATACTCATTAATTACCTTTAAGTGGATCTAAAATAACATTATTTTTTGAAGTCTAATTAAGATTAAAGACTGTAATGCTTACCTGCCTAAAATGCTTAATTATCCATAATTGTAAGTGCAATTTGTAACTAAACTGTGCGTGTTGGAATTTTTCCATTATTTTTCTCCTAATCAGCGCAAAAATTACTGACTACATTTTAAACAATCGCAGGTCCGTGTAATTATCGAACAACCGTTCACTTGCACGGCTATCGAATGACTAAACTCCCCACTGGCTTCGCATCAACCTAAATCCCCTCTCGGCGGTTCTGTCGTAGCACGCGTTTGTCGAACCTAACTAATAAGTTATCGTACAGTTCATAAGCAGGAGCTAGCATCCTGACCATCCTTACAAAAATCCGTTTGTTCTTTTTACAAAATCGTCTAACAAGCCTTTCTTTCTTTTCAGGTGAAGCGATGCCCGACACCGGATGATCGGCGGTGTGTCCTCCGCAGGTGCGGGCGGAGCGGCACTTCGAGCTGCGGCCGGGGCCGGCGATAGCGCGGCTTGCGCCCGACTTTTGGGGGCGCTCGTTCTGTACGCTTCTCCAGGGATGAACTCGGCCGATCGGCTCTACATCTGGCGTCGAGCGCGGGACACGTGGCCCCCGTACGTCTCCTGCTCAACGTCGCTGCCCCTAGGGAGGTCGACAGTCCGGACGGGGCGGGTTGTACGGCGCTGCAGAGGGCCGCCGCTGACGGACACGAGGAGGTCGTACGACTGTTACTCGCGAGAGGCGCCGATGTCGACAAGCAGGACAGCGTGGTAAGTTTGGTTGAATTTCTTTAATTTCATGATTCTCGACCGTTTGGATTATGACGTCCTCTTAGAAGAAGGCGTTTTTTCTTACTATTTCCTCTTCTTTTCATTCCTCGTCAGTATTTTACCGCCTGTGATGCTGACGCAACCATAGCAGATGCTCTTCCTGGTAGTTTCTCTATGTCTTCATTCATTTTGCATTCCGTGCTGGAACTACGCTCTCGACGTAATCTTTCCATGACATCAACATCGCGCCTTTGTCCTTCTTACTGCACTTATCTTTGATTCAAACTGTACTACTTAGTACCTAGGTACCCCCAACGATTGCAAATTTGTTTACGTTTGTAATATTTTAAGTACTGTCCAAACTAGAACGTAATTTATGAAACTTTGTAGAAGCACTTATAATTGTTGTTTCATCTATGAATATTTTATGGAGTGAATAATCTAGTACAATCAGCTAAGGTTCTTTCAAGCTGAATTTTGAGTTTTCTATTGGTTCAATGTATTTTGTTACGGAATAAATCCCGATTTCATTGGTGCGATTCACTGGGGTTCCTCCAGGACGAAACTTGGGTCCTTTGATTTTCAAATATAAACACTTTAGCAAATAGAGCATTGTTTCATTGGTGGTTACTTCCAACAGTAGAGATTTTCTAGGGCAAACTTGAGCATCCTCTTGTTTAAATATAAATATTTTGTGCAGCAGCAGAGTTCTTGTGGTTGTTGATGATCTCAATCTTTTTTGCAAATTTGTTCACCTTTGTGGTATTTTACTGTCCAAACTGGAACGTAGTTCATAAAACTTTGCAGAAGCACGCATAATTATTATTAATGGTTCCGACCGAGTTTGAGATGCAGAACCTTCTGCAAAACAACCATCGATACACAATTGCTTGTCCATTTCACTTTTCTGCCTACATCATCTGACGTATTGTTAAAGCTCAACTATAACCACACATATTATTATTTTTTCTTCTTCCTCAGCATGGGAACAGCGCCTTACACGAATCATCCTGGAAGGGCTACAGCCGAACAGTTGGCATCCTTGTTACGGCGGCCGCGGACTTATCGAAAGTTAACGCGGGCGGTTTTACCGCCCTACACCTGTGCTGTCAGAACGGCCACAATCAATCATGTCGAGAATTACTTCTCGGCGGTTGCGATCCGGACATACAGAACAATTACGGGGACACCGCCCTCCATACGGCCGCGCGGTACGGTCACGCTGGAGTCACCAGGATACTCATATCGGCGCAATGTCGCGTTTCTGAGCAGAACAAGAACGGCGATACGGCCCTGCACATAGCGGCGGCCATGGGCAGGCGAAAGTTGACGAGGATCCTGCTGGAGGCCGGTTGCGACAAGAACGTTAGGAATAAGCAAAACGAGACGGCGAGGGATATCGCTTTGAGGAAGGATTTGAACGAAATCGTGTCCATATTGGACGAGTGTGCGGCGAAGAAGGACAAGAAAGGGAAAAATAAGAAGAGGTCGAAGAGTAAAGTCAGATTTGATCCGAAAAGTAAAGGTGAGTTCCTGTTTTATATATATTTAGCCCCACAGGCTTTGCAGGTATTTGATATTTAAAAATTCATCATCTTCTTCCACTCTCTATTCTGGACTTTTTCTTCCAGTCACTGACGCCTTTTCCTCTCAGACCCTTCTCTACGCTCTGCAACCATCTCGTTATCGGTCTTCCTTTTCTTCTTACACCCACTGGTGCCCTTTGCCAGTACTATGGTATTCTTTCCCTCGTCATTCCCGCTATAAATAATTAACAGATGCGTTGACAATTCACTTGATAACTATAGAAGCGATGTAATACATGCTGGCGCTTTTGATCACTCTGCCCAAAAATTAACGATCCAACACGGGTATCGTACAGAGAGTGAAACTAACGATAAATTGAAAGCAAAAAAATTGAAAAATAAAACTTGGGCTTAACTGAGAATGAGACGAGGGATTTTTTCATACAGTTACTGCTTGAATGCTGGTCCATTCTTATCCGCGGCTAAAGTACTTTGTATATTTTATTGAGAATTTAGTTAGTTTCTTTAAAAAATGCACTGGTCTAGCTCTTAATTAATGATATAAAAAGCATAAATTATAACAAATTATATTTATAAATTTTGAGAAACATTTAACATAAATCAAGATAATTACCTAGTGTTGTGTGTGTGTGTGAGTGTAATTTCTTTTATTCGATGGTGGTTCTTCCTAGGTCTCCTCTCTTAACTTCTTTTCTCGATGCAGCTCTATTTTCTATGTATTCTCCCCTTTCTTAACTTTTTCTGTGTGGCTCTATTTTCTATGGATTCTTCCCTTTCTTCTTTCTTCTCCGGTATGATAAGGTTCTTTTATTCACTGGTACTTCTTCTTAAAACCCTTTTATCCGAAATATATTTATAGACTTATTTGTTGACTTATCTATCTTGTCAATTTTCTTCGTCGTTAACCAAACAAACTTTTTTATTTATTTTTGGAAACCAGGACTACACTGCTTTATTTCTCCGTTGTCCACGAAACGAAAACTTTAATTCACCATCTTATATGATAATATATATACATTTATTTTAATTCACCATGACAATGTTCATCTAAGGCATAAGGTTGCTATAGAAACCTGCATTGAATGTCGATGTATCCTTGGTTATTTATATCCAGTGGTTATTAGGAACTTATGCGATGTGAAAGTGTTGTATGTATGTATCTCAATGCTTACAATGCTTTTCTATCTTTTAATCGATGTTTTTTATAATAATTATTAATTCTATTTCTAGTTACATTTTTTTTTTTCTCCCATTAAACGTCTCTGGCCTGAGTTAAAATAAGAAGCTAACACCACTAGGGTAATAAAATCCTCAAAAGGTGGTGGGCCTGGTGTCGAAAAGGTATAAATAGAACCCCAAAATAAACTGAATATCAATTGAAGACAATAACCCCAACGTTAAGTGTGAATTTTGATATATTGAATTGTAATAAATAATAAATTTTCTAATGGTAATTAACTATTCGAGTATTACTATACTACAATATACTTGGAAATAAAAACTATTATTATTATTATTATTATTATACTTACCACCGACGAACTTGCACAAATCTGTTCAGACGTGTTACAACGCGCTAATAAAATTCGGTTTCTTAGTTACAAAATACAATGAAATAAACGGTTCTTGAACTCAGTTAATTCACAGTTTACGTTTACCAGCATCCATGTTCTTAGTTATTTTCTCTGAATAAAAAAAAAAAAAATGTTATTTATCGTTCCTACGCGTATTCGTCTGTTATTCATCTATTATTTATTTCTATATGACATATTCCCTAACTAATAATTTCGTATCCTTATAGACAATCCGGAAGAGTTAGAAAGGGTGAAACATTGGTCGCCGTACGGCTGCCATTACTACCCGGACCCGGAAGCGTTTCCGGCGCCCCGTCTCGATTCCCTCCCCGGAACCCTTGAAGAGGGGCGAACAGTATTATTTAGATTTAGCGGGGAACATCAGGAAAGGACCGGTGGGCGTCGGTTACACGTGCTACTGCGCGCCGCTCTTCAGGCACCTCGAGGCTCGTATGGAGAAGGATAAGCGAGAATTGCAGAAAGCGCAGATCCGGTTAGGTCAGAGGGTGGCCGGTTTGGAGCAGAAGATCAACAGGGGCGTGCACGGTCGTCGATCGGAAAGAGTGAACGCGAACAGGGAACCGCAACAGCAGACCTTGCCGAGGTCCAGGAGCTTGGAGATGTTGGATAGTAACGAGAGGACGCACCTGCATACAGCGAGGTATGAAATTATACTTTTATAAGTATAAGGAAAGGTTCCCAAGCCGCCGTTACGCCATATATTGGCACCCTCCTCCTCGTTTCCTGTTGCCAAATTCAGCAATCTCCCAAGCTACCAATTTCGCCCCAGGAATGCTGTTTGCACGCAGGGTGCCAACCAGCTAGTCGGCAAGGGAGTGAGGAATTAAATTAAAAGAAAAAACTACCTTAGGGTGCCACCTGCTTTACTCCCCTCTTGTCTAGCCCTGGAAAAGCAGGAATCCCGACGGTATTCCAAAAATCCCGGTTAAAAATTCGTTGGCGGTAGTAAAATGTCCCCCTTTTAAATAAAAACACAAAAAAACCAATAACGTTGACGAGTCTTTAATACATAGGCATACATGGCCAAGGATTTAGTTTACAGTAAAAAAAAAACCAACCAATTAAATATTCTATCCCCCCAATCTGCCTGTTAAATGTGTTATCTGGACTTGACATCTACAATTTTATCTTCATCTGTTAAACTTTAAATGATTTGAATTGAAAATTTAATGACACTAATAATAAATAAAAAAAAATGATAGAAAAGAGAACTGAGCAAAAGTTGACGTAGGGACTTAGTTGCGGTGATTAGCAGCCGTGGTATTGTCTCTCCGTTCTCCCGTCTCTCGTTCTTCCTAGGTGAAATTAGAACAGCCCGGAAGTTGATTAACCGGACGAGTACCGGGCAGGATTAATTTCTTTCTTTCGACTCAATTATTATTAAAGACTCCTCAACTCATGGTTGCTTGTTATTTTTATGTTTGTCTGTATTTATTTCTTTAATACCGCAAACCATTTTTCACCCGGGAGATTTGACCAAGTACAAGAATTCCTGTTTATCCAGGGCTTAACAGAATAAGTGTGAAACAGGAGGCGCCCTTATTTATTTCACTCACTCCCTCGCCGACCAGCTGGTTGGAACCCTGAGTGATAGCAAACCTCATTCCTGGGGCGAAATGGATAAGCTTTTTGTGGCGGCCTTAGAAATTCAGTCCTTAGTAATTACATCCGGTGGCGCCAATACACGACGTAACACGCTTCTCACCCCTTCAATGGCTTTAATCGCAGAAACAGAAACCGGCCTCTTACATAGTCCTACATAGCTCTACATAATTACCAAGTTCAACTGAAATCGTAGTGTCTTGTTAGTTTATAGTTGTGATTTTTTCTGTAGAAGTATGGATGAACTCGAAAACCAAGAAAGAAAACCAGACGAGCCCCGGAGGACCGTCAAGGAACTGATCGCCCAAATACAACAAAAAGAATCCGAAACGGCCGCGAGCGTCAAAGGTGACAGCGAAAGCAGCGACGACGAAGACACTCCCCTCCGCATGATCCAACACCACGGACCGATGATGGAACCCAACTTAGCCTCAGCCGGTCCCAGCTACGAAAACGTCCCTTTAGACGCGCCCCCTAGAAGCAGGTGCGGAATGTACAGCCCGACCGTAGTGAACGCGACGCTGGGCGATCCGAACCTCCGGTACGTCGAACCCGTAGTGCGCGTACAAGAGACCAACGTCCCACCGCGCTACAACGAGAACTATCAGGGTTTCGCCCCGTGCCCCGACTCCCTCAATTTAAGACACGTCAGTGTCGCGAACGCTCCCGAAATGCGCTACGAACCGACCGAATTGCGTATGGAAGGTTATAACGCTCGATATTATGATCCGAAAATATCGGGGCCTAAGTATTACGAACAGAACCCCCGATACGGCGAGCCGGCGACGAAGTACGGCGACGTGAGTGCGCGTTTCGCGAAGCTGCGCGTGTTAGATAACTCGAAACTGTTCGAAAGTTCGAAGAAACCGATGGAGGGCACCTCGCGGATGCTGGATACGAATAAGATGTTCGAAAGCACGACCAGGATGTTGGAGAATCCGCAGGATAGCGCCGATCGAGATACCAATAACGATTCCGGTTATAGCACGAAAGTGTACGGCAGTTCGAAAGGGAATTCCCCGAGTTTGTCGGGGCAGATCGAAGGCGATTGTTTAGGAGCGTCTAGTTTAGTTTGATTAACTTTTTCTTTCTTCGCCAGCTGCAAGAAGGTTTACTTACTCGGTCGACAGTAACTTTATTGAAAAATCGTAAGTCGGTTTTTGACACGAAATTTTTATTTTCGTCGTCGACTAACAAGGGAAGATCCTGAACCCGGAAATTAAAATAAAATAGGAAACTTTTGGAACATGTACATCACACATAGGCATGTCCTACGCAATTGCTTCTTCTTTCATGCGGAAAACACTCCATCTACAAATTCTAGACAATGTTGTATGTGTCTAGAGTTGTATTAGTTTCTAGTGAAAACGATATTTCCCTTTGAGCATCGAGAGCAGAGCATTATTGGCAACTTCGAACGTTACCTTCAGTAAACGAATTACATTTGTAATACTTGTGGCGACCATTTTCAATACTACAGGTTATTATTTTCAAGTTTGACGAGTTATATATACTACTTGCTTATCTCATTCAGTCTATTTTCTTTACAAAAACATGTTTACTACTTACTGATCTAATGTAGCTTCATTTGATAACCTACAACATTTAGATAAAAATCAATATAATCTAATGAAAAAAATACAGTAAATATATTTTTTCCTGTCTCTTTGAAATACCTCATCCAAGCAAATAATTTTTGTCTTAAAACTTTTTCTTTATCTCTGATCGTTGGCGAGTTATGCGCATCGGCAGAATTGAAAATTTTCCATTTCCATTTTTTTTTCAAACACTCGAAGTGTTTTCCAGCAGAAAAAATATGTGTAGTACATATGTACTATTGCGGCAACAAAAATCGGGACAAATCTTATAGGCTATTTTGACTGTTTTTAGCTGTGTAAACCAGTCGTTTCATGTCATGTTCACGTCAATCATCTTGTCTAATGTCAAGAATAGTTTACACACGAATGCAAGAAAATTCTGTTAAATGCATTTATTTGAAATAAAAATCTTGGAAACAAATCTTCTTTTAATGGAAACAATAAATTAGTCTAGTATTTTTAGTAATTTTTACCACGGTATCAAATGGATTATTCCTTAAAAACTGAATAAGATTTTCTTCTTCCATGAAATTCCGTACTAATTTACGACCAGAACCACTTTGCCTTTCTACAGTTCCCTGTTGTAGTCATTTATTTTTTAATGTTGTGTGTGCTTTTGGGCACTCCAAATCTATTACCTAGTCTTCTTATAGACCATCCTTCCCCAAGTAATGTAATTATTTCCATTTTTCCAGTAGCATTTAAATGCGGCATAATGACATATGTCAATAATGATTTCAAAATGACATAACTTTTGACAAGGCAAAAGCCAGATTTAAACTACATTATTTTAAGTGTCCCATTTTTTGTTGCCGCAATAGTACCTACATGTGATCTATACGTTCCCAAAGTTTCATAATTTTCTGAATTTCCGTATTCGGGACAGTTTCATGACATAATGATAATTTCATTCTTCCAATTGCTGTTACTTCTTTTTTACTTCTATTGCTTTTTATACCTCCGTCCCCATGTACCAAAATGATTAGCGCTGGTTTAAATTTCGCGCCTTTAAAGACATTGTTTTGCCTTGTCTTGTAAATTTGACAGGTTATTATTGTTTGTTTGTTCGAAAGGGTTGTACCCTGCTTCTAAAATAGAGAGACGAATTTCGGAACACACCACTTTTATAGTAAATTCGGATTGGTCCAAAGTAGCATGTTTTCTCTGCCTCTTTCGAAGTATTTTTAGGACTCTACAGATTTTATAGAGTGTAATTTGGACTTGGGGTTCGTTCAGAAATTCGTCTCTCTATTTTAGAAATACGGTATAAACGTCATGCATGCAAAAATTCTTCACATTTATAAGAAGGATTAGACCCTGAAGTTTATTCGTACATGTCATACACCCGACTATAATTTGGCCTAACCTGAAGGAAGCCCACTAGGGAATTTTTTATTGTTGCTGCATTCCAAATTAAAATTAGAGAAATATCCCAAATTTTCTAGTCAATGCCATGTCATACGTAAACTTGCGTTTTATCTTGAAATTACATTTTCGTGGATGCTTCTGATTGTGAGTATTCCATTCATCTAACTTACACAACGTTTTAGCGGCCAAGGTTGGCCATACCTAGTCAAATTTGACGGTTAAAATATTGCGCGCGAAATTTAAACGGGCGACAATCGTTTTGGGTCATCAGGTATATTAATTTTTAATAAGAACTAAGTAAGACGCAAGGGATGAATGAAGAATTTGTCATTCTCACCCCGATAACGTGCCTTAAATCTCGATCAATGTTAAGTCGACCGAGTACTAAAGTAAACCTTTCACCGCACAAAGTTGTAAATTTGAAATCGTTTTACATTATGATAGGTTTTAACGAACGAATGCTGGTAGATTTAATTGTGATAATTTCTATAAACCTACATTTTGTTAGGTATAATATCAACAAGTTTTAAGTTGACGAATTAGCAATTCATACGTTACATCTTGGATAACGCGAATAAAATTTGCATAGGCACATCGAAATACGTATCGTATACCACAACCACGTTATCATCCGCAGAGAGGTGGTGTTTATTTTGCTTTGAATTTTCTCCACTGAAAATAGTAACTTTTCTGTCGAAATACGTATGTTGGGGTATGTTGTAGCTGATAGTTTCGGTACAAAATCTAATTTTAAAAACTAGATTGGAGCTAAAACGGAAAAAATTTAACAGGTCCAGCTATTTCTAGGGAGTTAGCACTTGAGTAGATATAGCTGCATTGATACCTTGTCCCAGAATTCGGAGTAGTTTACATATCTCGCGCGCAAAACTCATTCATTGATTGGTCGCTTAGGTGTGGCTGTTTTAAACTGTCGAAATTCGATTTCGGTGCAATCTGTCAATTTGGCATAAGCATGAACATAACCAGTAAAATTATTTTCATAACTTATTTTGTATAGCAAAAAAAAGTTTTACTCAATTTTCGACGAAATAAAGAATATCCTTAAGGCAAAATCTATACAATATTACAATTAAGACGTCTAAGATAATTTGTTTTAACCGTAGTAATGTCATAGATATTTCCGCCAAATTTTTACCTATTTAAGTTGTATAAATCGGACTGATGCTGTCAGTCCTCCTAATTTTGAGGCAAAGATAGATATGTAACCTATAGTAGCTAGTCGATTGGTATTAACTTCAAAATATGATGGCCAGATTTAGGTCGGCAATAAAATTGAATAAGTATGTAAACTACATTGACTTTTAAAGCGGTAAGAAGTTGAGGTGTTGTTTATGAAATTCGTGTGATACGTAGATACGTTTGGATACGTGTTCCCTCATTTTTTCAATTATTTCTTTATGATGGTCTATTTGCAAGTAGCTGGATATTGACTTCGTATTAGAATGGGTTGTGATTTTCGCTCTGAGACTCCGCTTTTGGCGAGTATTAATACGCCGGTGGCCCTTAGTGAATGATTTGTGTATTAAAGTTGTCATTGATAAGTTATCATTGAATAATAAAATTCGGAGGAGTGACAGCGTCAGTCCGATTTGCACTAGTGATCCAACTTTTTAACAAACTCAACTCATCACACGCTTTGATCTTTTAGTTCATTATAGGCCAAACAAGTTGCAGATTCTTTATGTTTGTCTTCTATGCCTTGTAAAATCTTTCTTTTGGCATTTCTTTGCATTTCCGGCAGCTTTAAAGTGAATTTGTTCAAAAGGATTTATTTTAATTCCATATTCATTGAAATAATTTTCCATTATTAATTGGAGAGTAACATTCCAAAGGGCTTTCACTGTATATTCTTTATATTCCTTCATCATATTAAGGGCCCAATTTTTCAAAACGGATGCAAGTTCGAATAATGAAGACTCTCATTCGAATGTGTACTTTTTCGGCGAAAAATGAGATAAACTGTCTCGTAATAAATTTCTTTAACTTGTACGTCAACATAAACTTATTGCTAATTATAAATTCGTAGTGCCATTCTTATAATTACTTTTCATTTTGATAATTTTTCATATCAAACTCATTGTTGAATCGAAACCAACAATTACATCGATTAAATCTACTAGTATCGAACCATTTTCGTAGAAGTAAGGTAAAAAAGAAAAATTACAAAATATTAAAGGATATATTTTTTTATTATAAATATAGCTGTTACGAGGACGATTATGTATGTATAAAAATTATAATATCAGTGATTTTAATTATTGTTAAATCGTTCAAAGATTATTTTTGTATTGTATATCTCTTTATTGCGTTTTGTTGGTCATTACTTTTATCTCTTTATTTTTTGATTTTGTTTTTGTTTGATTGTACGTCGTTGCCATTTTGAAACAAGAAAGAGACGATAATTTCTTTTTCTAAAGAGAAGTAAGCATATATAGTAAATATTTGAATCTGTATACGTACTATATACATAAATTTTATTTGAGAAAATGAATAAATATATTTTATTTATGATTCGATTTTTTTTATTAAATGAAAAACTGTCTTTGAGCAAGTCCTTGCTCTCTACTAGTCCTATACTAGTTGTACCAGTCTACACTAGTTCTCTACAACAACGTGAAAGAGAAAATAACGCATCGTGATTAACAAAAGAAAAAAAGGAAAACTCACCTCCAATCGAGGGAAAAGCAAACGGTCAACGTGGACAAACCGTGGTTCAAACAATAAAATTGGGGAAGCAAAACTTCAAGATTTGCACAACGATAATGTAAAACTTCCCGGCGTCGAATTTCTGTGTATATCGTCGACAACCAGACTTAAAAGCGAAAACGGAATAACTTATTCACGGAAAATAATAATAACAATAATAATGATTTTTTATCCAACAGCTTAAACTAAACTAATTACAGGATAATTTTATTTTAATAGGAAATATATATAAGAGGGTCCTTAAACTAATATGCACTAACTTAAAGAGAGAGAGTTTTTTTCTTTAAATAAAAAAATAATAATAAATAATAATAATAATTCTATTACAAGAATCAAAGTAACTTATTTTGCAAAAGACTCTTTAAGGCAATATATGTTGTGTTAAAGAAGTCCACATAAGCACAGTACATATTCACACTTCTGCACATTGATATCAGTGGGGCATTTGAATGGTGAAGCGTATTAGAAGACGGAATATAAAAAGTTTGTCATGTTCTGCTAATTGACCTAGGCAGATAAAAAGCTAATTGGGACAGCAAGTTAGAGATTTGATACAGTACCTTGAATTAATTTATAAATAAATAAAATTTGTGCTCGTACACGACGAATTTCAAGTGAATCATAATTATTTTCATGAAGTAAGATCTCATAACTATAGTCGTGAGGTAAGAATGTTTTATACCTACGGAAGTGCAAAATTTTTAAAAATTTACGTTGGATCTTTTCAATCATGTTCTTATATGTACTGTATACAGGACTTCAGACTACAGAGGCATACTCAAGTTTGGGCACAATGAAAGCATTGTAAAAACTAATTAACGCATCATTACCACTAAATTGCTTAGTGTTGCGTGTAAGAAAACCAAGCAACTTTAAGGCATCAGCACAAATGCTCACAACATGAGGGTTAAAGGTGAGTTTCTGATCAAACAATACCCCAAGATCCCTAATACATTCACAACGTTCCAAGGAAGCATTGTTGATAGTATAATTAAAGCTTATATAACGGGGTTTACGACAATAGGTTACAATTTTACATTTATCAATATTTAATTTTAAAGAATTTCTTTGACTCCACAAAACAATTGCATCAAGGTCCTTTTGTAAGAGAACACAATCATTATGAGTTTCAATAGACCTAAACAATTTTAAGTCGTCTGCATAAATAAGTGATTTAGAGTCAATAACTGAGGAAACATCATTGATGAATATATTAAATAAAAGTGGTCCAAGGACAGAGGCTTGAGGCACACCGCTACCAGAAGTATATGTAAATGAACGAAATCCATTATATTCGACAAAGTTCCTCCTCTCTGTCAGATATGAATGGAGTAAAGAAATCAAATCGTTAGATAATCCAAAACCATGCATTTTACGAAGAATAAGTGAATGCGGCACTTGATCAAAGGACTTTGAAAACCGAAAGTTACAAGCAGAATCCCATACGCGCATTCCGGCGCAAGCCGTATCAGAAACGAAAGCGGGGCGCCATCTACAGAAAAAGGCTCGGACCACTTCCTTGTAGGAGTAAAAGTAAAAGCAAAAGGAATCGAAAGGAGAAAAGAAAAAGAAATAAGCAAATGCAGTACGATATCAATGATTTAAAAAAGAAAATGTTGAAAGACAATATATAATGGATATAGAGGAACACTTGCGGAAATGGAAAAAGACTCAAACATTAACTGTAGAAGAAACCTGGAGAGGAATCGAGCAAGTAGTAACAGATGCTGCAAAAAGACATTTAAGTAAAAAGAAAACCCACGAAAAGAAAACATGGCTTGATGATGAATGCGATGAAGAAATAAAACAAAAAAGATTCTTAAGAAAAAGAATGCTACAGAGGAAAGATATGGAAAGCACTAATGAATATAATAATCAAAGAAAAAGTGAAATAACTATGCCCAGCGAAAGAGAGAAAATGGCTAAATGATCGAATAAAGAATATAGAGGAAGAATACCAAAGAAAATACATTAAGAACTTCTATAAAGCTATAAAAGACATGAGAAAAAAGGATCAAAGCACAACTACATACATAAAGGACAAAGAAGGCAACTTTATAGGAGGCATGGACGAACAAGTAGAAAGGTGAAAGGAATATTTTGAAGTGATATTAAACCCAAGAATAGACGGAATGGAAGCACAGGAAGAGAGAAGGGTATAAATTTTGACAACAAAATTATTTCAGCACCAACAAGAGAAGAAATTGAGGAAGTAATGAACAAAATGAAGTGCAATAAAAGTCCTGGGAACAACGGCATAACAAAAGAGCATATTAAATACGGAGGCGAATTGCTACAAGAAGTTCATAATTTACTGTGCCAAAGTTGGGAAATAGAAGAGATGCCGAAGAGGTGGAGAAATGCGACCATAATACCCATTTATGAAAAAGGTGATAAGACATCTTGTGAACATTATAGAAGAATTGCGCTTCTAGATGTCACATATAAAATGTGCTCATCTATTATAAAAATGAGACTGGAAGAATACACGGAGAAGTTGCTGGGAGAATTCCAGAGGAACAACCGACCATGTCTTTTTATGGGATGTTACGAATATGAGATTCCGGCTCAGCTGCTGTTTGTGGATTTTAAAAGGGCGTACGCCAGTATAAGTAGAACTAAGTTAATTGATGTTCTAATAGAGCTAAAAATACCGACTAAACTTATAAGATTGGTAAAAATAACGCTAGAGGATACAACAGCGAAGTAAGAATTATGCACAAAAAGAGCAATAGATTTATAACACAACAAGGATTACTCCAAGGCGGCCCGCTATCAACAACCCTGTTTAATCTGGAGTGTAATAAGAAGGAGTGGCATAAACAGGAAAGGCACTATATTTAACAAAAGCCACCAGTGTTTAGCTTATGCAGATGACAGTCCTAATAGCGACAAACAATCGAGTACTCGAAGAAATTACAAAACAATTGATGAAAGAAGCAGAAAAACTGGCCCTAGAGATCAACACCAATAAAACCAAATTCTTGGAGATAAAAATAAATGTGGAAGTAAAACCGTTTCCAGTTTTAAGGTATACACAGACAGAACGGCACGTACATAGAATTTCAGGAGGTGGAAAGTTTTATGTACCTCGGAGTACTGATTAATAATAGATGCCAAGAGGAAGTAGAGGTTGACTTAAGAATCGCGAAGAGCAATAGATGTGCGGGTGGTCTAAGAAGAATAATGTCATCCAAAGTGTCCAAAAAACACGAAAGTAAAAATTTACAAATCTATATTAAGACCTACGCTAAGCTATGCATGCGAAACTTGGATCATGAATAACAAAACAGAACAAAAGCTGGAAATTTGGGAGAGAAAGGCATGGAGAAGAATTTTTGGAGGAAAGCAGACAGAGTTGGGATGGAAATTTTGTTAAGGCGAGAATTCTATGTCTTGGACATTTGGAGAGGATTGAGCAGAGAAGAGATGTAAAAGAAGTGGCGTGGAAGGCACCGGAGGGTAAAAGAAAGCTAGATAGACTGGGAAAACCTTGGAGGGAAGCTGTGGAACAAGATCTGAAAGAGAAAGGGGTCCAGAACTGGAGGGAAGAGGCGCGAGACAGGAAGGGCTGGAGAGAGATTACAAGGCTATGGACCTAAATGGTCTGCATACGGCCTGCATACATACATTTACATTGTCATTCGAATTTTGTTAACAATACCTGTAAGTAGGGGAAGAAGCCCAACAGTCTCTCTGGTCACGTGTCTTATTTGTGTGCCTTTGCGCAAGAACAATCATGATTAATAAACGGTTCACTTAAGCCAGTGTGCAGGACGCTGCGAAAAGATACGTATCTGCATGGCAGGTACATGTGAGTTCGGCACCTAAAAGTAAATTTTCGCACCGGTCTTCTTTTGTAATTGAACCATAAATACATAAGTTACTTTTGAAGTAAATAATATTCCAGGTAAGTTTAATTTGTGTAGTTAGTAAAGCTATCTTGTTTGTGTGGCCATCTACTTTTTCATGAACTGCGACCAAATTAACGGAATTTGACGCTTGCCCAACTGTGAGACAAACAGATCTGCTCAAGAATGAGACATGTCTCACTGTTGGGCATGCAAATAAAATTACAATAACTCATAGTATGATACTTCAAATCTGTGTTTTCTTAGTTCCAATATGGAGTCAGAAAAGAGGAAAATTGGCAATTGTTCAGAAGAAACAATGAAAGAGGCCGTAACGCTTGTGTTGAATGGCGGAGGTCTGAGAAAAGTAGCTGCTGCAAAAGGAATCGCATTTCAGACTTTGGCTAGGTCTGTGAAAAACCAAACAGGCTAGAGACGCCGACGACATCCGAATGTTTCCCAACTACGCCGCGAAGAAAGTATTCAGCGATGCAGAAGAAGCATCGCTTGAAAATACATTGTCGATTGCTCACAAATGT